>CM036757.1:56464758-56797258 GCA_020796225.1 Arion vulgaris | reverse complement strand
CCAGCATAATGCATTCATGCCAAATGCCAGAAAAGAGAAACCTATGCAGACTACGATGACCAGAACTAGTTGGCATGTATGATCATGTTATGCAAGGAAATCAGCAACATAGCAAATTGACAGTGCTATCTATATACAGGAGATGCTGGAAGTTCATAATAGCTTACACTAGTTGGTATGATACATGAGGTATACATATTGATTGATAGGACCATCATCATTGCACTTGGTGACTACCATGTGTGCTCTGATCTCTTTCTTACACAGTAAGATCTCGGCAGCAGTGCACGAACTCTGTAGCACTGGCGAGGGTCCCCGATGTAATTATGTATGCATATATGTTTGCTTGATTAAATGAAAAGAATCAAACACAATACACTTCAGGTTGTCAGTTACATACACACCATAATAAAACTGTTGATCACATCTTTGGATGCTAAGAGCTGACCGATGTCAAGAAAATAATTCTTCAATGCTTAATAAATGAAACACATTGTATGAAACAACATACAAACACATAAAGATACCACTACACAGCATTAGGCAAAAAAGCAACTGGATAATTGAAGATGGAAGAATATTACACGTAAAAGTTAACCCTAAAGTTCTATTTACCTTAGGTATATAACACCCCATAGGTATGTACGAAACCACATAGTAGTGCCACTGTTGGCCTGGTATTTCCTGATTAGAATTGGATGAGGAACTGGTAAGAGTCCTACTAGAGTGCCATGCTGGAGGAACTTGAGAATCTCTGTCTCATCTGTCAGACCTCTGGCATACAAGTAGAATAAAACTGTCAGATTATGAATGAACTACGTTTGGCTACATAGTTTCTTAATTACAACAGAAAATCCTGGAAAACAAATCTCACTCATCAGTTATAGAATTATTATAATGCCAAACACAATAAAAGAAACTAGTGGAGAAGATAATATCCTTTTCTTCTCCGAACCCTCTTTTCTGCTCCATATCAACCACTTGTTAACCACTCTGTGATTTGTATGTGATCTGAGCCTAAGAGCGATTGTACGTTGTGCCAGTTATGCACCTACAAGTAGGCCACCACATCCGATTTCTGCAACGTTTTTTATTTACTAGGGCAGCTTTCCTAGGTCCTACATCAGTCGCTTTTTACGACATGCCTGGTAGGTTGCAGTGGTACTATTCTTTGCTCCCCTAGCGAGTCCCGGCACTACACAGGTGAGATAACATCCAGGAAGACAGCACATGTACGAAAGGAATCACCTACTGCTCTACATGATTGATGGATACAGATGGAACACAGAGACATGGTACAATGCTGTAGTCTTTGCTTATGATACATACACAGATTTCACATGGGTGTTGAAACATGTACAGTTGTTATAGATCTGGAAGATGCTTACAATAAAGTTCCCTTTGATTTACTAATGAAACAGTTGCTAAAGCCTAACTTTCTACCAGGTCTCGTCATCCTGCATTGTTCCCAAGGAAGGTGATGCTCAGTTGTGGCAACTCATCATTAGTGCTGGTAACAGTCAACTCAAAGACCACCTCGGTCAATTTAACCTTTATTTTTGTACAAAGACATGCAAAAGTACAAGGCCATCAGCGAGCAGATCACCCGGCTGATATAGCAGTGGTCAAGGAAGGACAATAAACGGATAGTGCAGAAATTACCAATGCCATAAGAGCAGCAGGTTGTATAGATGACTTTGTAAACATTTATGAATCTGCATCCCTATCCAGACGCTAGACGCCTGACGAGGGATTCACTTTAATGGTCTGAAAAATACCCAAAACACACTGATGATTATCGACCTAGCACAAACTATACCATATTAGATGTAGCCAGGGTCAAAGGCGCATGAGGTGGTGTGCCAGGATTAGTGAGCCGGCACTAATCAAGACCCTGTCCCCTACCTCCACGAGGTGACCTTGGAAACAGACTTTGGTTCTGGTCTGGCTAATGGGGGCAGAGATCAGGGAGAGCTACTGGTAGTGGTAGCAATGCAAGTACGAAAAATAAATGCAGGTCCATACGAACAAAATGCACGAATCTCCTGGTCGACGTCCAACAAAATATTGATGAAGTTCCAGAACAAAAAGAAACAGCAGCGAAATGTCTCGGATATAAGCCCTACTCCCCCGGAGTAAGGGTCGAACACAAATCACTATCTCCGGAGCATGAGACTCCCTACACAAGCTCGATGTGTAAGTCAAAGGACCGCCACAAATTACTAGTTTCTCTGCCGATGGGAGACTAGTAAACATGAAAGGATGAGAGGTGCATCCAGTTACGAAACGTGTGCCCACATAGGGCGAAACTTGAAGCCCTGAGGAGGGGCAAATATTGCTAGCTTGGGGCAAGAATAAATAAGTCAGATGCATAACGAATAAAAGTCTACCCTCGTGTCGGTACGAGGGAAGATTGCAACTGACTCCGCATCGGTGGCCTGGTGCAGATACATGTACTGGGTAAGGTTTGCCGAGCGTAAAACATAAAGTTGCGTTTTAATGCATAACGAAACTACCCTCCCTGGGAAAACCGTGCAAGGTACTGTTGCAATAACAATTAACATTCTCAGAAGAACTGAGGTGGGTGATGCCTAACGGAGCTGCCAGCCTTGGGGCAACCGGGCAAGGTACTATTGCAGTCACAACTAACATTCCCGGAAGAACTGGAGCGGGTGATGGTGGCGAGCGCAAAATCCTCGGTTGCGTTGATAGCACCGATTGAAACGACCCTCTACAATATTTGTGCATGGCCCCAGGCCGGTGTTTTCCGAGACTAATTGCCACGTCAAACGCATCTAGAAAAGGCTGAGAATGTTCCTACTCTGGATCAAACTCAAAAGTGAACGGTAAAGTAAGGTCGACAATGTAAAGATCTGACAGGCTGTCCGGATCTGAACATTGGCGAAGGCCGATACTTTACACTGTTTTATTTGAGTAAGACGCTGTCCGAGGACAAGCTTATAAGCCCTGTGAAATGTTCCTAATCCGGAACGACCTCAGTCAGAAAGGGCATAACTCACTGTCTTGGCGTAGATCACAAAGCCCAAATATACGGCAAAGCTAATCGAAAAGGCGAAGATCCGGCCGACATAGTCGGCAGAAAGGATTGTACCCTAGGAAAGCTCACCCTAGTAAATCAAAAGCTGGCTGAAACCGGATGAGTGAGCCTAGTCACCATGGGCGCACAATCGACCCGACGTAGATCACCCCGTTCTTGTCAAAGGACCAATTATACATCACAAAAAGAATGATAAAATTGGCCGTGAAGAATGATTGAGAGAAGAAGAAGATGTAGCCAAGTTAATGGCTTTTCCTTCTTCGAAATCAAAGACATAACAGGCAAAAATGGACTGCTGTGTATATATGTATAAATGTCAAAACTTTAAATTAATAAGACACTTACTTGTCTATACAAATTTTTTCCACCTGAGGAACCAATACTTGAAGCATTCTCATGATGGTCTGCAGGGGTAACTTTTGCTTCCATGACTGAACCTACAGAAAATTTTCAATATGTTTAGTAAGAGAAGGAAATAAAACACATGCACACTATTTTTTCCTCTTTCTCTCTTACTCAGAAACCTGAAATATATTGATTTGCGTTTCAGTCACTACTTGTAGCTTGTATATGATCTGAGCCAAAGAGCATGAACTTTTGTTAAAGTTTTGTTTTGAAGCAGAGCAATCAATCTGAATGAGGAACATGCTTATTTTTTGAACACAAATAGTTTGTTTCATCCCAAGAAAGTAAGAGTTTTCAATCTGTATTATTTACCAGTGAAACTGAACACATGACAAATATGTGCACCAGATATCTCAGTATGAGACAAGATGGATGGGAAATATTTGCTTCTCCTCCAGGAATCAGGAGTTTTTACACTGTATTATTTCCCAAGTTATAGTATGTAAGCAGCAGCAGCTGTTTACAGAATTTTCAGAGATTAGACTGTCAACGAAACCATGACTTTCATCTGCAGACTTAATGGCATGTTCCTGTTGAACGGGGTTAGTGTCGCAGAAAACCACTGCAGAGTAGTTATGCTGGTTATCAAACTTCAGATGTGGACCAGGGAAATCATGTAGGGCAGCAACTTCTGAGATACTTTTCATCTGGTGTGTGATACAATCTCAAAGCAGCTGTGCTCCCACTACTACCTCCTTTCTTGGGTAGCTTCCCATTCAATCTCTACCCACTTTGCCAAACTACAGAACTAGCCTGTTTCCAGGGCCACCATAGGGAGGTACTATAAGATCATCAGTGCCAGCTCCCTGACTTATCTTAATTTACTGAGCCTATGTATTCATCTCAATTTATTAGAGTAAAAACAACTGTATATATATATATAAACTCAAAAACATTCATGATTCTTTTTAAATCATTCATTTCTGAACATTTTGTTGAAACTAGGCTTGTTTATGTAGACAATATAGCAAAGAAGATATTGATTTGATAAAAGTGTTATCTATAAATTACATAAATATTCTCAAAATCTTTTTAGCAGGACAGAAATACACTTATGAAAACAAAGAATAAGAATGACTAAAAAATTTTAAGTAATCTGCCATTAAGAAATATACAAACAACTAACCCATTCTGGAGTGGCTACCCACTGAGCTGGTCCAGAAGATAGAACTAGCTGTAGGTCGGGCAGGCTCTGTTGGTGTTTTAGGAGCAGATTCTGGTGCAGTGTATGGTGATGACTAGATTAAGAGAAAGTGCAGATTAAATCACAACTCTACTATATCTAATTTATGAATGAAGTAGACTACAGCAAAACTATATATCAAAAGTGATAGGTTAAAAATATGAATTATAGTTGCTTTAAAAGTACAAAACATAATAAATTGACATAACATTCTACATTTATATAATTGAAACACTTAGAATTATCTTCTATTCCATTGTCACATTATTTTGTTTACTTCTATACTTCAAGTTTTTTGTGTTTCTTCCGTTACTTTGTAGGTCATTTTCTTCTATCATAGAGGTTCCAAATTTGTTTTTTTTTTGGCGGACATTTTTGTTACTGTCACAGCAGATTTTGCCTTATTTGTATCTTGAATATGATGATAAAGGTCTTCAAGAAAAACTCATTTAGTCATAGTATCGAATTATCTTAAAGTACTGTGTGGTTTGGACACTTAATAAGAATGCATCCAAACTCCACAGTATACAGTCTTCTACAACAGAACATCGGGAAAGAAGGCAAGAGGAAGACCATGGAAAAGATGGTTAGATGGCGTAGCAGAATTCTGTGAAAGAGCAAAGATAACAATCACACAAGCCACCAGAACAGCGCAAGACAAAAACAGAAAACCATGACACTGGGCAACAACCCGGTAGCAGTGTGATGATAAAAGAAGAAGACTGTGTAACAGTTTACACTACGCTACCAATCAAATTATCATACAGTACTGTTAGACGATAGTTTATACTGTGACATCAATCAAATTATCGTAAGGTACTATAAATTTTGAGAGTTTATAATGTGACATTCATCAAAGTATCATATTATTAGACTTCAATAGTTTACATTATAACATGAAACAAATTATCATAAGATTCAACTAGACTTAAATAGTTTTCACTACAACATCAATCAAATTATCATACTATTAGACTTTGATAGCTCACACTATAACATTAAACAAATTATGATACTTAAGTTCAATTTAATTGATGGATTGATAGGACCATTATCATTGCCCTTCAGTTACTAATCATGTGTGCTCCGATCTCTTTCTTACAAAGGAAGATCTCTACTGCAGTGCACAAACTCCATAGCAATGGCATGGGTCCCCGATGAAATTTTGCGGATGGCTAAAAATTTATAGCGATTTTATTTCAACTGTTAAATGATTTTCTGCTCACGCAATGCCCTTTAAGTCTACTCGTCTATTTTAAACTGCCAATGGTCTTTTATATGCACAACATGGGACCTACGCTTTATCGTCCATCTCTAAATGGGACTAGGAACTCATCTCATCTACAATGAGATGGGGGATCAATGGAAATTATGCATCCTTTCTTATGAAGCAAATGCACTAAGTTTCCATTGATCCTTGATCTCATTGTATTTGCTTCATAAGGAAAGCATCTTGAGTACTTTCAGAGTAAGAAGCAAGCTCCATACCTAAACACAACAGACACCCCTTAGTTAATTCAATTAGCATAACACAATGATTACATTTGGATCATTTCTACTGTGGCAATCAAATTATGATAACATACTATTAGACTTTGAAAGTTCAAACTGAAAGACAATATTATTACAGCCCATGGTTAAACAATCAAATTATCCTACCATAATATTCAGTTTTGGCAGTTCAGGACTGGAGGTTTCAGACTTTGGTGAGCTTTGAGAAACAGGTGTGGCTCCTTCTTGGTTGGAACCTTGCACATGATCCTCTATCTCATTAGGTGGTTGAACACTGAGAGAACTTCCAACTCCTCCGGCCAACTCCTTCAAAGTTGTCTGACAATGATTGTCATCTGGGGCTGATTTCTCGGTCATCTTGTCTATTCCTGTAAGATACTTGACTGCATGAAATGTATTTGGTAGCATATTAATAAGGATAACTAATTGAAAGGATAAAAATATATCTATATATGCAATGATCAGAACTGTTCCATAAACTCATGCAATTTATTATCGTCAGGTCAGACAGCTTGAAGACTGGAGATAAAAGTCATCTGAGTATGTCTCTTCACTGTATCCTGTCATTATCATCAGGAAAGAGTATAAAGAATGGTGATAAAATTGCCTGACCATATCTTTCGCGGCACCCTCGGCACTATTCAGGTCCGTTTAGGTTTGAACAATTAATATAAAATAGGTTTTTTATGTTTCTCTTTTGCGATGTAGAAATCCAGACAATCAGAGTGGAAACTGAGAAACTATTGAACAACAAGCTTGATCCTATCATGTTTTTGACAGATGTAAAATCAGAACTTTAAGCAGTTCAGTGCAGTAAACTGTCAGGTCTACTGACCCTACTCTCCGAACTGAGCAACCATCGCAAGATCATCTTATCTTGCATGAATACCGTCTCACTGTGGAATACAAGAAAATGAAACAGCAGGAAGAGTGGCCAAGGAAGATGCAACAGGAGAGCAGACTGATGTACCCATCGCCAACAGAAAATGGATAATTAAATCAATCAGAAAGCCATCAATAATAACACAGGACACCTACCAAAACATGAGCAGATTAGAGCAAGTTGTCATTCTGTGCCCCATAACAGGACACAATCAACAGGCCACATATAAATAAAAGCCAAGATTGGCAATTTAGTCATATTTACATGTAAACAGGCACTCCAGATTGCAGAGCATATACTTTGAGACTGTACAAATATGATATACTGAGACAAACTCACTGGCCTAGTTAAACAACACTGAGAAGAAAACTGAATGGGCCTGTGTGAGCTACAAAAGACAGTGAAGATTATACAAGAGACACCATTCGATATAATATACACAGAGTATTTCAAGCAAATGAATATAAGGAAAGTATTTCTAAAAATTGTACAAAATAACAGTTCTAAATACAAACTTGGTGTTGCTGCCAGTGTGACTTTCAGTGTGCCAGGCTCTGCCTCCAACGCTGGTTGTGCTCCTTCCATTGTCTGTGGGTCCCGTGTATCCTGTGGTGGCGCTGCAAATTTCTTCCCACGTTTAGTCAAGGCTTTCGCAATTGCAGAGTGATCAATTGGAAGATTAGCAAGCTGATGGAAAACATTCCTCTTTCGAATGATAGTGTAGACAAGGTTAGCATTGCCTGTCAAAGATGTAGAATCATACATACTATTCAATATCTGATTAGCTAACAACAACAAAAAACAAAGACTAGACTAATAAGAACTTCTACAACAAACATATTTGACAAACATTACGATCTACACCAGTTGCACAAGCAGTCAAGGATCAAATAATAGTGCTTTCCAGCAGAATTAGTTATTTTATTTTTAGCTAACAGGTGGGGTGGAACTGGTGTTCCCAATTAAATATACTGTATATTCAGTGATGGAAGTATCATGCAAACTTCTTTGAACGCTCCATATCGACCACTTGTTAACCACTCTGTGTGCTTTGTATGTGATCTGAGCCTAAGAATTATTGTATCATGCCTTGTAATTCAGTAATACTATTCTTTGCTTCCTTGGGCCCCAGCACCACACGGATGGTATCATGCAAACAAGAGTTGCTATACGGTCTAGCTAAGGGGATAGAAACCTAGGTAAACAAGCTTCCTGCTATCCTGCAGCCATCATTAGGAGATGGAAGGACAACTCAGACATAAATCGTAATTTGATGTCAAAAATGAAGTGCTAGCTACAGCACAGAAAGCAAGATGTATGTTTAGGGAGTCGGCATAGCACAGGAGTAGGTAGCTGGATTTATGACCAAACTGGTGATGTTCAATTCACAGCACAGTCAAGTTCTTAGTCACCCAGTTATATGTGTGTACCTTGACTTTCTGAGTTCAGTAAATGAAGGAGTCACCGGAGATACTGCATAATTGCTCTGCTGTTCGCACATTCTGCTAGTTGAATAGTCCTGAACAACTATGAGGGTACCATAAATACAAAGATGTAAATTCTAACCAATATCAAGTTACCAGTATGTTGAATACTGGGGACACCCTGAATACACAGATGTAGATTCTAATCACAGATGTAGATTCTAATCAGTTTCCTATCGTTCACTATTTACTAGTTAACTCACTGCTCAAGATATGTTATATATAATACATAATTGTAAACATCGATTAAATGCATGAGATCAAAACTATTCAGAGGAATGGTTACTTTAATTCATGAATAACAAGAATAAAGCACACAAAGAGAATAAAAAAATCTGGATATACATGAACATCAAAGATGTTTAGGCGACATGTGTTGACAGATGTGACCAGTGTAAATTTGACAAACAGATAAAAATGAAATGTTAAGTTTTACCATCAAACTGGTACTGAATGATATTGTTGAACACCTCCAACAAGAAGAAAACTAGATGATGGTTGGTTGCACTGGCATAGAGAAACCATGGGGTGCTGAACGCCTGCAATTATATTTTTTAAAAAAAGGTGTAGTTCAGATATAATGATACCAATGTGAGCAAAGGGGAAGATGTGGGCAAAGGGAAGATGTTATCAATGGACCTTCTCTTCCCCATTTACTTCTTTACAGAAGTGTTGGGGGGAGAACGACACGTAGTGATTTTGTGTGTGCTTGTTTTAAGGCACTTTGTAAGCTGATATTCACTTTCGTAAGGCTGTTCTTGATGCTGTCGATCCATTTTTGCGTGGTCTTCCTCTTGCTTTGTACTCATTATTTTTGTTTCTGTGTGGCTCTGTGGTAGGCGATACCAGGGCATTCTTGTCAGGTGTCCAAACCATTTAATCTGTTTTCTTTTATGAATTGGATGACAGGTTTCACATCCAGTTTTCTGATTTCTTCATTTCTAATGTCTCTTATTGTCACACCTGCAGCTCTTCTAAGACATCTCCATCATTATGATTTTCCGCTCATTAGCTGCTGTTATTGGTCATGTTATTGGCCATGTTAATGGATGCATGGAAGAAATCAAAAGCAATGATAATGACAAAACTAAGCAATGATACATCATGACTTGTCACATTGACTATTTAACAGCAAAATGTATTTCAGCTAAACTATACATCAGCACAATTATTTTTTAACTTTCACTTCTTTTCTCCAATCCTGTTTTACCCCACAGCATCAGGATAAGAAGAAATTTCTAGAACGAGCCCTTGTGTGCTCTTCATAAATAGTTCTTTCGTTGCCTCTGTTATCTGATGTCCAATTTTTGAATAGTCGACCTTTTACTTTGTATCCATTGTATCGGAGCAACTTTTACTAGGAGCATGAGAAAAACAACAATACTTGCTCTACTTATAGGAAGCCTAGGCTAAAACATATGTGTTCTTACATTAGTAGGTATGTGGATATTTGGTTCTCCATGCTACTAGCCCCATGTACAACCCTTCATGATCATCATTTACAACACTTTTGCTACATTTTGTATCCATTGTATCGGAGCAACTTTTACTAGGAGCATGAGAAAAACAACAATACTTGCTCTACTTATAGGAAGCCTAGGCTAAAACATATGTGTTCTTACATTAGTAGGTATGTGGATATTTGGTTCTCCATGCTACTAGCCCCATGTACAACCCTTCATGATCATCATTTACAACACTTTTGCTACATTTTGTATCCATTGTATGGACAACTTACTGAGCATGAGAAAACAACAATACTTGCTCTACTTATAGGAAGCCTAGGCTAAAACATATGTGTTCTTACATTAGTAGGTATGTGGATATTTGGTTCTCCATGCTACTAGCCCCATGTACAACCCTTCATGATCATCATTTACAACACTTTTGCTACATTTTGTATCCATTGTATCGACAACTTTTACTAGGAGCATGAGAAAAACAACAATACTTGCTCTACTTATAGGAAGCCTAGGCTAAAACATATGTGTTCTTACATTAGTAGGTATGTGGATATTTGGTTCTCCATGCTACTAGCCCCATGTACAACCCTTCATGATCATCATTTACAACACTTTTGCTACATTTTGTATCCATTGTATCGGAGCAACTTTTACTAGGAGCATGAGAAAAACAACAATACTTGCTCTACTTATAGGAAGCCTAGGCTAAAACATATGTGTTCTTACATTAGTAGGTATGTGGATATTTGGTTCTCCATGCTACTAGCCCCATGTACAACCCTTCATGATCATCATTTACAACACTTTTGCTACATTTTGTATCCATTGTATCGAACAACTTTTACTAGGAGCATGAGAAAAACAACAATACTTGCTCTACTTATAGGAAGCCTAGGCTAAAACATATGTGTTCTTACATTAGTAGGTATGTGGATATTTGGTTCTCCATGCTACTAGCCCCATGTACAACCCTTCATGATCATCATTTACAACACTTTTGCTAAAATTAAATGCTGCTTTTCCTAATAGAGGACCAGATGATCAGCACTAGAAATATCAACATCAATAGTCTCTATTAAATTGTCTATTTGAGTGCCCATGTGGTGCCGGGCCAGCAAGGAAGCAAAGAATAGCACCACTGCAACCTACAATGCATGTGTAAGAGGCGACTGATGTAGGCCCTAGGATGCTACTCTAGTAAATAAAAAGCAGCGCAGAAATCTAATGTACTGGCCCACTTGTAGGCATATAACTGGCGCAATGTACAATCACTTAGGCTCAGATCACATACAGATCACACAGAGTGGTTGACAAGTGGTCTATATGGAGCGTTCAAAGAAGTCTATTTGAGGATGTTATTTTAAAAAAATTGTTTATAATCAAATACTTACCTCCAACAAGTGGAGTAACTTGGTGCTGGCAACCATTGATAATGTTTTCAAATAAGGAGACACTGAAATGGACACAAGAATGACAACAATATTAAATCGAGCAGCTAAATTCTAAACAAAGCAGCGGGAGGGGGTTTAATTTTAATTTAAGACAAAAACCTTTCTCATATTGTTATTAGGTACTGAACTCGGACACACCCATAATTGCTCAGTATACCTCAGCTGATGTCATCGCATATTTAATTTTATGGTTTCTGTGACTTGCTCGCTCAGCACATTCCTAATTCTTGTCAAGTGGGGTTTTTTTCCATTCACCCGCTATGAATTCAGGTATAGTCATGGTGTCTAACTTGACAACCCTGAGTGATTTTTACTTGAAAGCTTGTTTTCTGTATCATGGGTGTCTCTGTGGCTGAGTGGTTAAGCCCTTTGCCTTGCGATTCGAAGGTTGTGGGTTCGAATCCGGACCCAGCCTTCTGTTCATGGGTGCAGTTTTTCCAGAGATTCCTAGGATTATTGCCGGAGCTACGGAGTTCGTGCTTTGTGCAATACTCTCGGCAGGTGGCGTACCATTTCTGCTGAGAGGGACCGAGCCATATTGGGTAAAACCGGTGCAATGAAGTCAATCCTTCGGCTTTAAAACCCTTTAATCATGGGTGTTCTTTGCCATTAAGGCGAGCCTTACTGTCTTCAGAGGTACTTGTAATTTAGATCGCTTAGTAAAGGATCAGGGTTTCCTGTAGTTCAATCGCATACAGTGTGCACACCTATAATACTTTGCTGGAGCTGGCTTCGAAACGCCTAATTTCCACTGCATGTGGTCACTAGTGCAGAAACTCTGCTATCTGTGACACCACAACCACCCATGTCTTATCTATTTGACATTTCATAAATTTTATCTTGTTCCAATCTGGTGGGATGACGACCATCTTCACATCGAAGGATGGTTATTATCTCAAAAATGTTGCAGTGCTACATTCTGATAAATTAATTTGTATCCATTTCTTGATGTTTTTGATCTAACCTATTATGATATCTGCCTTCCGATCACATGTTCTGAACCATTTCTTCTAGTATTCATTTCAATATATTGTCACGTCTCATGTATCCAAAATATTTAATTTACCAAATACATTTAGTGGTTTTTTTTAAAATCAAGTCTTGTAACTTTACTCTTCTCATATATTCTGAACTCACCATTAACAACAATTGTTAGCAGACAGTCAAAGAGAGGTTGTAGACGCTGATGTCCTGTAGTTATTATTTTGTGAAACACCTGTTTAATAGAGCATAGCATTGACTTTTTATATCCACGTGACAATGATAATATGACACATAACTTTTCCAGTAACAACTTATTATGGTCACAATAGTTACAATGTTTATTACTATCTGTGCTGCAACTATCAAGAAAATAGTGAGGTGGTGATAGAGATACACTGCTAAAGACACATTATACAGCTTAATTTATGTCTCCAACAAGCTTCAGCTAATTATTACCCATCTTCCTAAAACCTCCACAATACTGAAGCTGACATTTAAATTTTGAAGAAGACAGTCAAATGTTTTTGGTGGTCGCAGAAATAAATAGCATACATTCTCACAAAACATTGCATTGATGTTTTGATCTCTTCTTCGAACGCTCCATATTGACCACTTGTTAAACCACACTTGTGATTTGTATGTGATCTGAGCCTAAGAGTGATTGTGCGCTATGCAAGTTATGCGCCTACAAGTAGACCAGCACATCCAATTTCTGTGATGCTTTTCTAGGCCCCCTACATTAGTCGCCTCTTACGACATGCATTGTAGGTCACAGTGGTACTATTCTTTGTTTCCCTTGCTATCCCCGGCACCACATGGGCAATGTTTTGATCTCAATAGTTTCATTGTAGTCTTCAATAGTTTTAGACTCAAGTATTTTAATTCAATTTGCATGGTACAGCAGTTGCAATCACTGTGTGCATTTTCTTATAGTTTGCATAGAGTAACTGGTATTATACACAATTACTGCTCAAAAACTTCATTTGAATATGCTTGGAAAGAAAGAATAGCTCAGCAAAAAAAATAAGTTTTAATAAGTATATTACTCAAACAAAACTCACTATAATCAGGAAATCAGCATGAGTACCAGTAAATACAGGAATGTCCATTGGGACTCGAACTGAATATGGTTTGTTCAGACGGACTCCAAAATTCCTTTCACCACTAAGCAGAAGAAGAATGAACACTCCTATATGCATTAGACCGACTCGAGCTGAGAAACAAGCAAATCAAAATGCCATGATGAAAAACATAGTATGCATTGATAAGAATAAACTAACATGTACAAGATTTTAGTATTCAATACAATATAATTAAATTAAACTTACTGACATTTTGCTACCTAGCAGTTATATATGGCTACACAGGTAAGTCATTTACATCTTATTTTGTTTAAGTGGAAATTATCATGTGAAACATGACTTATTATTTCAGTTTCTTAACTACCTGTTTGTGTTCGTTAGTTCTTGTCAGCCACTTTAATCACTCTGTGATATGTTTGGTTTTTACCAAGAACAACTAAATGTTGTGCCTCTATTCCTAGGCCCCTATATGTGTAGGACAGGCTCATCCGAAATTTTCAGCCTATCTCAACTACCTATCTGGCAATGTTTTATTTTTGTTTTTATTTTTACAAAGTATAAAGTAGTTTCCGCAGGATTCAAGATCCTTCTCAAAACAATAATTTAAAGTGGACTTACATTGATCTGCTCTGGCATCATTTAAGTTGTACAGAATGGGCACCAGAATGTCCAAAACATCACTGCTTTTCAGCACAAAGAACATAAATTTCTGTAAATTCAAATAAATGTTTCTAATGGAACACTAGTGGAAGGGAATGATTTTTGTCATTTATGAATGATGAAAAAAAAAAATCACGATGACACATGTCAAAATTATATAATCCATGAGTTCACATTGAATTGTTGAAAACATTGAAAACCATTTTTTTTAAAAATAGATGATTAGTTTTGTTCTTAAAAACATTGCTTTTGTTCTTAAAATATTTAAGCATTACTTTTCTAGCTTCACAATACACTGAAAGATGGTTTGTATAAGTTAATTTACCTTGTTAATATCACACATTTTCCAAAACAGAACAAGCAATTCCTGGTAAAACTGAATCCTCTTACAAGAGCCAGGCAAGTAAGTCTGTTGAAGAGGGTTGTTCAGAAGACGAGTGATGCCTTTCAGAATAAACGCAAAATCCTGCCAAAAAAATACAATTTATGTTTAGAAGAAAATATTAACAAATATTATAGCAAAGTTTCTCATATGAATTGTAATGTAATCCATTAATACGTATTGATTGATGAAAGAGTGTGGAGTATTAGAAACCTCATCGTATGTGATCCTAGCATGTGGAAGTTAGGTAGTCAGTTCTCTATCTCATGACTCCCTAACTCAGAGTAAGGTACTGAACTACAGCTTTGTCAATTAAAGCATGTCCACATCAGGGAGCATTCTAATAATATCTGATGATTTTAAAGCCAATTCTCGAAATCCTCAACTTAATTAGTGCTTAATAACATTTGTGAACGCACTTGTTATCAAGATGTATGTGAAATTATCACAGATTGGTCATCTCTTCATCAGTGTTAATGTATCTGACTGTTGTGACACATATATGATGGAACAAACATCTTTTATTGTTAATATTACAATATATCATTATCAGAAGCTTTCTGAAGTACTGAACAGGCTTTACCTCAAAAGATGATGAGATTTTACAAAACACAAAAAAATAATAACTTGTAATAACTCACCTCCTCTCTATGAATTCTGGACAAATAGTTCAAGAACAGGTTATCTGAACCTCGACCCTGTAATAGACAGACATACAAGTATATTATAGACTGTTCCTAGGAAATCCAGATATATGTATCATAGTCCCATGAAGTGTGTTATCACTTATATGAGGACTATCATCATAGCACCGGACATGTCCATAGCTGCTTCAGTCTTCCCGTCTCAACAAATCCAGCAGTGACAAGTGGCTCAACAAGCCAGTTTGATGATTAATCAATCTTTTTACATATTTGGTATGTCGTTCTTTTCGAGCTTTACCAATATCGACATCCATTTTTCTCAATCTGGTCAGCGACTGGGATTCACGAACCTGAAACTCCTCTGCTCGGAAAGATTCAATGTGTTGAAAATGTCATTTCGCCCATTGCAGTTCGATCTGATATCATAGCCATGTCAGCCAATATATCAACTTGTTCATTACCCCTGACTCCTGCGTGCCCAGGGAAAAAAATGAGGGCGATTTCTCTGTACCAGTACCTCCCACCAAGTTTCGTCTCACAATTCCTGTTTTGACTTTACAAATATGACTATTTTTTTTTTTTTTTCTCTTTCGTCCTTTCAACTCAGCGAAGTTTCATCTCTGAAACTGATTTTTGCGTGAAAATCTGTTTTTCCAATTTCTTACAATGGCAGCAGCGTGCACATTGTAAATTACTTTACACTGGCAGCCGTGTGCTCAATGTACTCGTAATTAGTATTCCCTCGCCATACAGGCAGATTTTCTCCGACTTCAGAGGTACTCAAGTTATCGTCCTGAGTAAGACCAGGGACTCGAACAAATGCCGGACAGTAGGTTCGAACCCGAGCTATGAGGCGTCTCACAGCTAGCAGGCCGAGCTACTATCAACTACTCTAGGCAGTCCCCCCAAATATGACTATGAAATGTGTATTAACAGTAATCCCTGCTGCTGCTGTTTAGACATCCATTTATTCCTCTGTGCTCCCAAGGAAGCATAGAACCTCAACAGTTGTTCACTTTTTTTTGGTCTCTAGTCGTTTTCTTTATGGCTTCCCAGGATAGTCCAGCATCCTGCAGTTCCTCAAGAAGACTCCGTCTCCAGGTTTGTTTAGGACATTCACTTTTCCTTTTCCTCACAGGTTCCCTCAAATGTTTGTTTAGTCACACTTGGCTGTGTCTTCCGCAGGGTATGTGTGACCCATCACCATTTTCTCTTAACCCGAGTCATGAGTTCCTGTCCTGTTCTTATCCCCAGGTCTGTGTTTGCAACTCTGTCATACCATCTCAGTCTGCAATAGACATACAAGTAGATTATAGACTATTCCTAAAAAATTCAGAACTATGTATGATATTCCCATGTAGTGAGTATTAACATTTAATCCCAGCTGTCTGCTTCGATATTGTTTATCTTGCATGTCACAATAGCTTCTTTACCAGATTGAGAGAGATGGGTGTCGATATCAGTGCAGTTCAAAAAGAATGACAAATATGCAGAGATTGATGAATCAACATCGAACTGGCATGTTGGGCCGCTGGACGCTGCTGCATTTGTTGCGGCGATTGAAGAACCTATGGACGTGTCTGGAGTGCTATGATGATAGTCCTCATGTTACTGATAACTGAATAGCTTCTTTCCTAGAATAGGACTGAACAGTAACTTTCTAATGCACTCTAATTAGTTGTTACAACATATAAGTGGAGATTTCATTATGATCTGTGATGAATCACTATTATTGTTTGAATTATCAATCCTAATTGACGTTACTCAACTTAAACATGAAATAATTTAACAAGGTTTGATTGCCTCACCTCCCCAGTTTGATCCATAGCTGTCCCACCACTGGTTCCATCCACAGATATCACCTGAGTGTTGGCTTCATTCTCCATAGTAACACATAATACTTGTAGCGCTACTTCTACAAGAGGCTCCCGGGAATCAGTAAACATAAGATGGTTGTATGGAACACCATATCCAACAGGATCATAGGAACACAAGCAATTCAGAAGTGATGTGAACAATGGAAGGGCATGCCTGAAGAACAAGACAGTAGGCAATGAAATCAAATTAAACTGATTAGCAGCTGCAATATAACAGAATATTTCACATACAAAAAAATGTAATTAATTACAAATTCTAAAATTGTAGCAGTAAAGAGTACACTACATATTACAACAAAAACAAGTGATATAAACTACGAAATATTGTATTTGTGTGTGACAGATAAGTTTCTGCATGACAGAATGATTTTCACTATCATGCAAATTAGATGGAACATATGCACCCGTGTGGTGATGGGGCCTGCAAGGGAAGTATAGAATAGTACCACTGCGACCTACAAAGCAATGTCGTAAGAGGCAACTGATGAAGGGGCCT
Source organism: Arion vulgaris (assembly GCA_020796225.1). Classification (NCBI taxonomy): domain Eukaryota; kingdom Metazoa; phylum Mollusca; class Gastropoda; order Stylommatophora; family Arionidae; genus Arion; species Arion vulgaris. Next base: position 56,779,694 of record CM036757.1, on the reverse strand, counting down.
AAGGAAGCTACACTAGTAAATAAAAAGCGTTGCAGAAATCGGATGTGCTGTCCTACTCGTAGGCGAATAACTGGCACAACGTACAATCATTAGGCACAGATCATATACATATCACACAGAGTGGTTAACAAATGGTTGATATGGAGTGTTCGAAGAAGATGGAACATATTCAAGAATTATCACTTTAGACATATGTAAACAATGGGCTAAAAAAACAGTGGGTATGGCAGTATAATGAACATTCAAAGAGTTAAAAGAAAGTCATCTTTGTCCAATTAAACTTTCATATAATTAAGTAAAATATATGATCTTTACAAAAGGAAATACTGTTCTTGTTCAGTTTTGAATTTATATGAATGTTTAACGCTCCACTGTAATATTGACATGTCAGTCTGCTGAAATGTGGATGTTTCGAAAGGTGCAAATATCATAGCTGTTTGTCTAACGCTGTAAGCTAGCAGTACAATGCACTCTCATTCTTCTGCCAACAACCACATATAGGTCACAAGAGGGCCCAACAAGTTGTGAAAAGAACAAAATCAGAAGTAAGTATGTGAGTACCACAAGTAGAACATCCTTTCTGTTCTATTTATTTGTAAAGTGTGTCAACAATTTCTACAAATATTTGTTCAATATCCCCAAATACCAGTAGAGCTTGTGTTAGTTCAAGAATGTACCTGTTTTCTGTAGATGTAAAGAACTGAATCCACTGGTTTGGTACAGCATGTGCATCAGCTAAAGAAAACCACAAAAAAAATATAATTTCTATATGATTTAATTATAGGAACTAATTGTCTTTATATCTTATTCATTTTTGTATGTGCCTATTACATTGCTACATAGTTTTTCTGCAGTCATTTCTTACATCAATAATACTATTACAATGATGAACATAATAATAGTATATAATGAAAAATGAACAACATAATGATTCAGTGTACAAAAATCAAACATTTTTCTGAAAAAATATATCTCACATAACAGAACATTACAATAGAAAGAAAAACTAAGACAATATGGAAGAGAAAAGAACAATAATGTAAAAGAATAATGGAATGAACAGGACACAGAAGAGTAAAGAAATTGTAAATTAAGACACAAAATAATCTGATTATCCACAATTCAAGAAACAGTGTCCTTAAAATCTGTTAGGTTTATTTGATTGCTTTCATTCTTATCAACCAAGTTAACTCTTTGTAATCTGTGGAGTTTGTGCCCCACGTTAGGCCCCTACGGCATGTAGGAAGGGCACATCCAAATTTCGGCCAGAGTGTATGCATATTGTCCAACAGGACACAAATTTGTACAGATAGGTAACTGCAAGATTTTACAAACAGAAAACCCCACTTTAAAGTACCACATCAAGATTTATACTGTATATTTTTTTTCTTCTTTCTATTTCAGCATTCTTCTTCTTCGCTAATGTTCAATGTCTAGACAATGAGTCCGGTTCTCTGGATGTATGTTGTTGTTTGTTAGTTCATCAAGGCTTTCAAACAGCTTTGTGTTGATGTCCATCTCTGTTGGCCAATGTTCTTTCCACAGTTGATTCATCAGGTGACAATCTTGCAGGGTGTGTTCGACTGTCTGTCCACATGTACATGTGGGTGATAGAACTAGTTTTAGTCTATGTAGGTGTTTGTTCAGTCTGTTGTGTCCAGTTCTGAGTTGAAACAATACTACCTGCCTTGCTCTATCTAGATAGTGGTAATTGTCTCTTTGCTGGTCTTTTCTAATGGTTTGAGTTTTCTTTATCTGAACAGTGATAATTTGATTTCTTGGTTATATTTTATATTTCCCCTGTCTCTTACTATTATCCGTATCAGCATTTACATTTTAACATGTGTTGACCAAATACTCACCTACAGGTGGAAGATACATGGTTTCTGAGAAACAAGTCAACAGCAATTTCAGCAGCTCCATTCGATTCTGGTCATGAAATGTGCTGTGTGGAGGAGAGTGAGCAAAGCCAACTCCTGCCTCCCAAATGTATTCACAGCTGTCTATAGTACCCATATCTTCTGGGTTATCCTGAAATGTTTAGATTTATTCTAACATTTATACAGTACAATAGCGCATTTAGTTTTGACATGAAAATTTAAAATACTACACAATGAAAGCTTTATTTTTAGATATACATGAAGCTGCACATTTGAACACATATGTTAAAATATATAAAACTGAACTAAATGCTTCTTTCGAAATACATAAAATTACACATTTGAATATGTGTTTAGAAATACCTAACACTATATGTCTGGATACTCCTTAAGAAACAAATAAAACAACACATTTGAATACTTCTTTACAAACACACATAACCACACACTCCAGGAAAATGACGTGGAAACAGTTATTCAGCTACTGACAACACAAGATTAAATAATCCTCCCTCCAGCTTTTTTTTATTCTGCATACATATAACAAACATTTCCTTTATTTCTCTGCATACATATAAAAAAAACATTTCCTTTATTTCTCTTCAACAATAACAAACATTTCAGTTATTCAGCTACTGACAACAGATTTAAATAACTTTCCTTTATTTTCTGCATACATATAACAAACATTTCCTTTATTTCTCTGCATACATATAAAAGCATTTCCTTTATTTCTCTGCATACATATAACAAACATTTCCTTTATTTCTCTGCATACATATAACAAACATTTCCTTTTTTCTCGCATACATATAACAACATTTCCTTTTTCTCTGCATACATATAACAAACATTTCACTTTATTTCTCTGCATACATATAAAAGAAACATTTCACTTTATTTCTCTGCATACATATAAAAGAAACATTTCACTTTATTTCTCTGCATACATATAAAAGAAACATTTCACTTATTTAGAAGCATATGTTGATCGCATATTCAATGTTAATGTGGAGTAGCTAGTTGTAGAAGTGATTTGAATCTATAGACATACTAAGGCAAACTTACAGGACCAGATTTCCTTGATGATGCCACAGTAAATTCAGGACAGAACATTAGGTCCTGTAATAATGAAACAATTTCATATTCATTATAAGTGCATCATAACACTCAGTATTAAAGAATTAGTTTATTCAAATATAAAAACTATGATACTAAAATTGGAATTTCTCATCTTCTCAGATTAATGATAGTACTTTTCTCTGCGCAATATTTACTTGCATGTTGATGTATATTGTCTTAAAGAGAATTTAAGGGTGTGATTTTATTAGAACTGATTCAATGCAAAGTGAAGCTTTTTAAGAGCTAGCTGGTTTTGTGCTGAAAAACAGTGAACTTCAGGAGCGAAGAAATGGGAGCCATGAGAAATAAAGATTTGTGGTTCAAGTTCTGTGTTTAGTAACTGTTTTCCCGGAGGTCCTAAATACTTGTTTATATATATTCCTCTCATACCGTTAATAGCTACACAGGACCTGTAAAGTAATTTCTCCATACCGCTCTGCACTGGGCAACTCAATCTATTTCATAGAGTTGAGTCCGATATTTCTTGCCTCTATCAGTAAAGTTCATTTCAGGGTTCCTAGGTATCTCCTCTCTTTCTTAAACCCTTTGTCTCCCACTTCAATGTCTGCTTTGGTATTCTTTGATCATTTCTTCTCACAGTATGCCCAACATATCCCCATCATCATCTCCTTATAACAGTTGTCCCTAATGGTTGACCAATCATTTCTCTGATTTCATCACTTCTGAATTTGTCCCATTTTATGTTCATTAATCTAAATACTTGCTCACTGTCTATTTATTTAATGGACTGATTTTGAGGCTCAGAAAGTGCAATTGCCCTCAGTTTTCACACAACCTTGACCTATACTATGTCATAACTGAACCTTTCCATTTCCATACATATATGCCAGATTAGCTCCATTAACGGGCTGCAATTATCTTGAACACCCTGTACCATCAATAAACTATGTTGTCATGATGTGCATCAACCCTTCTTTCACCATCAATATTCTGTTATGTGCATCAACCCTTCTTTTACCAATATTATCTGTTATGATATGAACCAAACTTTCTTTCACCATCAGTATTATCTGTTGTCATAATGTCAACCATTCAAAAGACAGAAGTCATGACTATAAACAAAAAACATAAAGATATCAACATACAAATAAATGACCAAATGCTAAAGCAGGTGAGAGAATTCAAATACCTGGGAAGTATCTTCACATCTGATAGTAGACTGGAGAGATCGAAACTAGAATCCAGCAAGCCAATAAATTAAATACCAACTTACCCCAATCTTGAAACACTCAGCAATTCCAGTAGAGACTAAAAAACAGATTATAAATGCAATCTTTATACCAACACTGTGCTACCAGTGCCAAACATCGACACTGACAAAAAAGAAAGGAAAATTATATGTGAAATGAGATGCTTGAGGAAAGCAATAAATAAAACAAGAAGAGACCATATAAGAAATGAGGAAATTAGAAGAACAGACGGAACAACACCTGCTATTAGATTTATTGAAAAACAGACTTAAATGGTTTGGCCACTTGGTCAGAATGAACCCGAATACACCAGTTGCAAGATCGTACAACCTGAAAGTGGAATCATCAAGAGGAAGGGGCAGACCAAGAAAATATGGATTGATGGAGTTGCATACATCTTAAAACTCCACAATACCACAGCATATCAAGCGACTGAGTGTGCCTATCTCGAAACCGATCATCAGTTAAACCTGCTAGGCCTAGCAGCAAAAAGGCAGAGAAGGACAAAAGAAAGAAGAAAAGATAATATGCACCAACCCTCCTTTCAACATCAATATCTGTTATGATGTGAACCAAACCTTTCACCAACAATATGATCTGTTGTCATAATGTGAACCAACCCTCCTTTCACCATCAATGTTACCTTTTGCCACGATGTGCTCTAATCCTTTATTCATCAATATTAATACTTGCCATGATATGCTCTAATATTTTTTTTTTGCCATCAATATTACCTGTCACAATGTTCTATAGCTATCATTTTCTCGTAACATGATCCTTAAAATTGTACAGCCTTTTTTCAATATCGGTGCAATAAGCTATCTTTAGATAAATGGCTACGGCCTTTTAACTGCTTAATGTGCTCTTAAAATTTCCCCTTTTTAAAACCACATCTCTATGGCATTCAGGGATCTTGTTTAATTACTGTTCATGATTTGCTTCCATATTTTAAAAACTGGCTTTACATAACCCAGAACTACTCAATTTCTTCATCATGTTACATTAAATCAAACAATACTCACACAAACAGCTGAGATCAGTGACTGAGCTAGGGGTGGAGTGTCACCCTGCAGGAGAAAAACAAAAGTGGCATACTTTAATGTTGCTTCCACATTTTTTTGGTATTGTGTATGTCCATTACTACAATAGGTTAAGTTAACGTATATAACAATTCAAGTAGCAAAACTGTTTTTCAAAACTAACAGAAGTGGTGAAAAAAAAATTATTAATTCTCAAATTCGTATTTGTCTACACCTATCTGCAAACACTCAACAAAAGATAGAAATTAGATAATGGTAACTATAATATTAATAATACTAGAAATACTAACAGCAATAAACAATTAGATAAATACCACTGCAAAAGCTTATTTGCTAACTTTCTTCTACATACATTCACTTTTTTTTTACGTAGTGCAGTAGTTATTTTAAGATTGTTGATATATGCATAGAATTTGTCCCATAATGGTACCGGTCATGCAAGCTTTCTCTGGTCCTCATTTATTGGACATTTTTAAATAGATGTTCAGCTGTCCTTCAATCAGTGAATTTCTCTCGACCACAGAGAAGATAGATTCAGGATGTAACATGATTTGAGCATGACAGTTGCAGAGGCGGGCATCTGGTCTATGAGAAAAAGAAATTTCTAAGGACTTATGGTGGCAAAGTTCTGCACAGGACAACATGATGTGTACCTGATTGCCTCTAACATTGGGCAACAATGAACAATAATCAGATCTCTCCCATTTTTACACAGGATAGTAGAAGGATACTGTAACAATAGAAGACATATCTAGGTTTTCAATACTGTCTGTATTCAATCTGTATTTTCCCTTCAAGGAAGAATAAACAGAACAGCGAATGCAAGATAGAACACAGAAACAAAAGCAAAGCATGAGTACAAAGTACAAGAAAATTATTTCTGTTCAACTACAAGATTTCTAGAACTCTGCAAAATCACCCAATTCCTAAGTGATTCTGCTCCAGATATAGAGTTTTACTGCAGTCTTCCCTTATATCACGGCATTATATTTATATCAGCATTACTTAAGTAACCAGTCAGTAGGCTTGATTCGTCACATTTCTGTATTGTTTTTAGGTGTCAGTACAAGAATATCAGTCATTAACAAAGTTTTGGCCAGGACCTGACAATTCTCGTACAACCAACCAGCTAGACTCTGGGTGGCATGACTTTACTCCTACAGAAAGGTTTTGGCGCGACTGCCGAAACAAGTATACCAGTCACTCGCACAGCTTTTGTTAGACTCTAGACATCGGCCAGAAGACTTGTGTAGATTCATCCACTCTGATATTTTGTTCGTCTGTTGTGCGAACAGAACTTATACTATTTGTGACTTTGCTTACACTACTATCTAATCGCACGGCAGCTCGCCTTCAATCCCTATCCGCTTTGCCAGACTACAGTGCAAGAATATGTTTTCAGGGACACCTGAGGAGGTGGAGTATGTCTTGGTCAGTACCAACTCACCTACCCTAGCGCTGTCTTGTCACTTTATTTCAATGTGCCCTACCCCCACCTGGTGTTTTATTTCTCACTCTTATGACTCTACACTAAATAAACGTATAGTCATTAATAATTTGAACCTTTTTTACTCTTTTTCAAAACTAAATTAAATATTAATTGTCCAGACAAATGTGGACCTTACCATTAGAATGACAAAACAAAATAGAGTAAAAGGTTACCTCCTCTTCTTCATGTCCTGGTAGGGTTGACCAGAAAAAGCCCCTCCAGTCTGGATCCTCAAATATATATGGTAGTATACGAGATAATAAGCGTACACAGTTCAACACTGTAATAAAAGGATATAAATTACAGAATGAAATGCATAGTAAGATAAATGTGTCCTCTATGAACGTGACTTTTCAGTTATTTTCTTTGCAAACAATGACACACTTTGTAATTATATAATTTCCTGAGCATGAGATACAAAGACAAACCATTTCCCCAAAAAAGTGAAGACTAAATTTTAGTGCAAATATTGTGAAAGTGTATCTTTATAAAGAAAGAGTCTACATGTTGAGAGGACTGGCAAAATATGCAAGAATATTGAATATCGGGGCATTCGAGATACAAAATTATAATTTAGCATATGGTTTTATCATGGTAACTAGTTTTGTTTAAGATTTTGCTCTGTCCATATCTTTCTCAGGTGGTCTTTGTGACTGTAATTCAAGAAGTTAAAAATGGATAAGAAAAGAACTAAACAGCATCAATAGCAATCAATGCCATAAAACTAAAAGGACTTTGATGATTATGATGGTCAAACAAATGAGAGTGTGGAATACAACCACAATCTCAATAAAGAGTAAAACGAATGGGAGAAATAATACATATCCAAGAACAAAAAGGGCAATATGGAAATTGATCATCTTAAGACTAAGAGGAGACAGTAGAACAGAATATTCACGGACAGAAAAGGCATCAAATTTGCGCTCTTGGCAGAGAACGTAAAAGATTCTTCTTCAAAAGCTCCACATCGACCCCTTGTTAAACCACTTGGTGTGATTTATATGTGATCTGAGCCTAAGAGTGAATGTACGTTATGCCAGTTATGCACCTACAAGTAGGCCAGCACATCCGATTTTTGTGACGCTTTTATTTTGCTTGGGTAGCTTTCCTAGCCCCTACATCAGTTGCCTCTACGCCTGAGTGGTTACGGGGTCCAAATTTGGGGTGTAAAGAATAGAACCACTGTCACCTGCCACACATGTCATAAGAGGCGACTAAGGAGGTTTGGCTGAATTTGGATGCACATGTCCTAAACATGTAGAAGTCTATGCGTTTAGGGGCCTACCAAACCAATGTGCAATGTATACATGTTCTTGGCAAAGATCAAACATATCACATAGTGTGATTAAAATTGGTCGTAAAGAACGAACGCAAAGAAGAAGAAGGAGAAGAAGTTGCCTCTTACGACATGCCTTGTAGGTCACAGTGATACTATTCTTTGCGGGCCCTGGAACCACATGAACAAAAAGATTCAAATTACTTGATTCGTCATCAAACTCTTGTGCCATTCTTGCTGGAATAGGCGAATATGAACATCTACAAAATTTCTGTGCCTAGACCTATTTCAGAACATCAACATTAATAAATTTAGCAGTCCATAAAATTCGTAGCATTCTTCAATAAAACAACATCAGTGCCGCTCCAGGAAGCAAAGACCAGAACCACTGTCTCCTCTTGTGTGTCACAAAAAGCAACTAAGAAGAGTTAAGCATGGGTCCGACCTCACTATGAAAAGCAAACAGCTACAGAAAAAGATACAGAAAAATCACAAACTGCTCATGAAGATCTTGGACGCCATTAGGCACAAGATCAAATTGAGTGGAAATTGTGTGTCATATATGTCCCTGATCACAATGAGGACGGATGATGATAAAACAACATCTTTGTGGTCTTAAGAAATTTTGTTATTTGTTATTTATTTATTGTCCATAACTTGCATCTTTACCTCAGTATTTCCTCTATGTAACATGAAGAACTCTTTTCTGACTTCAATAATGACTTGTTGCATATAACTCCATTTATTTTCTGGAATTTTTTGCCTGACCTATTCAACTCATTTCTGATCTGCAACCAATCATATGGTGTCATCATGGTTTTGAGGTATTTAAACTCATGAACTTGTATTAGCTTCATTCCATTTACTTTGATAGTGAATTCTGATAAGTCTGCCTTTTTGAGATAATCATAACTTCTGTCTTCTTGCTATTCAAACTTAAACTTTTGTTGTGACTGTCACCACAATATTAACCAGTTTCTGGAGCTTTTTCATTTTTCACTACCAAAACAATGTCGTCCACATATCTCACGTTTTTTATATTATGACCACCTACCGCTATTCCAGTGCTACAAATACAGTGCTACTGTCAACATCACAAAAAGGGATTGAGGAATTATTAGGAGAAGTGAAAGATAAAAGCGAAAAACAAAATCTATATCTCAATGTGGCAAAAACAAAATAATGACAACAGATAAAACGAACATGACAAATTATATTTTTATCAATGGAGAGAAAGTAGAAAATGTGAACAGTTTTGAATATCTTGGTTCACTGCTAACAACAAATGGAAATGAGATGAAGGAAATTAAAAGAAGAACAAACATGGCTTAAAAAAAAATTAAACAACTCAAAACAGTATGGAAAGGAACTGATAAGAAAACAAAGATCAGAATACTAAGAGCATGCATATTCCTAGTGGCAACGTATGGGTGTGAAGCATGGACATTTAATAAAACAGTGGAAAAACATATAAGTGCTTTTGAATACAAGTGTTACAGAAGAGTCCTTCGTATATCTTGGACAGAGAAGAGAACAAATATATCTATCCAGAAAGAACTCAAAATCAAAGAAAACTGGCTGATGCTACAAATAAGAAAGAGAAAATTGAGATATTTTGGACATATAAAAAGACATGAAGGGTTGGAGAAAACCATCATGGAAGGAGGCATACCGGCAAAGAGAAGAAGAGGAAGACCACGGAGAAGATGGATTCAGGATGTAACTGATGGTTTGAACATGACAGCTGTAGAGGCGGGACATCTGGCCTATGAGAGAGAGAAATTCCGGAGGACTGTTGGGGTGGCAAAGTTCTGCTCAGGACAAGCTAATTGCTGATGATGATGACTGCTATTCCAGCTATCTCATTTACTAATCTAACAAATTATTGGGTTATACTCATATTCTTCTTCTTGAACGCTGCATATCAACCACTTGTCAACCACTCTGTGTGATTTGTATGTGATCTGAACCTAAGAGCGATTGTACGCTGTGCCAGTTATGCGCCTACAAGTAGTCCAGCACATCCGATTTCAGCGCTGATTTTTATTTACTAATGTAGCATCCCTAGGTCCTACATAAGTTGCCTCTTACGACATGCATTGTAGGTTGCAGTGGTATTATTCTTTGCTTCCTTGCGGGCCCCGGCACCACATGGGCAATACTCGTTATATTCAACAAATATTAACACAACTCTCCTGTGAAACAAATAGTAAGTAGCAATTAAATATAGTAAATTCCTGTATCAAAAGCTTTACCCGGTACACTTTATAAATGGAATATAATTATCTTATAAATAATATTGAGTACCTGTTTGCTGTTCTCGCTGAGATGGACATCCTGTTTCTGCTGCACTCACTAGTTTCTCAACAGCCTTATAGCAAAGTGTAGCAAGATTAGATGGTGACTCTTCCCTCAAGGCCCGAATCTCAGCGGCGGGGATGAGAGTAAACACATCTTGAACACATGTCACACTTTCAGACCAAAACTGTTCCCAGAATGCTTCATCGTTTGCTTCTATAGGCTGTGGAAGTTATGTCCAGAAATTTGTAATTCAAATATAAATTTCATAACTTGATATGGATTTAAGACAAAATATTAAGAAATTATGTATGAAATATACGACTAGAAAAAAAGACAATGCTTACTTTAACTAAAGAAATTATGGACACAAACATTTGTGAATGATCCAAAGAAAGTGGCCAAAACATGTTTTTCTTTTAATATAGATCATCAGTTCACAAACGGTATTATGTGCTGGGCCATTCAGGTGTATGCAAAATATAATCAGTAATGGCAGAAAATAAGTAAAAAAAAATGTGCAAAAGTTATAAAACAATAAAGTCTAGATTTAAGACTATCTTGCATATTTTGTACCTGATTTCAAGAAACTGAGTGAATCGAGTAAGTTTAACAATCTCACTAACAATGTTTTAATCGGCTAGTATCTGTTTTACAACTACTGAATGTGCTAGATATCTGTTTTACAAATTTAACTTCTGTGTTAAGTATATTGTAAAATGAAATATGTGGTTTGTACTTTTAGTGTAGTAATTTTCCTTTACCAACTTATTACCTCATTTTTCCTATTTTACATTAAAACAGGCCCTAAACCAATGTTTCAGTACTTTGTCTTCTTCGAACACTCCATATCGACCACTCTTTGTGGTTTGTATCCGATCCGAGCCTAAGAACAATTGTGCGGAGTGCCAGATATACAGCTACAAGTAGGCCAGCACATCTGGTTTCTGCAACGCTTTTTATTTACTAGGGTAGCTTCCTTGGGCCCCTACCTCAGTCGCTTCTTATGACATGCCTTGTAGGTCGCAGTGTTACTATTCTTTGCTCCCCTTGCGGACCCCGCAACATACGGGCAGTTTCAGTATTTAAATACAGCTGTTTTAAAAACAAGGGGTACAATTTAAAGCAATGGGTTTTAAAGGGGTCTACAAGTGGAAAAGGGTCCGGAACCCCTGCTGCACATTAACTGAAGTGTAGGAACAGAAAACGGAATGAGCTTCCACTAGCGTGTCTGATGTATGTGCAACACCCATATCTAATATAATTTCATGACTATCATCTTTAGTGCATTCTGATCTGGAGAAACGTTTTAAAATTTACTACTGGAACTTATTTTTCTGAGACCAAAGGTTTGATTCAGTCTGCCCAATTTTATTTCCCTGATAATTGATATTTCCTGAGAAGTTAGAATATCTATCTAGCATTTGTTTTGCTATTTAAAGATCTTTTTTCCCACCCTAATGATATATTCCAGCAAAAGACCTAGATCTACCAATCTATTTATTCAGATCTATCTTTCTTCTTGTTCGTCCGCTGTGAATTAAGGTGTAGTCAGGGCATTCAGTATGGTGCTTCTGACATTTTTGCATGAATGCTTGCTTTCCCTACCAACAGAGTATTCAGATCTTTCAAAAAGTGACACAGATGTGTAAACACATCATTACTATAGTATATATCCCCACCTGTGAGTGTTGTCAGGGCTCGCAAAAGAAGCAAAGAATAGTAACACTGCGACTTACAATGCATGTCGTAAGGGGCGATTGATATGGGCATAGGGAAGCTACCCTAGTAATAAATCAGAAAGCAGATGTACTTGTTGGTGCATACATAACTCAAATAACTGGCACAGCGTAATATCGATCTTAGAGTCAGATCACATTCAAATCACAAAGAGTGGTTTAACAAGTGGTAGGTATGGAGCGTTAAAGAAGATTATATATATCATATTACATTTTCGCATTTACAATTATGACAATAAAATTCAATAATAATCGTCAATAATATTTACATAATTATAATTAGTGTGCGTGAGTGAACCACGGATGGGTTACAAGCCCTGCGTGAGTGCAGTGTCACTGGAACAGAATGTTTCAGTTTCAAAGTATAAGATTTATTTTTATTCTTTTACTTTGATCTTTTCAAACAATAATGTAAATATGAATTCTAATTTCAGAAAGTGAGTAGATCAGACGATCTTCTTTGGTCTTTAATTAATAAAACAGAATATGAATATAATTATTATTTTATGTTTATGATTGAATTTCAATCGGCGGATAATCATCGAACAACACTAAACAACAGTGAGTTGTTTGTTTTCAGTTGAGTGTGTAAGCAACAACAACAAACACTGGAATTCAATTGTGGCAGAAAATAACTGTCGGAAAACGATACCTGAGTTTTTGTTGTTAGTTGAATAACAGCCTTCCGAAAGTTTAATTTTGTATCCGTATTTCCCATTACTGCTTTATTCGGTATCTACCTCACTCGCATAATAAATTGCAGCCGACACATAAACAAGGGGAAGTACGTCATCCGAATAGTCACGTGATCTACAAAACTAAGGGCTCTAACAGAATAAAATTATGTCATCGACTTTTGTCCCTTGTTTTGGTTTTAATTTAATTACACCAACAGTTATTTATTTGATAGGTTTCCTCAAGAGCAAGAAAGTCCTACCTCATTGTGTTCCTTGAGTGGGGATTGTGGCATTTTCCTTGTCTACATCAACAACCGTGTTCTAGAGTGCTGGAGTGCGGGGTAACGAGCGTGCTGACTCTCTTGCAAACAGTGCCCTGACTCAAGTGGGCAGAAGCATGGACAGAGCCGATATCATCAATGCGGTACGCTCTCAATTGTGTGACATGGGTGGGTCTCAGACACTGGAACGAGTTCGAGAATTAGGTGTTAAGTTTGGACATGCCAGACAGTGTCGTCTTCGTGGTAGAGAGAGAATATAGTAATCAACTTCTCATGGGTACTGTGAGCAAATGGACTTTGGATGGCTGCTGCAACGGAGGACAGAGCACGAATGGGAATGCCCAATGTGCCATGACGTCGATCGCATAACATAACATAACAACCGTGTTGTACCGAATCAATACCATTACAACCGATATCATAAAATGACAATGTATACCCATAGTACAGAGCAGCCGATACTCATCAATGAATTCTTCCCAATGGAGATACGCTCCTCATTTTAAGTGGACATTGAGGCGAGTCTCATTGACACTGGAATCAATTTCGAGAGTTTGAAGACTACGTTACGTTTGACCGAAAAATGCCGACAGTAGTCGATCAGTATGCTTTAGTTAGATAGTAGAGAGATATACTAATCAGCTTCTCATGTGTACGGTGAGCAAATGGACTTTGGGATGGCTGCTGCAACGGAGGACAAAACACAAATGGAACGCCCAATGTGCCATGGCGTCGATTGCAAAACATAACATAACATGTACAAGAATATGATGAAATGGCCGTTCCCAATAGGAGAACGAACCCGGTTTTCTCCATCTCTGCTCTCATTCGCCTTACAGAACTAGTTATCCCTCTAAACTCATTTCAGTTCAATTGCCAATTCTTTGAGCAGATCGGCGGGCACTAAAATGAGACCATGTCATGCTTGTCTGTTCATGGATTATCTAGAACAAGTAAGGAACATCTATGATGGTCCTCTTTCGTCTGTTTATCATAGATACATTGATGACGGTATTCTTATTAATGATATAATGTACGCTGATTTGTCAATCTTCAAAGATTTCACCTATGATTTCAACAGTACTATTCGATTTACCTCTCATATCCACTTCCTGTGTCAACTTTATAGACATGACTATCACCATACACCAATCCAGCATTAGTATATTATAGGCCTACTGATGTGCATACTTTACTCCTATATACCTCTTCCCAGGCTAATCGTGGCTCTATGCCTTTTCCCAACTCTTGTGCTTTGGTCTTAGTAGCAAGACGATTTTCTTGATAATTCCATGCTCGATTTATTCCACAGCCGCATATACCCGAAGAATGTCCTGCTTGCATTTGCTATGCTTCGGGTTCAGCAAATTTCTCGCCAGGATGTCCTTACCAGCCAGCATATAACTTCTAACTCTGACAGGGTTAAACTTATCTTGACTTTCACCCACATAGCTCAATAGTGAAAAACAATTTTTTCCGTTATATTTCTATTCTCAAATCTGATCCAGAGACTCGTCCGGACTTACAAAACTGTCATCTGGTAGCTTACAGACGGGACAGGAATCTTAAGGATATGTTGGCACACAGTCGTCTTAAATCCAGTGTTCATGGTCAATTTGGCACCATCGATGTGGTCGTTGGTGATGCTATAGATGTGCTTATATAACGCAGACCCGTACTATATCTTTTCTGAAGGCCACTTTTATTATTTAGGATGGTTTTACATGCAAGTCACGCAAAATAATCTACGCCATCGCTTGTAAACATTGTGATAAGGCATATATAGGCGAAACTGGCAAAACAGTGACCGTTTCGGCCAACATTTACTGGATATACACGAACGCCCTGTGACCATGTAGCCACTCATTTCAATGGAAGTGATCATGTGTGAGCTCGCGATATTCAGGTCATAGTCATCCATTCATGTTCCTCTGATGGTCGGAGTCGATTTGCTCTATAAAATCGTGTTATATATTTATATGGTACCAATACTGACATACGGATGCGAGTCATAGACAATAAACAAACAGATAGAAAAATCTCTGGAGGCCATAGAGATGTTTTACAGACGAATGATGAGAATCCCATGGACTGCTAAAATCATTAATGTTGAGGTGTTGAATGAGGTCAAGACACAGAGAAAACTTAGTATAAGAAATGGGCAGTCATCATTTTTTAGACATGTGCTGAGGATGGAAGGATTAGAACACATTGTAACTGGTAAAATTGAGGGTAGACGAGACAGCGGAAGACAGAAAATTTTGGAAAGCGGAGATCGGAGCACCTATGGACGTGTCCGGGGTGCTATGATGATAGTCCTCATATAACTGATATGTGATGTCTGGTGTATATGAAATCTGAATTTATTAGTTTCTTTTGTATACTTTGCTGGATAAAGGCCTTTAGATCGAAACTTCGTTGTTTCTTGCTTTTGTTGTACTGTGTAAAACTATATTACTTTGTTTTTGTTTCCAAGAAGCTGATGATCAAATCAATCAACCACGAGTAGTAACACAAGACGACTACAAAACTATCATCAGATTAGAACACGTTGTCCTTTTTAGCCACATAACAGGACACAATCGACTCTGCAGTCACAAATACACAAAATTCAAGATTAACAATTCAATTCTGTGTACAGGCGTCCCTGGCTGCATAGCACATACATCAAAACTGTCATGGAGACTGTCCTAAGGTTAACTCACTGGCACATGAAAACTACACTGATTTTTTTTTAAACTTAGCGGACACCTGTGTGAATTGCAAACGATAGTGAGATTTATATAAGGGAAAACATTGACATAATACACCGTTAAAGGCGTCGAGGTATCACAATGGAGACCTCATATCAATGCAAAAAAAACAACCAAGCATCGTTCTCTGTCTTCCCCCCTTTTTTGTCTTACAAGTATGGAGTAATGTGCGCTGACTAGCTCTTGATGTTGTTAATCCATTATTTATTTTTCTTCCTATTCTCCTTTTACCCTGAATTGTCCTTGTGAAAGAAAATTAGAAAGTGGGTTTGTCCCATTATAAATCCGAAATGATTTGTCAAAAGTTGCACAATGTCTATCAAAGGAATAGAAACTGAACAAGAAAAGTTGTACTTTCTAGGAGAGATTGACTGCGGTTTACTTACTTAGTCTATATACAGATAACCCTGCGTTCATTTTGATAGCATATTGCGCATTGCAGTTAACCCAAACACCGCCAGATTTGAAAAGTCTTGTTCGAGAAGCTCAATCACAATTTCTTTTAAATCTGTAAGCTAATCATTTGTAATGTATTGTCCATTTCTCTTTCTTTGGGTAGAATAAGCTCCCCGATGGACAAAGGACAGGAAAAGGTTAGAGCACTCAAAGTAAAAATGGAGAAGAAATGGGGGGAAAGAAGTTGAAAGATTGGGGCCTGATGTGGCAAACAATTGACAGAAAGGACACAGAATGGCAATTTCTTGTGGAAGTCGTATGGGAAATGGGACACAAGAGGGATATAAATAGAACTGTTTCATGTTAACCATTGCTTTTTTTTAAATACCAGAGACTCAAACAGTAACCTTGGTATATTTTTTATGAATACAATATGTACAAATAGGAATTAAAGCAGTTAATTACCCGCTCGCCTCTCTAATATGTGACGCCCCTGGCGTCTAGGACAGTAAGAAATGAACACCATTCTTGTCTATTCTTGGCTCTAATCTGTATTGTGTTCCAGCTGTGATTCATTTCTTTCAGTCCTTGTTCTATTGTTCTCCTCCAGGTCGTTTTTGGGTCTTCCGCGTTTTTGTTTATTCTCTTTTTTTTCTTCAATCTCAATGCAATTTTCATGTCAGAGTTAGTCTCCATGCGTATCACATGTCCAATCCATCTCCAATGTTTCTTTTGGATGATGCTGCTCATATTTTATTGTTGACACTGTGCAAGCAGTTCTTGGTTAGAGATAGTATTTTGCTAGAACACTAGTGAGATCTTTCGCAGACCCGTTGTATGAAAGGTGGAAAGTTTGGTCATATCTTGTTCTGTCATTCCAAATCATACTGATTAACATAGTAAAGTTGATTTCACACAGCTGTGGTATATATAAATCTTGGTTCTGATGCTGTGTTGGACTGATTTCCAGACCGTCTGAAGGGTCATGAAAGCATTTCGTTCCGTAACTGTTCTGCTATTAATACCATACCCAGTCCCTCCTTCGTGGCTGATAAGACTTCCAAGATATATAAAATCAGCTGTATTTGGAAGGATTTTAAAAAGTACTTAATTACTTTAAGCAAAATCCCCACCACGTTCAATGTAGTATGTTTCACTAATACCTTGATGTTGAGTAGGCTCATCAATCAATATCAAAATAGTATAGTTTGTCGCTGGACGCCGTTGAAGATATTGCGAAGGAGATCGTAGCAACGATAGATATATCTGGAGTATAATCAGAGCCGGATTAGACCAGCGCGGGGCCCGTAGCAAATTTTAGCGTGGGGCCCTAAGTTTTGTATGATAATAAATAATAAAACATAAATTTTACAAACAAACTTGTCTCGATTTAATGTGAGCAAATTTAGAGATAATACTAGACAAATCAATTTCTCTAAGTAAATTACATTCAATGTTCATTAAGGTGAGGTTATTTAGACGATCTTGTCCCATCATGTTTCTTAACTCACTTTTTATACGCTTTAATGTTGAAAAAGAACGTTCTCCGCTGCAGTTAGTAATCATTAAAGACAAGTAAATTCGTAAGACTATTTCTACATTTGGGAAACACGACTCTAATGAATTTTCCATTATAAGTTTATAAAATTGCAGTTCAAGGGCCTCATTCTTTTCGTTGCTAATAGCAGCAGCTACATTAGTTTTAAGAAGTTCAGCGAACTGCACAAGTTCGTCGCCTAGGCTTTCTTCCAAATCCTCTTGGTAAGAGCTGACAATATTTGGAGTTCTTTTCAAGATCTCTTCTGCTGTAAGAGATTTTAACTGCCGAAATGTTCCAAATACATCAGTCACTCTATGGTACGCTTCCATGCGTTTAGCTAAGGCAGAGAGTACATTATCAATTATGACAATAAACACCTGACTTTCAAATTTTTGTTTGGGTGTTTGATTTTCTACAACTTCATCGAGCGTAGTAGAGCCACTAAAATCGTCGTACTTAGTATTTCGCTTGCGTCGTCGTGAAGTTTGTTGCTGATATTCTTGACAGTGAGTCAGGATTTTGGCTTGGCCTCAATATCTGAAAATGTAGGCCGCATTGCTTGAACGTACCCGTGTAACGATTCATAAAGAGCATATCCCGTGTTAAGGTCTTGATCAGGTGACTGTAATGAAGCGCTAGACGCTTGCAAGCGTTCTAGAATTCCGTTCCATAAATGCTAACTATTCCCGTTTCCAACTTACTCATCTCCAAAACTAGCCCATACGCTTGATTACGACACTCTACCTTTTGATCCATGTTATTTGAGATGTCATCCAAAACTTGTTTGATAATGGTAAAACCACATAAAAGTGCTTTTGTCGCATCAGCTCGGGAAGACCACCTGGTGTCCGACAGTCTCTTCAAAGTCGGGAGTTTTGAACCTGTATCTTCCAGTGCTTTTGTAAGAATGCCCCATCGATAGGTAGAAGCGGAAAAGAATGTATAGAGACTTTCAACAAAATCGAAAAAATTTAACCACTTAACATGACTATAACTCTGATTTAAAACATTTGAATTAATTGAAAACGAAAAAAGATAGAAACTATTTTTAAAAATTAATTTCTCACTGAAACATAAAATTAGCTATGTAAAATAAAATAATAATAAAATAACAAGATGGGAGGATTTAAATACATTCAAAGTTAGCAGAACAAATAAAAATTACTCTCTGTGTCCGTTTGTGTGCTTCTCTGTAAAATTATGCAGCTCTGTGTTGCGGCTTCTTGTTGCGGCTCCTTCAAGTGTGTCCAAGTTTTCTGTTTAATCATTTGGCCCTCCCTCGCATTATTTTATGGGACATCTAGTCGAGTGCAAAACAGTTTCTCACAAAAACGTGAATGACATGAAATTTATTTAGGAGTGCCCAGATCTGCTCATGTCTTAGAACAATATTTCATACGTCCACTTGCATTTATTTTAAACTAAGTTTCGCGCGCAAAAACTACTGAAGAACAGAGACTTGAACTGGGTTATGAGTCAAATTTAATTGTTCTTTTGTTCAAGCTTTCAAGTTTTCGTTTATTAGAAGCGTGTGCACACAAGAGACACTCCTATACAAAAAAGTAAAAAAAAACTGTTACGTTGTTAATGAGCTCAGTGTGACCGCCCAATTAAGTCCGAAATTGAGTAAACATGACCTTGGCCCTAACCTCAATAAAAAAAATGAAAGGGGAAATTATTACCCACCTCCCAAACTTGGTTCCTTGTTTATGACTAGTGACAACTTAGCTCCAGAGGCGCGCCCCCAAAGCGCGGGCCCGTAGCATTTGCTACTTCTGCTACTATGCTAATCCGGCTCTGAGTATAATGAAGATATTTCAAACTGAAATTGAATTGGTGTGCACCATGCAGTGCTGCAATATTACACCGGAATTGAATAAGCCACAGCCTGATTGCAAGTTTCATGTGGTTTTGAAACAGTATTAGTGGATGTCGTCTATAAATAGTTATAGAAGTTTCTAACATACAGAAGCTTACCTGGATCTACTGTCCTAAGCATGCGGATGTTTGCGGCAATGAGAGAAGAGAGCGGACAAGCTTGCATCAACAGCATCAGTTATTGGGAAGTTGAAGGGGACTGCCTAGAGTAGTTGATAGTAGCTCGGCCTGCTAGCTGTGAGACGCCTCATAGCTCGGGTTCGAACCTACTGTCCGGCATTTGTTCGAGTCCCTGGTCTTACTCAGGACGATAACGTGAGTACCTCTGAAGTCGGAGAAAATCTGCTTGTATGGCGAGGGAATACTAATTACGAGTACATTGAGCACACGGCTGCCAGTGTAAAGTAATTTACAATGTGCACGCTGCTGCCATTGTAAGAAATTGGAGAAACGGATTTTCACTCAAAAATCAGTTTCAGAGATGGAACTTCGTCTGAGTTGAAAGCGGACGAAGAAAAAAAAAAAAAAAAAAAAAAAAAGGGAAGTTGAAGATGGATAAGGGGTATGTTCTTCGGTCTCTTCGCGACTGCCTGTTGGGTGAAATCAAAATAGATGGTGAATCGATCCAGCGATTTAAGCGGTTTGGAGTTACCCTTTTACAAGTAGAACTGGATGCCCGAGGGCAGAGTGAATAGTGTGTTTGACCAGCGAGCCACGGGAACCATCGGTATCGATATTCTTCGATATCTTGTGGAGACTGAGCACCTATGGGTCTTCCCGGAGTGCAATGACGTCAGTTTAGTAACAAATAACTTATTTGCAGTTCAATTTCTTACGCTATGGGGATACGTTGTCTATTTTGCTTTGCGTATCTTTGTTGTTTTTACTTAGCAATATCATCTGCAAAATCCAAATCTTTCAAGTGTCTTTTTGCACTCAATCGATGCCAGTTTTGCACCTGAAACATATTCTCAACACCCAGTCAATGGCCACTCCAAACAAAAGCGTAGATAAAATGCCGACTTGTGCGATTCCAGTTTCAACAATAAACCAGTCGCGTTTCAATTGTTAGCGCCGTCTCCACACTATATCACACAATCTTTTGATAACGTTTATTATTTTAGCCGGTATTCAATTTGCATCTCAGAATATTACATTGTGATATTCTGTGCAGGTAATTGAAAGCTTTTCTGAAATCTATAAATTTAAGATAGGTGGTAGTTGCATATTGTACATTTTTAATTTTTTTTAAAATATAGTGCTTTGATTGATTGGACCATCGTCATTGTATTTCGGTCAGTAACCATGTGTGCTCCGATCTCTTTCTTACACAGGAAGATCTCAGCGGTAGTACACGAACTTCGTAGCACAGGCGAGGTTCCCCGATGTAATTTAGAAGATGGTGCAAATATTTTGTAGGAATTTTATTTGTTAATCTTTCTGATGAGTTTTGCCCGGGCAGTGTCTTTTCATATATTATTGTATATATTCCACATTTTTCGAGCTGAATGCTATAACTATTTATATTATTGATGTTTCTTTTTGTGTTGATATTGTTAGTCTGGAGATGTATATATATAAATACACCATGCCAGTGATTGCTTTAAAATCTGAAATCCCTCCATTGCTGACAAATTATGGCTCATTGATTGTGTTCGTAAAAACGCTCCTATTGCTAGGCTAGGCGATTGGTGTCGTAAGGACTAGGGTAAGTGGTTCGAGTCCTGTGTTTGTCTATTTGTTTTTCGGAAGCTCTTAATACCTGTACCATGTTTATTTGTTGATCATGACAAATTAATCGCACATTCAGTTTCGCTTACATAAAATTGCCAGAGCGGCGTTTTTAAGGTCAGACGCAAAATTTTGTCCATACTCGTTACAATTTTGATTCTTCTCGTGTTAAACTTAATAGTATTTAAATTTTTTAAAAATAAATGTTTTGTATATTTATCTAAAAATTATGTATTAGTTACAACTCACTGATTGTTGTGAGATATAAAAATAATTACAAATGTTTCCATATTGAGGCAAATATTAAATCGTTTACTTCTACATGTATAAAAACCTGACACGCCAAAGGAAATCCGATCGCCGAGTGTCTGCTGGATCTCCAATGATGTTCTATCTAACATGTAACATAGATGTACGGAACTATAAGAAGAAAAGTTATTTCCTGGATATTTTTCTAAGCTTTTATGCAGTGTTCTTGAATTATTGTTTAGAAAAAGTTCATAAAACTTGTGAGTTTATTTTTAACTTAGTGTTTCGTCTAATACTTTGTTTAATCAAAAAGTTTGGTGGCAATTACTACAGTATGATGTATCAGTTAGTAGTTACAACTTACACTTACTGTTACTGTACTGTTAGTGTACAGTTGTTCAAGTTGTAGTTAGGTTACAGTTGTTAACGAATAACGGTGAACACTATAATATAACATACTCAAACATGTAATAACGTTACTGACTAATAATAAAATTACTTAATTATTTAACTTACTAATACTAATAAAAAACAGTGAACATTTAAAAAAAAAAAGTTTAGTTAACCTTAACTAGCAAAACTCTAATTATAATTTAGTCTAACAATCATTCATTTTTATTCAAAATTCCCGCAGTCTCAGGTTATATGCTTACTTAATAATATTGATTGCCCTGTCTGGGTCATTTGAGTCTCATAATTTGAAGCTGATAGAATGGCTGGCTTGGCTACAATATCAGGGAGCCGCCATAAATCGAAATGACATTCTTCACGCATTGAGAGAGTCTTTCCGAACAGAGAGTTTCAGGGCTGTGAATCCACTGCTGACCAGATTGAAAGAGATGGGTGTCAATATTGGTGAGCCGAAAGAACGACATACTAAACATGCAAAGAGATTGATTAATCAACATCGGACTGGCGTGTTGGGTCGCTGGCCTGCTGGATTTGCTGAGGCGGAGATCGGAGCACCTATGGACATGTCCGGTGCTATGATGATAGTCCTCATATAACTGATAATTTGAGTCTCATATCCATTTTTATCAATAGTATGATGAATGGTTTTGGTGTTTAATTTCACGAATGTGCTAGCTTTTTCTAGTGCTTTTCCGCCGTTGTCACCGCTCTGTATTCCATTGCCAATGGCAATTGTCAGTCAAGTGTAGTTATGATTGTTCTGATAGTTTTTATCATTGTTTCTAGTGTTGATGCATTCTTTTCTTTGGTTATTATAGCTTATACTATATTATTATATTTGATAGTCTGCAGGTTATGTTAATAACTATTGTCATTTGTCCAATTATCATTTTCTGCCAGTAGAATTCAAGACATTCCTATTTTATTAATTCTCTTGAACGAAATGAATATTAGTATCAGATATGTTCTTATATTGTGGATGCACTATGGTGACTAGCATATATAATTTGATGTGGACAGCCGCTGGTCTTGATTAACATAAATCCTAGCACTGACCATATCTTCGAATGTGCCATAACTAATAAGTACTTTTCATGTTCTGTTCTGAAATATTCCACTCATTGAGCCCATGATTGAGTAAAAACATCCAGTCCTCCTTCTTTGCGTTTGTTCTTTTCGACCAATTTTAATAACTCTTTGTGATATGTTTGATCTTTGCCAAGAACTTGTATACTTTGCACATTGGTTTGGTAGGCCCTAAACGCATAGACTTGTACACATTTAGGACACATGCATCTGATTTCAGCCAAGTCTAGTCCTTAATCAGCAGCTAGCAGGACCAACTGATGATGTTGAAGAAAAAATAAGTACTTTATAGTTGCTGCTGCTATTCTTGTGACGCATAATACGTTGTTGTTTGTCACTCACTGTTCACTTGCAATCTGTATGGCCTGCACATTGTCGGTTCTCCTACGGAAGCCCTGACCTATCGGATATGGTATGATAACATGTAGGGGGCCTACCAACAGAGGTTTAACGTTAGTTATTCTTGTAATAGATAATGAAATCACATACTTTGAAAAACCCAGCTATCATGGACATTAGAAAAGAGCCTAACGATGACTACCACACATTGACAGACAAGGACATACTATCATCTTCAATTCAGGATAGGTCTAATAGACTGAACAAACACCTACAGGCTACGATTGTCCCAACCCTCTGTGTCCCTGTTGCTCGCTGAACAAACCACAGAACATGTCCTGCAAGACTGCCCTGTATGTCCTCCAAAGAAAGGAATGCTGGCCTACAACACAACACTACATTAAAACTACATGGCACTAGAGATGAGCTCCAGACAACAGTCGATTTCATCATAAACGCGTCTAAGTATAATCATCAAAAAGTGATCGCAAAGAAGAAGAAGAAGTTATTCTTATCAAAGGTCAATTATATTCACAATAAGAATGATTAAATTGGTCACATAGTAGACGAATGGAAGAAGATTCTGCACATTAATGGTACAGCAAATACAAACTTTCAAAGAGTACCATGTCATGTACTTAATTAAAGGATGCCACTAGCATCCACCTGTATAAGCACATATACCTAGTGAGCAGTACCATAACCCTGTCTTCAATATTAAACACCCCTGTCTCTTGAGAGCAGACAACTTTGCCTGATCTTGGCAGCATCCTATCTAAAGTGGCAAACATTGACTCTTAGGCCAACAATAGAATACCCAAAGTCAGTGTTGCATTTGAAAGACTGTGTCACTGTGTGGGAGGGAGAACATGGCCACCAGGCTATAGTGTTTGTCACACTGTTGTATGCCTTTGAGACATGACGGTGTATAGCAGGCTAGCAAGAAAACTAAGCCCTTTCCACACAGGTTGTCTCCATTGATTGCTTTTAAAAAAAAGACAGGATAAAATCCAAGAAACCAAAGTCCTTATAACCATAATGATTTAATTAATTTTCTTTCAAAGTTAAAATTTTTTAGCTTTAAAACAATATATATACCTTTGCAGATATGCTGATTGAATCATTGCTTTTTTCAGACTGTATATGATTTTGAATATATTCACACTCCACTTTGCAACACTTTTACATGTTTGTTCACATATTTAGCAAAAGGGACTGAGCACTAAAATGTGAATAACTGTAGTACATGTCATTGAATCCTAGTCATATGGGGTGGGAAGCTCAAAAAAGTAAATGTTTTTGAAGTTAAGATTTTTTTCTATCTTATCTTTTCCACAGAGAAGATAAAAAAGTAGCGTCTACATCAGTTCTGTACACTTTATATTGTCTGAACTGGATTTGAGGTTGCAGTGACAAAATGGAAAGGGACAATAATTTTGAAGTTGAAATTCTGCCATGGTATCACCCAACACTGAGCAGACACACAGCAGAAAGCATGTTGATGCAAAATGGAATGGATGGAACTTATCTTTTGAGACCTAGCTCAAAAGGTACAGGAGAATATGCTTTGTCTGTTAAATGTGAGCAGGCAGTGAAACACTTCAATATTGTGTGGACAGGTTCTGAGATCAAATTTGGTCAATGTACTTTCCAGTCTGCTTTGGATTTTGTTGAACATTTCAGAAATAAACCTCTGCTCTGTGGTGAGTCAGGACAAGTGGTCCTGTTAAAAATTCCATATCCACGGGACATTAGTGAACCAGATATGTATGAGTCTGTGACTTTACATGCAGAATTTAGCACAGCTGATGACCCTCGTATTATACACACAGATTTTTCTCTTAACTCTAAAGAGGGTTTTCTTACAAAGATGGGACGTCATTTCAAAACTTGGCGGACTCGCTGGTTCGTACTTCAACGCAATGAACTGAAGTATTTTAAACAGAAGTTTAGCAAGTCTCCCATTCGTGTGTTAGATCTTAATGATTGCAAAGACTGCAGCCAGGACTTAACTCAGAAAGACAAAAGTTGTGTGATTAGATTAGACATGGGTTGGCGTGTTTTCTTGCTGTACTCTGTGTCGGAACAAGACATGAATGACTGGATCCAGCATATCAATTGGCGACTGAGAGCAAATCGCACAAGGGGTAGCATTAACTCTGGATATTCTGGGAATTCTTGAAATTTTTGTTCAAACATATTTGATTGCTTTTTTCTTCCCAAGTATATTTCCATAATACATTAATTGTTTTGTTGTAGTAAGTTTCACAGTATATAGTATTTTATTTGCATGCTTTGATTTTGAAGCATTTTGCACATATAACTGCAGTTTTGAAGTATTAGTTTATATTATAGTTTATATGATGCTGATATAATGGAAAGTATGATCTGGTACAATAATATGATTCAAATATGGAACACTTATTAGTAAGGTATAATCTCATTTCTATTGGTGGAGGGGTGTGTCTGCCAATGGATAGAGCTGACAATCTGAATGCCCTCATAGAGTGTGACTGTAAAGAGGATTTTCATCTAAACTAATCCACGTCAACCGCTAGATTGCAAAAACTTGGATTGAAGATTGGAGTAGTCAGAAAAGAACAGCACAACAGGCATATGAGTAGGCTCATCAATCAACATCGAACTGATACATGTTAGTAGCTGAATGATGTTGGAAATGTTGCAAAGAATATCAGAGCACCTATGGACATGTCCGGAGTGCAGTGAAGATTTTCCAAACTGAAACTGAATCTCATAGCTAAGACTTTCAGTTAAAAAACCCTCACTTAACTAAAGCTTAATCCCAATTACCAGTTGCTCCATGGGGGCCTATTCTAGGCAGAGGATTAAATGCCACTTGCTTATTTTTGTGATCACTATTTGAATGATTATACTGTCAGATGTGTTTTTATGTTGAAGTCAACTGTTGTCTGGAACTTATTTCTGATGCTGTGTAGTTTTGAATGTAGCGACTTAACAAAATGAAGCTCTTTAGGCTGATTGACAGCATAAGATTTATCAAACAGTATAATTATCATATATAAGCATGAGATGCGTGATACTATGTTTTCTGGTGCGCCTTCTGATCTAATATCGCTGACTTAAGCACCTCTGTAGAGGGAGAGAGGGCTCATTCCTAACCTTTTTATTCAAGCTAGAGTGAACATGACATGTTGACAACGGTCTGCAGCGAAACATCAGATGCCATCCCACTCCAGCATGGCCATCTGTTGAAAACAATCCCCACAATGGATATACTTATCATACATGCAGAATTTGAGAACATGAACCAGCAAAAAACAGGAATAGGACAGGAAAGTCCAATTTCACCTCCAGCCTAAACACAACTGTTTGCTGCCAACATGAAACTGGAATTCCATGCCACTTGCTGTGTAGTGTGCTTGTTACTTTTTTGTGGTGTTTGTGTAGCTTTGTTTTTAGAATTTTAATTATATGATAAGAATTCTGGACAAAGAAGAGGGAAATTACAGACATCATCAAAACTTGAGCATTGAGGCTTATAAACAATGTCACGACTATGGAACAGAAATATTTTGGTCATACTAAACATCACAGTGGTTTATATAGAGAGAGTAGAATTGAAGGGCAAGGTCCCTGCAAGATAAGGCAGTAGACCACCAAGATGGTGGCAACAGGACATTAAGGAAACCTTTAATATGATGGTGAATAAGGCTGAAGAACTGACCAGAGATTGAGTCTTGAAGCCTGCTGTGATAAGAACAACTTTCTGCAAATGACTTGCTTCATAAAGAGAATAGTGATTGAATAATATCATTACCATTCCTCTATATTTTCGTGTATAAAATGGTTTAGTGTTGTATTCAACTGCTGTACCTCCTGGAGAAGGCAACCATGTATTTGCACAACTTCTAATACTGTGACATTGGTTTTAAACTTTTTGTCTTTGCAAAGGATAGCATATAATTTGTGCTCTAAATAGATTAAAACTACAATCCATTGCAATGATGCATGAGACTTTATAACAAGACCAGTCTGCATCAAGAAAAGCATTTCTTAGTGGTTGCATGTCATTAACTGGGAAAGTAAACTGCCAAATATTATTTTTGTTTATCATATAAATTACTTTTCACAAAAAATTAACCCACTAAAGGTTTGTCCTTTGCATGACATGCCTATCACCATGAACTGAGCGATACCTGTACTGTTTCCATTGTGCATTAGCTTTGGAGACATCTTTGCTAGTATATTTGATTTACCATTAGAGTCTTGATATACTTCTTTAGTACCATATATCTGTGACATCTAATGATTTATTGATTGTCCCATGATTTGCTGCTATATAACAGAATTTAAACTATGTAACACGGACAAGCTTTTTATCTATTCTATTGCATTCTTGGCATTATACATTTCAATTACCTGTAGTTGCTTAGTAGTATTGCTTAATGATGATGTTGCTGCTATTGAAGCATATAAACTTTCCATTAGCTCTGTGTTTCATCCTGTACCAATTTTTTTAAAAATCCCTTAACGATAAGGGTTTATTTTCCTGATTTTTCTGCTTAAAAATAATTTGTATTTTTTTACACAGCACTGCTAGAGTGGTTTCAGTCCATCAATTTTTTTCTTTCTCAGCTTGGTGTCAACGCGGGCTATTTCCATTTTTATTTGCAAAATATACACTCTACTACTTTCCAGCCACAATACAGAGGGTGGTCAGATAGGGTTATAAAATCTTACTAAAACTTATTGCATCTGCTCTCGAAGAGATTTTCATGTATATAATCTGGAAAATTAGAGATATAAATATTTATGGTGAAAAATCCAATTATCTCATATCTAGATTCACAAAGTAGAACATTATCTAAATGAACTCTGTGAAGCAAGGGCACTGATGAGTGGATAATTTCTAATAATGCGCAGACTACTTCCACAATCTTAATCTTTTACAACGTGAAAATCTTTCATCAATCAAACCTACCAACAGATGAATCGTCTACATACCTTGGAGTCACCTTTGATCGAAGACTCATGTTGAAACATCACATTAAAACAATACTCTGATAAGTGCCAAATAAAAAAAGTCATGAGAACAGCACTTCTAAAAGAAAGCGTTCTGGAGCAGAATCAGGAGCAAATGAAAAAAATTATAAAAAGAACAAGTACCAGAATATGTAAGACCAGCATTGGATTATGGAATGTCGGCATGGTGTTCTGTGAGTAACATCCATATGTTCTCTAAAATGCAAAACCAGGACCATAGAATTATAACAGGCAACATGAAAACTAGCTACAAAACCTATGGAAGGAAACTGATATTAAAAATCTATTAATGACTGAAGGCTACGGAAGAGTACTCAGAATACCATGGACAGAAAAAATAGAACAAATATGTCAATTTTAAAACAGCTTAAAATTGAAGAATATAAAAACGAGAAAAATAAAACACTTTAGACATTTAAAACAAAATGATTCTCTGGAGATTATTCAGGGAGACAGAGAAAAGGAAGACCAAGGAGAAGATGGATGCCAGATGTCATAGACAAGCTGAGTATGACTGCGACAGACGCCAGACATTTAGAGCCGCTGTCATGAGCCAAGTTCCGATAGGGATAAGCTAGATGATGATAAGCATTAAAACTACTCTAATATCAGCAAAGAAAGTATCCACATGTATGCATTCAGTGGAAGAAAGAACAAAATTCTCACACTGTATGCAAAGTTCCAATTCCTGGAGAACCACAACATTAACCAAAGACGTAGCAGACTTACAGAAGGGAGAATCAAGACAGGTAGCTTTCTTTACACTGCAAAACAGCTTGTCATCCTAAAAAATATGCGCCCAAAGCATCTTCAATACATATCCATCCACCATGGACCAGAAAAGACCCCAAAATCATTGGTAGTATACCAGATATCATCACAAAAACAAGGACTAATAGAGGCAACAGAAAACTTATCAAAGATGTATGGCACAGATGGATCAACACAAGAGGAGGTCTCATATGGAATAGCTAGAATATATATTGTGACACCAGGTACAGAAGAAATAAGGAAGACCATGCTCACAGGTAAACACTCCACAAATGTTAAAGCAGAAATTTAAAACAAAACAGGGGGAACTGAAATGCTAATAATCACAGTGACACAACTGTTGGAAAATCCTCCTCACTAATGCAAAATCATTAATACAGGCACTTAAAGACTCCAAAAATAGCCTCATAAACAAACTCACATCCTCCTTACTGCAGCTCTGTGTAATCACCTAAGAAACAGTATTGCAATGAATCCCGGTTCACTGTGGCACAATAGGAAATGAAAAGGCTGACCTCTTAGCATAAGTGAGTGAATCACTCATTATGGATTTTAAAAAATGACATTATATAATGAGTAGGAAAACTATGAAAACATTAGAAACAGTGAAGACAATATCACCCAACTGCAGACCACAAAGACCCCTACCACTAAATGTCACACAAAGAACAAATTATTATAAAATGACTGAATATGACACATCAGATTGAGAAGACATATGTGTTTGGTAAGGCAGACTTGTGGACTGAATCTAGAGACTGCTGAAAACATTCTTTGTGCATCTCTACTTTACAGGAAATACGGAGCAATAGAGGCCAAATCTGAAGGGGTTTTTGGACAACATGAAGCAAATATTTGCAATCATTGAATCTATTGGTGCTATGTTCCGATGACTGAAAAAGGAGAATGAAGAAAACGAAGGATGCAAAGTATGGAACCTATGCAGTGTCAGATGCGTAATATGGATCTTGTTTATGGACAAAATTAAAAGTTTAGATGCAGAACTATGTTCATGGATGAAGTAGGTCTAATTAATATGCAATGTAAACAATGTACTGGTCATGTGATGTGAATGTCTAATGATAGATGGGAAGCTGGAGTGATGTCCTGGTGACCATATGATTGTAAAAGACCAGTTGTTTCCCCCACCCACTACCACTAACTAAACAACCCTACCAGATATTGAAATGGTTTTCAAGAGAACATCATGCATGGGTGGAACAAAATATAGACTTTTGTCTTTCTTGCATACTGTGGCCTCCCCACTGAATTGACACTGAAAATTTAAAGTAAGATTATACATTGTTAATTTTGTCCTTTATTACCATATTCATCATTATATTATGGACTTTTTCTCTCATTGTCCTCTTGTGATTCCCATTAAACTCTACTCAACTATTTCTCCAATTATAGCTCCTCTTATATTTCAGTGCCAATCTTTTTAAATTTCAGGGTGACCTGACCAAATTAATAAGTCTTGGAAAAGGTGTAGATGAAAAGATAATTATATAAAAAAAATTGCAAACTAGACAAATAAAATATTCTGAACACAAAAGAGATATTGCACTCTGTTGAAAACCATACTACAGGAAAAGTTGAGCACAAGTGCCAGTCCATTACGACTAACCTTCAGTGTAGAGATAGTATGTATTCTGATCTGGTTGTAGTATTAGTACACAGGGAAATCTAATGTGGCATCATTAATATCCTTCTAGGACACACTCTTTAGTAATATTACTAGTCTCAGGCTGACTTGCTTTCTTTGAGCATATTCGAGTAGAGATCTGGGAGAAATGCTGAAAAAGTGTCTATTCATTTCTTTGACATACTGTGCTATTTTTTCATGTTCATAAAGTGATCCTACTTTCAATATTCCATATTTTTTAAAATGTACATTCCTCTTTATTCATCTTAACTCCTTGTGGGCCAAACGCCACACTACATGGCTTTGGGTTGACACATTTTTACCAGGAGCCACACTAAAGAGCATTTTTTATTATAAAAACAAATGGCTTGTAAAAACATGGTTTTTGCCCTGGTCCACTAGGGGTTAATGTGTCCATGTAATTTCTGTTGATCAAGCTATTAATTTTGTTATAAATTGTTCAACTTCAGATCATCTTTTTAAATTCTGAATCAAATTTTCTGCTTTTTTTCAAACCACCAAAGACTAATTTCTGCTACTATAGAAACATATTAAATACATTCCATCATTTTTTTGTATTTCTGTGTCTACAAATAAGGTCAGTGCCATACATTATGTAAGGTGCTTTTTGTTCTTTAATTCTCATTGTCTTACTCACATCCATTTTCTGAACTGAACATGAAGATAAGCACCCTTACAAGTTAGGTTGAAATTTATCTTTATAATTGACCATTAAATGTAACACAGAAACAATCTTTGCCATTGTTAAAAAACTACAGATCCAGGGAAGTTGTTCATTCTCTGGGATTTACATTATCTCTTCATGGCAAGAAAAGTTGTTCCTGCTAGTTCTTATAATAGAACACTTTTGAGTCAATTTTTTGAACATTTGCATGAAAACCCTAATACTTTGGAGTGCTGTTGAATTCATCTTCTTTTTCTTAGCTTCTTCTTTGTGTTTTTTAAGAAATTGTTAACATTTAATGTGCATCACCCTTTTTTTTTCTTTTTAACCTGTCTATACCCTCTTCATGTCATATTTGAAACATAAGACATTCAATGTGATTCCCATTATTGATGTTCTGCAGACATTCTGTTCATAGTATTCCATGTCAATCTGCACTTTTATTTCCCTTTCCACATTCTTCTCCAGGTTTTCTTTTGTCTGTCCCGTTCCCTCTGTTCTTCTGCTGTGCATCAAAGAGCTGTCTTTACAATGACTAATGATTTTCTACACATACATGTCCAACCCATTATCATCTTCTTCCTAGTTCAAGTTTTGTCTTTTTGTATTCCTTAAAACTGAATATTGTTTGTTTGTTGCGATCGTTCTTCTCGACCATTTTGATCATTCTTATTGTGATATATAAACAGACTTTGCCAAGAACGGTTAGAACATTGCGCCCCCGTTATGCCCCTACTAGTGTAGGACAGGCGCATCCGAAACAGAAGTTTTTGGCCTTAGCAAAAGAAACTGAACATCATTTTATATACTTCTTAAAAGGATTTTAACATTTTTTTAATTTC
Organism: Arion vulgaris; assembly: GCA_020796225.1. Lineage (NCBI taxonomy): Eukaryota > Metazoa > Mollusca > Gastropoda > Stylommatophora > Arionidae > Arion > Arion vulgaris. The sequence goes on along the minus strand of CM036757.1, from coordinate 56,747,330 downwards.
AAATACTTTATTATTAGTTAAACAATATGTGAAATTTTTAAGTTGAAGATACTTTCAGCTAACTTCCGAAACTTAAAAGTTATATTTTCACACTCCTAAAACACAATTATAGTCATCATCATGCATTGAAGTATGTGTGTGTTATAAAGTCTTCCTATTTTGCTATAAAGTCTTCCTATTTTGTTCAGCTTTGTTTATGTAATTTCATCGCATATACTTGTAATATTTGCTAAATATATTACTTTTGGTATTAAGATATGTGTCTGTAATGCTGGTAATCTTCTTCTTTGCGTTCGTTCTTTATGACCAATTTTAATCACTCTTTGTGATATGGTTTGATCTTTGCCAAGAACGTGTATACGTTGCATATTGGTTTGATAGGCCCCTAAACGCATAGACTTCTACACACTTAGGACACATGCATCCGATTTCAGCCAAACCTCCTTAGTCGCCTCTTACGACATGCGTGGCAGGTAACAGTGGTTCTATTCTTTACACCCCAAATTTGGGCCCCAGTAACCACTCGGGCGATGCTGGTAATGTTCTCTGAAGCAATCATACGTTTGCCAAAACACTGTAGATATCATGACAACTGTAGTGAAATATTATATATTGTCAGCCTCATGCTGCCTGGTTAGATGCGTCAAAGACTTATACTATGCTGATATATCAGATTACATACTATCTTCACACTAACACTTGCTTGTAATAGTCTCCGGTTTAAAAAAGGAAATTATGGTGGTACACTCACACAAACATTACAGCTTATCTTCTTGGTGTGTCACTTTGAATTACAGGGCTGACTTTCAATAGTCTTATTTCCTTTTATGTCTCCAAAGTATGTTTGTCTATATTTTTTTTTCAAAGTGCTTCATATCGACCACTTGTAAAACCACTCTTTGTGATCTTTATGTGATCCTGGCCTAAGAGCAATGGTACATTGTGCCAGTTATGCACCTACAAATAGGCCAGCACATCTGATTTCTGCTATGCTTTTTATTTACTAGGGTAGCTTCCTAGGCCCCTACCTCAGTCACCTCTTATGACATGCCTTGTAGTTTGCAGTGTTACTATTCTTTGATTTCCATGTGGACTCCGACAACACACAGGCGTTTTATTTGTTGTATATATCTCTATTAGTTTTCCTTTTTCTGTACAACTTTTTAAATTTATTTTTATTTCCATGGAGTATGCTTCCTTTTCAGTATATCCACATTTTAAGTACATTATTATAGTCTTCTAACTGCTTGTTCTATACCAATGTTTTTGTATCTTATAACAGGGAAGTATATATATCTATATATAACGTGTTGATTTTCATTTGTTAGTTATTTCTTTAGATGTCTATATCTTTCCGATATTATCCATGTATTTTTAGTCATTAATTTTCTCTTTTGTATTTTTGTGTTGTACACCCCATCATCTGCTAGTGGATATTTAAGTGAGAAGAGCTGTATACATTTATATATAAGCATCTTCTAACTATGCACAAGTATATTCTGTTTAGCAACAATTAAGAACTTTGGACAACCATCATGCTTAAATACTATAGTTCGTTCCAAAATTCCTTAACACACTAAAGTTTAATTTGAATGAAATCTACTGGATGGATAACATGGAGCAAATTTTTTTTGGTTGCCAATCTTATATACCTTACGACCTTACGAATTCATGTTTAACTAATTGGTAGATAGCTTGGCACAGAACGTTTGTGTTTTGTTATATAATTTAGCATTAGCACAACAAAATGATGATCAGAGTTTAGAATCGACAGTAATACACAAAATGGTGTTGAATGTTTGCAAAGGCGTATCCCTATTACATATTATAATACGCAATGGGACATAGTGAACAAATTATACCTTCCACTTCTATCAATGAAAATAAATGGTGTGTGCATACGCCAATGACAATCGTTTGGATACATGTGAAATTATTAATTCCACAGGTTTCCCTTTTTCACTGGTACTGAATTGCATGATTAGCATACAAATGCTTATTAAAGAAATACTTTACTACCATACTGTTAAACTTCTACTTATATACCAAATCAACATCACTGTTATTTTACTAATAACAAATAAGTAAAATTTTATAACACTAAAGGTTTAGGTGGGCAAAAAATACTTTATGAAGGTCACCACTGTTATCTATATAAAAATGTAAAAATCAATAATTTCTGTCAAGTGGATGATTTTATATTGGTCTGTAAAGATGTTCACGAATTTTGGAACGAACTATAAGTGTGTTATTTATTGTTCCTGTTATGTCCAACATACTTGTGCATATGACCACGTATACTCCCTCTTGAAGTGCTTGATTTAATTGTAGTCATTGGATGATTTGATAGTGTTTTGAGAATTTCACATAGATTATTTTATATATGTTACCCTATTAGTTTTAAATGCAATGCAGTGCCACAATTGTTGCCAGTTTGGAATATTTTGTTATTGTTTTCAGTACTTTAATATAAACTGTAATTTTGTTATAATCTGTACAAAATGAAGACTTTATTGTAAAAATAGCTTTACATTATGTACCTAAGACAGCATTAACTTTAGTTGTGTTCGGTTATAACTCAGTAATATGTAAAAACTATATTGGCTACTTTTGTTCCTTTTGGTAATCTCAGCAATGTGGTCCTTGGGGATATGCTTCATGTGCAACAACTTATTTACTTAACTTCTTCTTCTTTGCGTTCGTTTTTACGACCAATTTTAATCACTCTTTGTGATATGTTTGATCTTTGCCAAGAACATGTATACGTTGCACATTGGTCTGGTAGGCCACTAAATGCATAAACTTCTACACGCTTAGGACATCTGCATCCGATTTCAGCCAAACCTCCTTTGTCGCCTCTTACGACATGCATGGCAGGTAACAGTGGTTCTATTCTTTTAACCCCAAATTTGGACCCCGGTAACCACTCGGGCGATTTACTTAACTAATTTGCTACATAATTTTTTTTGCCACTGGAGTAAATTTTTGTTTTGGTCTCAAAAATTGCGAACACATGTTAATTGATCTGAAATAGTAAAACATTGAGATTAAAGTAAAACATATTCTATATCAAATTGAACGAAAATGAAAGAACTTTATAAATATGTTGATTGCATTGACAATTATAATGCAGAGATTTCTCTGGAATAAAAAAAAAATACACATGTGATGCAAAAAAACAATTATGAATTTGTGATAAAAATGTCCACTTATCAAAGACCTAACTTCCATATTTTGAGTAATAAACACCAAATGTTATTTTCTTGTATGTAATACATATACAAATAAGTTACAGATTTTAAAATGCATTAATTTGGACACAATTAGTGTTGGTAACTCACAAACTAGCAACATAAGTGTCCATAACAAATTCCATTGAAAAATTGTGAAATTAAAGCTATGACATATTCACACATGCAGAAAGCGATACATAGGTATAAATAAGTTATTATTTTTGTAGTTATACAATGCAACTTAGTTTGTATTTCAGATATTATTTAGATGAATATGCCTATGTTAAAGATTTTTTGGTTAAAAAGTTGAAAACTAAAACAGTATTTATATAAATTATTTCACTAGTGTTCCAGAAAAATAGTCGTTATCTACTATTTGTTATTTTATTTGTTGAGATAATCACACATTTTTCATCATGCACAGTTTTATGACTGTACACTCTTATCTGTTATTAAGCATATCATTTAAAGATTTCATTTAAACAGGATGTGTCCTATTATGTTACATCCTCTTTATATTTTTATCAATAAATATTATTATCCTCTTTCAATTTTTATCAATAAATATTATGAAATAATATTATTAAATTTCTTCCGGAATTTATTTTATAAAACCTTGCTGAGGATCTGAAACTACATGAATTTTTCTTCATTTTAAAGATTTTAATTTTCACTGATCTGGTCTTGTTTATCTAATGAAAGTGTTTTCGCCGATATGTTCGTGTTGTTGATTTCCGTATGTTTGTACATCTGTATGTTAAACCTATTTCCTTATTTGTCCCCAAAATATTAAAACACTAACAAGTTATTTTGATGGCATCATGTCAGTCTCAAGATGCAATTTAATTTGGGAAGGATTTTTGGTTGATATATTGATGCTGTATATCACATTGCACAAAAATTGTTTTCAATTAAATCTTATATATGAATAAACATACGTGCCTTCTTATGTACTGTAATACATTTATATCAGATAGAATAATGAAATTGCACATTTATTCTTAGAAGTGTGCTATCACTGCTGTTTCCACAATAACATTGATGATATTTTATCACCACATTTCTCTTCCAGATAATTCACCCTTTTTGGTGTTAGTTACTACTCCCACAATCGTCTTCCTACATGTTATGTTACTCAATTGTATAAAGATATATTATCAACTAGAAAGATTTTAACTTGAATCTATTCAATCTAGTCATTATATACCAGCACCTTTATGATGAATAGGTGTGTTGAAGTTTTTTTTAAAAATACATTCGTTATCTATCAATTTTTCTTGGGAAGGTCACACAGCCTGATAAACCTGCTGTATGTTGAGGTTTTCTTCAGACATGCACAGTGCCTACTTTGTAAACAAAAACCAGTTCTCTATTTTTTTTTCCTAATCTATTTTATATGCCTTTGCATTTAATTTTTTTAAAATCTAGTCTAAGCCAGTCAGTCTCAAAAGTCACTAATATCCTTAATCATGTTAAAGTTTGTTTGTTTGTTAAATTTTCATAAAGATTATTCATACATGAAATCTTGTGATTATTGCCTTGTTTAACAAATAGCAAATAGGTATGAGAACAGATGTGTGACCACAAGCAAAGAAACCGGTATGACCCTAGGTTTTAAATAAGTGCTTCAGTGGTTAACATCAATGAATAATTTCCCATTGCATGCCTATCTCTCTCCTTTTCCCTTGTATATACTAGTGTTAGAGTAGTAAATTTAATGTTTATCTGCCAGCTTATATCCAGCATGACTTTGATCATTTTCATCACTTGTTGAAGTACACATGAAGCAGTTTTGATTGTTGAAAATGTATGTTCTGAAAATCAGAATAATTCAGCTGGAGCTGTATTTTGACTTCCATATCGTCCATTCTTTGTGATGAACCACATAGAATTTATAGATATACAGTGTTTATACTAGGCATTTTAACCTCTTGGCATAGAAAACAGCTGGAAACAGATCTGGTTAACATTAGAGATAATTTTGGTCGGGTATTTTCCGGTTTCGTTTGCCGAGCTACTGAGTTAGTGCTTGAGCAACGCTGTGACTGTTACATGGAATGCTTTTGCTGTGTCAACCGTGCGTTTGTTGTGTGTATTTAGAAAATGGCGGACAACGGTTATGACGAACAAGCTCAATCTGCCGTATGCAGTTATATTGCGAGTGCAGAAAGCTGGATTTTGCCGTGATTGATGTCCCTTCGACAAGAATTGCAATTAAAGTGATGAACAATTTTGTGTTGCTACATTTGCGCGACCATATGCATTTTATGTGTGCAGGTTGCTTTTTGTGGCGTCGCGGCTGTTTCATTCTGGAATTAGTTCACACAGGAAACTTTTCACAGGTGTTAGCATTTCGTGTGATATTCATTGGCACAGGAACCGAGCAATTATGGGGTGATCCGTTGCAGTGAAGTTGGAACCGTACTTATGAACTATGAATTAGAGATAAGATGTGTAAGTGTAGGATTAATATCATTAGCACTAACACCAAGATGAGGATATTCAACTAAAATGTGAAAGCAATACTTGTGTACGCATCACAAACATGGAGGACTACAACAAAATACAGGTATTTATGAATAGTTGCCTGAGAAAGATCTTAGGTATACATTGGTCAAAGGTAGTAGTGAAGAGTTATAGTATAGAAACAAGCGAAGAACTGATGAAGAAGAAATCTGCAGAAAATAGAGATGGATAGAACATACTGTGAGGAATCTCACCCAATAATATTGCGAGGCATGCACTGAACTGGAATCCACATGGCAAGCAGAAGAGAGATAAAAACCAAGGAACACATGGAGAAGAAAACTATACAAAGACATGAAACAAATGGGTATAAGTTAGTATGGCAGGGAGAGAGCTGCCCAGAACAGGAATTACTGGAGAACTTGATGTCCTATGATCGGGGAGGGATGACATAATATAAAGTCCATGGTTGTATACACCACTCTATAATGATAGAGATGAGGTTTACATTTATCCGAAGACAATGCTTGCATATTTTGTATCACATTTTTAACTTTCCAGCGCAAGTCTGCTTGTTTGATAGTTTTACCGCAGGATATTTTGTTTATTTCAGCATTTATTTCATAGATTTTCGATAAACTATACCATTTTTTATTGTCTTACTTATCATGCTTTTCAACATTTCCACAACAATGTACATTGTAGAGAAAATATAATTCATTTAACATTTTTTTTTTATTTCAACATGCGTGTTGTTTCTACACTTTTAAGAAAATATTGACATCATTCATTTCATGTGGATATTATTATGTATGTACTTAATACATAATTATTGTTTTTTAAATCTCTGAATAATTGTAATCATGAATGTGTGATATTAAATTGAAAATAACAGCTTTATATTAACTTAAACAATGAATTAAGTCTTGCATCATCATCCAAGAGAGATGGTATACTGTCTTCGTAAGCGCCTGTAGTGGAAACTATTGTTAATGGCATAATCGTATGCTATCCACTAGGATGCAGTTCTGAGACAAAAGTAAATTGACATCAAGTGGGGTATAAATCTACAGGGATTCAATATGATTTGTGTATAATCAGCAAATTATGGAATCTATCAGCAGACATAGCCTTCACTATCTACTGAAAGAAAATGAACATCTAATTGTCAGCCTGGAGTGTAGGAAGGCTAGTTATGTTAGGTACAAGCATTACAAAATACCTTTTCTGTTTAGAAACCTATTAGTAATGTGCTTATGAAATCAGGGGGATTAATTGTCAACACAAGTTGACACCTGTGTTACAAAGTGGTTAGAGCTGTTTTGTTCAAGGTTAGATCTGTTTCTTTAAAACAAACTTACCCTGATTGTGGTCTGTATAGTCAACTCTCTAGCAGACCCAGCTGTAAATTAAATACTATGAGTTAGATAAAGAAATTCACAGGATGGACTTGTAGACAATGGTTGGAGTCGCTGAAGAGGTCTAGACTGACAAAAATCAGTTTCATTTTTGTGCAAGAGCTAGCAGGTGTAAGGGGAAATGAACGCATCAATAGACTTGCAGGTATGGATGCCGTGAAAAGCGGGCAAGCAATGGACCAGGCTGATATTTTGAACTCCCTAGGGGAGAGATGATGTGTAAATGATTCAAGTAATACTGATGAATCTACAACCCTAACCAGACTACAAGAATACCAAGTTAAATATGGTTTAGCTAGACAAGAGCGGTGGCGTCTGTGGCCTAGGGGTTAGTGACTCGGTCTATCAACCTCGACGTTCTGATTTCGAATCACGCTGCGAACAGTTTGGTTGCAAATTGTTTCACGTAGATTTTAACAACAGGACGATGGCACCACCCGTTCAGAAAGCAATGGCAAACTACTGAACGTAATAATGCCTAAAAAATCACAAACAGCGATAAAAAGTTGGTGTTGATTTACAAAGTCCTGTAAAGGACATGCAATTAACTTTTGTGAGACAAGAACACTATATTGGTAGCCAAAGAAGAATAGTAAACCAACAAAGAACCGGTGTTGCTAGTTGCCACATACTGAGGAGGAGATCAGAGCACTTATGTACTTATTGGTTTGATGTGCAGTGACTGTGATCCGACAACTGAACTAAGATTAAGAAATTGAGAATAGCACACTGTGCTGTGTAGAACATGATATGTTGAAAGGGGCTGAGTGTTTGATGAATTTACCCTGAACGCATTGATGTTGATTCTTAATGACCTATAACCTTTCAACACCAGTAGTTATGATATATGTTGATGAGAATGTATTTTGAAATGACATTTGTAGCAAATTTTATATATTTTGTATAATGTGCCACTTTTAAAATTACAATGATAATCAAACTATAACTGTGTGTTTACATAAATGCATTTTGTATTTTATAATAGTCATATGTCTACTAGTCATTCATTTGTTTTTATTATTGTGTATAGTATTCAGTATATAGTATTGTGTATCGTGCATATAGTTAAATGTCTGATTGCTGCATTTTAAAAATGACAAACACTAGGTCCTGGTTTCATTGTTCTAAATCAGTCCAAAAAAAGTGAAGCAAAAAATTGAAGATTAAACAAATATTATCTAGGTCAATTTTGTAAGTACTGTATATATTTTTCATTAATGACTGATATAAATGAAAACTATAACGGTTTAATTTGATTTCTCAGAATTTATTATATTAGTCTTAAAACTCATATTTTAATGATAAAATCAGTTGTTTAAAAAAAACTGCTGTAATGCAAATCTGGCACCTTGTTTGGTTGGCTGCGAACCAAAAAGAGGTCGAAAATCATTTGTTTGTAAACATTATTAGTAAGCAGTGAAATGAAATTGTTATGCATTTTGTTTATAGTTATTTCATAATCAGTTTGAGAATTGTCTAAATGTTATTGTCTTCATGGAAATCTGATCAGTTATCATGGAAAAGAACAGAAAGAATCAGTAAATTTATTTCAGCTGAAGTTTGAGAAGCAGTTGTGGTTTACATATAATGAGTCTTATATGAAACCTTGTCTGATATTAAGATAAGGAGGAAGACTGCCAGATGACAATATACCAAAGGTGAAAGATTAAAACACACTTCCTCCTTATTCATATTAAGCTCATAAAGAATCGATGCAAACCTGTCTACTCTCTCACTGCTGTAAACACCCGCATGTCCCCAGGACAGTAGATCCGCTTTAGACTTTGAAGATTGAAAACTTCAAGTCAACATCCACTCATACAAAAACCTACTATTTAGAACCTTCCAAAGCATCGAGTAATAGTCAGGCGCAACAACAGCCTCAGTAAACAGTCTTAGAGAATCACTGGAGTGTAGCGGTCTCTTTCTTCTAACATTTTCATACATCTGCTTGTATACTTCTAAAGCAGTTAGTGGTCAACTTGAGTATGTGTTTGTCTCATTTAAGATGGTCTGTTGATACAAGAACCCAAAATTTTATAATTTTTACATTCATATGACTTTGTAATATCAGTTCACTCATATCGACAAAGGTATTTGTAGAAGTATCTTAATAGTGGATACAAGTATTACTAGGTTATTGTAGATAAAACACATGTTCATGTTTGTTTAGTTAACATTTTCTGATCAGCTTGTGGTGACAAATCACAATCTAAAACATACATACATAGAACCTAGTGTCAATAGTGAGTTATTTATTCATTTTACAAGTTGATATGCTGCTGAAATGGTAAATATGACATTTTACAGACATCCTCAGATACATTATTTTTTATATTGAAACTTTTTGTGTGTGCATTGTCTCAATATACTAAACATATTTATTGTTTGAATTTTGAAATAACATATATATGTTTCAATTATATATAAATATGTGTGTGTGTGTGTGTACATATATATGTGTTTCTAACAAATGTTATTTTAGTAGAGGAATTAAATAATGCCATGACAGTCTCGAGTAGTGCAAGATTTTCATATGGAGGATATCTAATCTGATCCAGCCTCCTCATTTCTTTGTAGCCAGAAAATGATATGCTGCTATGACAATAATGATCTAAACTGAAGCCACGTAAACTGCTGAGACGGCTGTCTGTTGAGTGCGTTATCCAGTTCACTCGTAATGTGTTTTTACTTCCAAGCGCATTTATATTCCCATACGTACTAAATTAACCAGTATAATGGCTTTGTGTCATCTTAAAAAATACAGAGAGCCAGTCTATCTGCTCGGAAGGGCGAAAGAGATAATATACATTTTTTTGGATATCATAATCACTTTTCTTCCACTTTCTGAAGATTAATGTTACCAAGAATTTCTGACAAGAATGGCCTGGTGACGCCTACAACAGAGAGCCATATTAAAAAAGTATAACAAGTACAAAGCAAGAAGAAAACCACACAAAGATGGAGACGAACAAAGCATCAAGAACAGCCTTATGAAAATGAATATCAGCTTACAAAGTGCCTTAAAACAAGCACATACAAGATCTCTACGTGGCCTCCCTCTCCTTCCCCAACACTTCTATAAAGTAGTAAATGGTGGAAGATAAAAAGAAGAATGTTACCAAGGTTTCTCCATTTCATTTATGTTGTTATAGAACACTATCATTAGTACTATTTATTTTTATGAACTTTATCTGCCTTCTTATCTTCTAACCTTTTAACATCCTGATTATTAGCAGTATCTGTAATGCATCTATCTCATCTTGTCAAGTGCCCACATCATGTTGTTTCCTCTAACTTATATGACTCATTCTCTATTGCATTACTTTTCCAAATCTTTTTATCTTAACATATAATTTTATATTGTATGTCAGATTTTTAAAGTTCGTTAATATTCTTCTGTGATCAGTTTTTCGTACTGAGAAGTCCAAACAGAGAAATGAGTTGCTTCCTTGACTTAAGTGATGATCCACAGTGATATCTCCTTAACTTGTAAGATATCTGAACACAGTCTTTACTGTATGATGAGTACATGTCCCATTTCCCTTGCTTAGATTTCCATGCCTGTTACTTCTGATATGTTCCATCTTCTGTGGGGAAAGTAGTGAAGTCTTCTCATCAATGTTCTTAGTCATCCTAGCACTGCCTGCAAAGCACCTTGTGTGTTCTAACCAGGCTAGTCTAGGTGGGGATTTAGACAAGTCCATGGGGAGATAGACCTATTGGAGGGCTTGTTCTACCAAAGGTTTCTATAGCATTGTGTCACTCATAGCCTATAGTTTAATTTAAGTGAATTCACGTTTTTTTTGCAGCAGATATGCAATAGTAGAAACAGATAACAGCAGAATAAAATAATGGAACCATTCAAGAAGGTACACAACTCATTTGCTATCATTTCTCAGTTTTTAGGTGAAACCTAATGCAATCTGTACTCCCCTTGTTCATGGTCACGCTTATTTTTTTTTTTTGCCAGCCCAAAGTTTTAATTTACATTTTAAGTATTTCTTTAGATTACAAGTCTATAGAAATTCTTAAATTGTGTCAAAATGTGCAATGTAGATTCAGAGCAGTATCTATGACAGGTGTTGGGGAATGAGTGAATCAAATTGTATTTTAAACGTTGAAGTACAATGCTTAAATATATATATATTTTTTTCTATGGCAAATTGACTTTGATCATCAGTTGATCATAATAAGATATCATGAGCACTAAGATAGTCAGTACAATTGGAGTGTGCAACTAAAGGGGTCAACAGGCTATTAGAAATGTAAGAGAAATAATCCTTCTGTATGAAGCTCTACACTTGGTAATTATCACCAGCTTAAATGTCAGTATCAAAGGACCACATTGAAAAGCCAAAGTTTTATCAGGGCGACATAACATAATAATCACTATGCATCATTAAAAAGATATGTACTGGAAATTAGAGTTAAACTATGTCTGTAAAATGTGAATTTAGATAATTCAGAGTATGACCAAAGACATTTTAAAATTTAAGATTGCAATATTGCTACCTATTTATGCCAAAATTAAATTATTTCTGCATACTTTTTAATGTTATGCATTGACTGACTGGATGATTGATAAAAGAGTAATTATTAAATGCATATTGCGGCCAAGTTCAACAACTTATATGACAAATTCCTCATCAGAAGTGGAGGACCACTTGTGTAAACTGTTTATTTTTTATGACAAACGTGCACATTTGATACTGCTTATTGCACTACCAATCTCTTTCCATAAATAAAAGTGATTCAGCTCAGACTAATAGGTCCGTTGTCCAACAGTGTTTTGATTTCTTCTTGACAATACTCTTCCACATACAACAATGAGGAAATAATGTAAGTTTCATGCTAGATTCTCAAGTTTGTCCTCAGGACAAAGTTCAGTCTTTTCAAGGTCCAGGGGGCAGCTTCATAGCTTTTACCTGATCGCTGCACACTCTGTCCGGTTTGGACTTGCCATGTCATTTAAGGTAGACAGTCCTGAAGTGTGTGTTTGGTGTTCTTCGTTCTTCCTACAAATGATCATTAGATTAGTCATCCTGAGGTACTTATCAATGCACTAGTGCAGTGCATGTCCTGAACTGTAGAGTTTGGTTTATTCTGAGGTGCAGGATGGTCATATTTGGTTCTTCAACGCTGTACAAGTGGGACATTACTGCAATATATGAGCATTATTTTGTGTGGTGTTTGATCACATTGGCAGACCTCCGTCTTGCTGGTCTTAAACATTTCTACTTGTTACTCCCGAGTCTGAATATTGAGGTTTGTTGCTTTCATGGGAGAGAATTTATTGAGCCATTTGTATTATTGTCAGAGTGATTTTCCCATTGCTGTCTCTCATTAGTTGTCTTGATTTCCATCTTGGATTCTTTCCCGGTTGGGATTGATTGGAACGACGCCATGATCACAAAATAGGTTTAGCATGACAGCATAAATGTAGTTGTATGTATGCCCTAACTTTTTCTGTAGCAGACACTCCACCTTCGATAGAACAGGCTATGTTATTCTTGCTGGTTAATCTCCATCATCTCTCAATGATGACAGCAACTTTGTTTGCTTTCCGAGTTTCATTTGTGATTTTTCCATGGCTTGAATTTATCATGACTTCTGTTCATATGATGTTCCTGCCATTGGTATGCTGCTGGTAGGGGTATTAGTGCCTCCTGTTTTGGAAAAACACTGCCATTTGACCCATGATTGCATATTCGCTCAGCCGAAAGCTGGTTAATCTCACAGCTGATACTCCATTTCAAATATATCCATCACATGTGAACATATCTGGTTGGGGCAGCACCCCCTCTCCTCCTCTTTCTTCTGCCAGGTCAAGTGACCAGACAAAAAATTCACAGGAAAAGAATGACTTAGTAACTGTGATTCTATTCTCCATATAGTTCTTCCAGATCTCTTCAAAATTGTAGTAGAAAACATTCTACAAATATATTCTTAAGTAACTTGAAATCATGTTATTGTTCTTATTGATTTCAATACAAATATTAGAATCCAGGTCAGACTATCAACAACACTTGTTCTGTAATAATTGTATAGAGTGACTAGACATATGCATGTTCATAACTTATCCTCATTTTATCTTCAATTGGAATTTTGGTTTGGACAACTATATAACAACTTTGCCAATAAACATCTTTTATTGCATGGACAATAATGTGCCAGTTTGATTTTTATTGTCTAAAATGTTGTTTTGTCTGAATTAGATTAGCATGATTTACTTTTCTGTTATTTATTCAAATGTATCCCGGGGGACGCACCAGGATTAGTGAGCTGACACTAATCAAGATCCTACCCCACCTTCATGTGGCGACCCTGGAAACAGATAGAGGATACTGTCTGGCTAAGTGGGTAAGGATTGAGGGAGAGCTATTCTGGTTTAAGTAGTGATGCAAGAGCAGTTACACTATACAAGATCTACTCGCAAGATAGACAAGAAGAATCCCAGAGTGACTGTCTCTCCCGGCCGATGGGAAAAGCGAAATAAATAAACATAAAGGGATGAGGGGTGCGTCCAGATAAGAGACAGGGGGTGAAACTTGGGCCCGGAGGTGGGGGCCCGAGTTGAGTTGCACATGGGGCGAGGCTCTGAGACCTAAGAGGGGCGAGTTGAGCTGCGTGTCCTGACAGTCTCGAGGCATTGTGGGTGTGAGCACGGTGAGAAACCTGATAAATACGGTGATCAGACACCGGGGTGGAGCGAACACGCATACGGACGGCATACATGTGGGGCTGGCATGCACGGTGCGGACCACCCAATTGTGCAGAAAGACTGGAGCACCCAGCAGAGGCTTGAATCCAGTGCAGCCTCGAAGATGGGGTCTCCATCCAGAGAACAATAGTCGCATTTCTCATCGCAGAGAACTACTACTGCCTTGTAGTTTGATTGGGGACAATAAAAGGCTAGCGGAGCATACCGTACACAAAACTGGACGGTAGGCAAACCAAGTAGTCAACAACAAAAAGACTGGTAACCTGGGCAGATGACGCTCAACATCCCGGGAGGGAAGGTTGTCTAAAGGTAGCTACCCTAAAATAAAATAGCAACCTGCTGCCTTGCAGATCGGCTGGGGACAGCCAAAGGCTGACGGAGAGCGAACCCAGTAAACGCTGGCTAAAACCTGACATATCACCGAAGGATAAGCACCAGAGTTCCAAATGGCGCTGAAAATGTGACGAAACCCACCGATGTTAAGGTTGCTTGAATCTGGTTTCCACATGAATGTGATTTATGGGGAAATCTGATACACCAGTCTAATGGTGATCGAGAGAGAGAAATGTCTCCGGTGGAACGTGGCGTAGAGATTAGGTGCTCGCATTTCGTTCCAATGGTACTCAGTTTGCTCCCTAGTGAAGCCATCTGGATATTTTACCAGAGATTCCTGATCTCATTGTAGGTGAGATCGAGTTCCTAGTCCTATCGGAGACGGACGATAAAACGTAGGTCCTGTGTTCAATTTCAGCACGTAAAAGAAGCAATGGCAGTTCAAAATCGAGAACAGGCTGGAAAATTACTGTCCGGGAGATTTAGCTGGCTGTGTTCTTAAAAACACTCATGTGTAGGGCTAGGCAATGGGTGCCTTAAGAAATAGGGGTTTGTGGTTCGAATCCTGTGTTTGGCGTAGAGGTTAGGTGCTCGTCTCTCATTCCAAAGATACCAGGTTCGCTCCCTCGTGAAGCCATCTGGATATTTTTTCAGAGATTCCTGGCCTCAGTGTAGGTGAGATCGAGTTCCTAGTCCTATCGGAGATAGGCACCAGGATTAGTGAGCTGACACTAATCAAGATCCTACCCCACCTTCATGTGGCGACCCTGGAAACAGATAGAGGATACTGTCTGGCTAAGTGGGTAAGGATTGAGGGAGAGCTATTCTGGTTTAAGTAGTGATGCAAGAGCAGTTACACTATACAAGATCTACTCGCAAGATAGACAAGAAGAATCCCAGAGTGACTGTCTCTCCCGGCCGATGGGAAAAGCGAAATAAATAAACATAAAGGGATGAGGGGTGCGTCCAGATAAGAGACAGGGGGTGAAACTTGGGCCCGGAGGTGGGGGCCCGAGTTGAGTTGCACATGGGGCGAGGCTCTGAGACCTAAAGGGGGGGGGCCGAGTTGAGCTGCGTGTCCTGACAGTCTCGAGGCATTGTGGGTGTGAGCACGGTGAGAAACCTGATAAATACGGTGATCAGACACCGGGGTGGAGCGAACACGCATACGGACGGCATACATGTGGGGCTGGCATGCACGGTGCGGACCACCCAATTGTGCAGAAAGACTGGAGCACCCAGCAGGGCTTGAATCCAGTGCAGCCTCGAAGATGGGGTCTCCATCCAGAGAACAATAGTCGCGTTTCTCATCGCAGAGAACTACTACTGCCTTGTAGTTTGATTGGGGACAATAAAAGGCTAGCGGAGCATACCGTACACAAAACTGGACGGTAGGCAAACCAAGTAGTCCAACAAAAGACTGGTAACCTGGGCAGATGACGCTCAACATCCCGGGAGGGAAGGTTGTCTAAAGGTAGCTACCCTAAAATAAAATAGCAACCTGCTGCCTTGCAGATCGGCTGGGGACAGCCAAAGGCTGACGGAGAGCGAACCCAGTAAACGCTGGCTAAAACCTGACATATCACCGAAGGATAAGCACCAGAGTTCCAAATGGCGCTGAAAATGTGACGAAACCCACCGATGTTAAGGTTGCTTGAATCTGGTTTCCACATGAATGTGATTTATGGGGAAATCTGATACACCAGTCTAATGGTGATCGAGAGAGAGAAATGTCTCCGGTGGAACGTGGCGTAGAGATTAGGTGCTCGCATTTCGTTCCAATGGTACTCAGTTTGCTCCCTAGTGAAGCCATCTGGATATTTTACCAGAGATTCCTGATCTCATTGTAGGTGAGATCGAGTTCCTAGTCCTATCGGAGACGGACGATAAAACGTAGGTCCTGTGTTCAATTTCAGCACGTAAAAGAAGCAATGGCAGTTCAAAATCGAGAACAGGCTGGAAAATTACTGTCCGGGAGATTTAGCTGGCTGTGTTCTTAAAAACACTCATGTGTAGGGCTAGGCAATGGGTGCCTTAAGAAATAGGGGTTTGTGGTTCGAATCCTGTGTTTGGCGTAGAGGTTAGGTGCTCGTCTCTCATTCCAAAGATACCAGGTTCGCTCCTCGTGAAGCCATCTGGATATTTTTTCAGAGATTCCTGGCCTCAGTGTAGGTGAGATCGAGTTCCTAGTCCTATCGGAGATGGACGATAAAACGTAGGTTCCGTGTTCAATTCGAGCACGAAAAAGATCCCATGGTAGTTCAAAATCGAGAAGGGCAGGCTGGAAAGTCGCTGCCATGCCAAATTCATTGAAAAATATTTAAAATAAAATTTTACAAAAATCTTTTAAAAATTACATCTGGGACCTTTGCCAGTGCTACGGAGTTCGTGCACTTCAGCAGAGATCTTCCTGTGTGAGAAAAGGATGCGAGCACACATGGTTACTCACCGAAGTGCAATGATGATGGTCAAATCAATCAATCAGTCATGTGTTTAGTAACAGTTTTTTCCCGGAAGCTCCTAATACTTGTTCATTATTTATTAATCTCTTTCTTACACGGGAAGATCTCAGCGGCAATGCACGAAATTCGTAGCACATGTGAGGGACAACGATGCAATTTTGAAGATTGGAAAAATTTCTATAGGAACAGAGGCGGCTCGTCATTAAGGACCAGTGGTGCCGGGCCCCACCAAAAATAATGTGCAACGTGTATTTATTATTTTATAAATTAAAAAGTAACAATCCTAATCCATGATTTTTCCAAGAAATATTGGTCTGGCCCCACCAGCAAAAATGGTCACGAGCCGCCACTGTGTAGGAATATTACCATAATCTTGTAAAATTAATTTTGCCCTGGCAGAGGCTTTTAATTCTACTCTTATCGATTTTCCACTGTTCAATGGTTCTTTAACGTACTCAATTTGAACAGTGAACCTACGTTTTACCGTACTCATTCAATAGCGCTATAATCTCGATCTCACGTACATTGAGATCAGTGATCTCTGTACGAAGTAATATCACTATTGATTGTCAACTGCATTATAAGCGACATTTGCCAGCTGACATCACAGTTGTAACATTCTAACTCAGTGGCGGATCGTGATCATTTTTGTTGGTGGAGCCAGACATTTTTTCCGGATAAATCATGGTTTTTGGCTGCTATCACATTTTATTAATTTATAAAATAATAAACACACGTTATACATTATTTTTGGTTAGGCCCGGCCCCACTGGCCCTTAATGACGAGCCGCGACTGTTCTAACTTATCTAAAGTAGTTAACTGTTATATGATCAATATCATCTACGTACAAAATGTCGTGCAAAGAAATATAATAGCATGATAAACGGCTGTTCGAACATTGGTAATAAAGTCTTCTGCTCATGTTTATCCAATGCGCCCTGTCTTTTCTCTAATCCTGTTGTGCCTCACAGCGTTTGATAAGAATAAATTTCTAGAACGGGCTGTTGTGTGCGCTTCATAAATAGTGTCCTTCACATCCTCTGTTATTGCTGTGTCCACCTTTTGCTTTGTATCCACTGTATCGGAGTAGCATTGCTCTTTGAGGCGCACTGTCTGTTGGAATGCTGATTATGTGTGCGAACTATTTAATTTGTTATCACTTTTTTTCCCCTGATGTCTTCATTTATTAACCGGTCTCTTCTTGACACTCCCAGCATTCTGCGTAGACACTGTATATCTGTAAAAACTAGTTTTCTTCTAACGTTTGATGTCCCCTGCCATTTATGTCTATTTAAGACAGAATATATATAAACCCAGTTATTTCTGTATGATTGTGCATTGAAATTTACCCTCTCATATTACATTTATCCTTGGATTTCCTTTGTAACATATTTGTTTTGTAGCTAATACTGTTAACAGGCTGTGACAGTACATAAGTTTGCATCATTTTTAAGTTGTTTGTAGTGGTTGCTCCTCGATGTCGACAACATGTCCATTTTATTTGCCCAACATACTCGTTCCATTCTGCCGTAACACATTTCAAAAGTCTCTAATCTCTTTTCATATTTATATTTAAAAGTGTATCTTGCTGAACCATACCGTTGTGGGGAACTGTTATTCTATTCCATAATTGAATATCTAATATATTCTTTCAAAACCAATGGGTCTCCAAACAACGCGTAACGCTAGTCTGCTTCTTTTTGAAAACCGTTACAGGTAAGAAACAATCTTCTCAGTCAAAAGAATCATATTCAGATTGAGAACTGGTATTTCTAGGCTTAGACAACATATATGATCGCAGAACTTTCTGAAGGGGCTAAAGACGAAGAATTGATCGGATTTCCCCATATGGCTCGGTCCTTTTCCGAAGAAATGGCCAGCCACATGCCGAGAGTATTGTAAAAGTCACGAACTCTGTAGCTCCGGAAACAATCCAAGGAATCTCTAGAAAAATGTACTCGTAGACTCATGTTATGTGTACTCTGCCAGGATTTGAACCCACGATTTTCGGAAGACAGTGCGAACGGCTTAGTCACAGTCCCCCGATCAGAACTTTCATTGTTGATGACTAACAGATGTGTCTCTGTAATTAAGTTATTTCATTACAGGAATAGCTTTTGGGGGCACGGATACGATAACCATTAATATGTTTTGTCGAGATCAATCACACTGTCAGGGATAACCGGCTAGCTGTCAGGGGCAACGATCTTCGATAGGATGACGATCTTTTGACGGACGCTGATGTTCAGAGAAGTTGTTTGTCTGGTGTACGGTCCCACAATTCTCACATAGCCTTCTGATGAAACCACTAGCTCTCGCAAAATCTCGTAGCTGTTGAGTTCAGAATCGATGTCAACTGTCCTGAAGAGTGCACTACCCACGTATGTGAACTGAGTTAAGATGATTCTTGACTAAGATTGAGAGCCGCGGTAGCGTAGTTGTTAGTGAACTCGCTTCTCAAGGCTGGTGGTCTGGGTTCAGCTCCGCAATGCGCGTGGAATTTTTCCTGACCGCGACGGCTCTCAGGTCGATCCAGCCTCAACTGGGTACCAGACATGCTCTGGGAAAGTAAAGGCGGCCGGCGTGATGCTGACCACATCACCCATCGTGTGCCGACGGTCAATGAAAAATACAGGCCTAACACTGTATTGACCTATATACCACGAGGTATGAAATGGTTCCTTTACTACTTTACTTACTTGACTAAGATTATGGTTTGGTTCTAAAATTTCACACAACACTGAATGGGACAAGCTGTTACATTAGTTCGATTTTCTAATGAGATTATTTTGTTATATGTTATACATTTCATATGCGCTTAATAAAACGTATACTCGGGATCTCCTGGAGTGATAGAGTAACAAACAACGATGTGCTTGAATATGCTGAGATTTATAGCATAGCAGACGCCCTCATTTTTAAACACCGCCAAAGATGGCTGAGTCAGATGACCCTGATAGAAGACCGCAGATTCACAAGGATAACCTTTATGGGGAACATACTTCTGACTAAAGTACCGTGGGGTGGTCATTCCTTCGTTACAAAGACGTATACAAGTGTGATTTGAAGATGTTCGACACAAGACTGGAACGAACTCGCCATGAATAGGTTCATTTGGAAACAGACACTGAAAATGGGTCGAGTCCTGGCGGGGTCAGACTCGGAA
The DNA here is from genome assembly GCA_020796225.1 of Arion vulgaris. Lineage (NCBI taxonomy): Eukaryota > Metazoa > Mollusca > Gastropoda > Stylommatophora > Arionidae > Arion > Arion vulgaris. Next base: position 56,727,527 of record CM036757.1, on the reverse strand, counting down.
AACTTGCTGACATAATACGCGCCAAGAGAAATGCATCCAAAGAGGGTGTTGCATCCATTGTCTCACAAGACCAACACGATGCCATCATATAGCTAATATAGCAAAATATGAAGCCTATCAATGTCCTTTTTAATTAAGCTCAAAAGTAATAGGAAATACAAACAAAAATAAGACTTGCCAAGTGCGACATATATTCATCATTATTGCATAGAGCCGAAACGTGGACAATGAACAGATGCAGAGAAGAATGAAGCTTGTAAAGTGTAGATATACAGAAGAATAGGGCGAGTGTCATAGAAAGAAAACTATTAAACAAGTACTTCAACAACTATATCAATGATGATGGTTCTTTCAATCTTCTTCTTCTTCGAACGCTCCATATCGACCACTTGTCAATCACTCTGTGTGATTTGTATGTGATCTAAGCCTTAGAGCGATTGTACATTGTGCCAGTTGTACGCCTACAAGTAGGCCAACACATCCGATTTCTGCGCTACTTTTATTTGCTAGGTCGCACCCTAGGGCTTACATGAGTCGCATCTTACGACATGCATTGTAGGTCACAGTGGTACTATTCTTTGCTTCCCTTGCGGGCCCCGGCACCACACAGGCAAAACGGAAATCAAAATAAAATAAAAGTTTCAATCAAAACGGAAAGTTGCTTAGAATGAGAGGGTTGTGGGTCCAGTCCCCCACTCATTGCCCCACACGGAAGGAAAGAAAATGTCCACCCCCCTACTTTCTGCCTACTCGGTGATAGAAACGTGAAGTAACAGGCACTTCATACTATTATGTCTGAAGAGGTCGTTACATTTTTAAAACAATGATATTCATGTCCCTAATAAAAATAAATAAAGTACGAGTATACGTTTTATTTAGCGGTCATATCTACCAGATTTATATACTAATGAAGTTTGTAAACATGATTCAAACAACAGAAGAAACAAAGATTGAACTACAATTGCATTTCAAAATGACTTAGGGGAAAATCATAAATTTAAAATAGTTATTTTGGGACATCATGTTGCAGTATTCATAAATAAATGTGCCTTTTACAATAATTAAAAATAACAGCTTTAATGTTGCATATTATATGGCAATATCGTTCAAACTGGAAGTACCAGATGGGACTATAATGAAGGTCTCACCGAATATTGGTTTTCAAAATCTAAAACAGAAATAATGGCCTTATATTTGGTTAATTTCATGACCCAGTCACAGTGTGTAACCTACTTAATTACAATTTCATATAGTGGATTAGTTATTGTAGACTAGAAATAATTTCGAGACATGTATGTAATTTGCGATCCATTGGTAATGGCTGTCAAGGAAAGTAGTTAAACGTAGAAGTGCAGAAAATCTGGCAAATTTCAAATCAACATGGCGAAGCATCATCCAGATCTTATATTTTGCAGAAAACAGCCAGGCGTTGGTACGTAAAATTAATAATAATGTAAACAAGTTTATTCAAAACAGCTGGATAAAAATACATTCACTTGTGTGTTTTAATCACTGAATTTTGTAAAGTATGGGAGATAAGTGTGCTTTAGACTACTAGTTTATTAAGTTTATAAATAATCTTCGTCGACGAATCGTCGAATTGACTACGATTTTTATAATATTATGTTATTTTTATCTGGCTGATTTATTAGTAATAGACTAATAGAGTAATAGTTATAGGATGTGATATATATGCTACTACAATTCAAAACCACTCTTCTTGTGTCTTTACTCATTGTCCACTTTAAGCTTTGGATGACTATTATATATCGCATGATTACATTTTTAGTTTAGTTTTTGTTTAGTCGTCGGATCACCATCACTGCACGTCGAACAAATTAGTCCATAAGTGCTCCTGATCTCCCTAGTATAAGTCCATCAATGTGTGGCGACTAACGACACCGGTTCTTTGTTGGTTTACAATTCTTCTTTGTCTGCCAGCATAGCGTTCTTGTCGAGCTACACCACACTTAACTTTGAGTTCTTGCAGTCTGGTTAGTGTTGTGGATGCACCGCTATTACGTGAAGCATGATTACATTACAGTACTAAACGGTAAATGTAACAACTTGATAACAACAAACACTGTCGTTCGCCGGTTTCGCTTTCTTACTGTTTCACTTTCATTGAATTAAAGTTTAGACCAACGTATTGTTTACATTTACGCCCGTGTGTTGCCGTTGGCCGCAAGGGGAGCAAATAATAGTAACACTTCGACCTACAAGGCATGTCGTAAGAGGCAATTGAAGTAGCCTAGGGGCACAGTAGTAGAAGCTACCCTAGTGAATAAAAAGCATCACAGAAATCGGGTATGTTGGCCTACTTGTAGGCACATAACTCTTGGCATAAATACAATCACTCTTATTCTCAGATCACATACAAAGAGCAGTTTAACAAGTCGTTATGGAGCGTTCAAAGAAGTTTAAATTTACTACCTTTAAAGTTGGAAAAGTCATGTCTGCTGTATGGCGGGAGACACTGTTAATAAGGTCTAAGGAAGCCATGCCTTTCCGCAAAAATCAATCAGAAGCACCATACCAGGAGCTCTTACTATGCCTGAATAACGATCGAAGCAGAAGTTTGCATTGACATAAAATAAATAGTTATAGCTATTATGCTATTGACAGTTGTTGCACTGCTAGAGTGTAAGTTATGCAGTTACAACGATAGATAGTGGTGTTTTATAGCACATACTTCACTGTGAAGTTCACATAATTATGACTCATCATGAAAAACATGCTCTTATTGGTTATGATAATTCATATTAATGTAATTTAAAATATAATAACAATTTCTACTGTAGCCTGCTGGCAGCTACTATATTATATTACCACAATCTAAAAATCAATCCCAATTTATAGTATATTGCAAATTGCTCATAACCAGAACAGATAGTGGTCAGACAACCCATGTCTCAGTCTGAGGCAAAAGTCACATTTTCCCGTATACATATAATATACAGGGTAGCCAATGAAAGGTGTTATAGATAATGCTTATAAGTTTGCCAGCAAGGGCTTCTAAGCAGAAGACTTGTGTATATTCTAGTGGTATTTAACCTTGGGTACTTATACAAAAATGGTTTTTCAACCCTGCTGTTTTCTTTGCTAGACTGACATCAACCCTTTAATTCGTGAATTGAATCACATCTATATCTGATGAAGAGGACCATTGCACTATGTATAGAAACATGAATGTCAGACCCCGTATATATATATATATATATTTGACAGGAATTGCTCATGGTTTCTTCTCCTTTACCCCTGTTCAATATATGCAAAGTAAAATTTGATCTTTTTTGCTTGGTTTGACATTATCTTTTGATAAAGACAACCTAGCATGCAGGAAAGAATTGAATAGGCATCAAATGGCCAAAGATATTACATGCTATCTCTCCTTGATGTAAGAAATCTATCTCAAGATCAATTCTGAGAAGGCATCCATGTTGTAGTCCTCTTTAAACAACTCTATAGTCAAGGGTGACCTACCTGTTATTCGATTTGAATGAATAGGACATCAGTCGTTATGATAGGTTGTGCAATTTTGGAGTAACCTTTGATCAGAATCTGTTTTAAAAATGCAATATTGAACAAATAGTGCAACTCTGGTCTTGCTACACATACAGCTATAGTGGTCAAACATCTTGAACACTCACTGCTTCTCCAGTTCCGTCAATTAGTTATGACATCCTCAGCAGTTTGTGATCATAATACAATTGTCTAGATTATAGGTTCCCAACCTTTTTTTGAAAGGAGACTACTTTTTCAGTGAATCATTCGATAGCGCCCCCTTGAGTAAACTATATTGTACATACTACATATTGAAAAACAAGAAAATTAAAAATAAATTATTTTATTCAAAGAAAATAGGAATATTGATGTACTGCTGACAGTATGATTGAACAAAAAATATGTTATTAAAAATGAATATAGTATCGCCTTTATGGTTACCGTGCCCAAATTTAGGGTATAAAGAATAGAACCACTGTTACCTGCCACGCATGTAGAGGCGATTAAGGAGGTTTGGCTGAAATCGGATGCACGTATCCTAAATGTGTAGAATTCTATGCGTTTAGGGGCCTACCAAACCAATGTGCAACATATACACGTTCTTGGCAAAGATCAAACATATCACAAAGAGTGATTAAAATTGGTCGTAAAGAACGAACGCAAAGTGGATGAAGAAGAAGAATATAGTATTATTAGTGAGAGAGCTGATCTTGATGTGATGAAACTAAATTTTCGTTGTTTGGTGCCATTGTTGTCATCAAAATCTTAGATCGCTCTATCGACAATCTATTTCTTTTCTTTGTTAATAGACTGGTGACCGTGCTAACTCCTCTTTCGGCTAAATAGGATGATGGAAATGCAGTAAAAAAACTTCTTTGCTGCAGCCCATATGACTAGATATAATATTGGAATTTGGCTCTTTAGCCAAAATTCTTGATATCCATTTTTCAATTTAATTTTCAACTCTTCATTTGTTGACAATTGATTTAATTGTCACTTTACCCTTGTCTTTGACATACATGATGATGGAGATGTCTATCTTTGAAATATTTATAGTTTATTAAAATGAAAATACATGTTCATTGTCACGTCAATATAATTCATTGGCCAGATAAAGAGAACTTGAATAAATTACTGCCATGTAGACAGTGTGGAGGCTGTCACAGAATGAACCTGAACTTAAGCTCCTGGATAAATCTGATGTTCTGGGTCAAATGGCCCAGATATCTTTTTTATTTCCGTAAACTTAGCACAATGTTATTATGCCTAATAAATCATGAGAAGTGATTAATAATGGATTTTTCTAAAACAATCTAGGGAAACATACAGATCGAGACAGAAAATGGAGTTACTTGGGCTGAAATGTGCAAAATAGTCCATCAAGGTGATTTTCCAAGACTGTAAAAACTGCAATACCACTCATCCACTTCACATGTCACTCACAAAACATTATCCTCAGACTTTGAACATGACACATCGGACTGAGAAGTCATTTCTATAGAAAGCTTAAAATTGGTGAGAAAGACTTGTGCACATGTGAGCTAACTCTGCAGAGTACAGTCTTTGGCTCTACAGGCAAGATAGGGAGAAAATATGGCTTACCAAGACTGCTACTTCTAAATCTGAGACGCTCTATGGATGATCTGATGTGAATCATACAGTTCATTGAGGATATGGGTTTTGCAATCAGAAAACTGACGAAGATCTAAATTGATCAAGACGTATCACATTTTTACATTATTATTACTCTTGAAAGAAAATGTATTAAAGTTGTTTTTTTTTGTGGTCTATTTTCAGCTATCGGCAGACTCTGCGAAAAATGTGAGTGGTGGTTGTGGTTATTTATTTTAAAGGTCTTCTTCATAACCTTCTATTGTGACTCCACTTTTAGATTTTAATGTCACTGATTTCTCTTTTCTGTGCAATAATTTACATACTTTGTTTTGAAGTATTTATAATTTCATTAAAAATTATATACATAATATGGTGGTTTGTACCAAAAAGAGTTGAGGAATATAAACTTGTACATCCTACTTTATATTAATTTAAATATTCAGTTAATTACGTTGATTTACTTCAAAATCAAGTAACATTACAGAAGTCAATTGTTGCTGCTGATCTTATGGGAAATTGCATACATAAAATCTGATCTGCTAGGATTAAAAACTAATTAAAACAGCAAAACCACAATTTTCTTGTGTTTTGATTCAAGAGGCTTTGTTGCAAGCATTTCTAATGGTTTAGGTGAGTCCTTTATCAACCCTATATCCCTGAATGAGCAAAGAGTACAAATTATGATTACATCAACTATAATAATATAAAATATTACAGTAGTATTTTTTCATCCTTCATACCTTGTGGTATATAGGTCAATACAGTGTTAGGCCTGTATTTTTTGTTGACTGTCAGCACACAATGGGTGATGTGGTCAGATCACGTACAGTAGTGTATGTACACTGTTATATCTCAGTGACATCTCTACATATCAAGTTTGATATTTACCATTGGAAAATATTGCTAGTTCAACAGTTAAATATTAGTTTGCTAAATGAACTAAGATTTTGTTCAATCTTCAACAGGTGATGGAAAATGTGTCATATGTGACTCGTATGTCCGTCCATGTACACTGGTTAGAATTTGTGATGAGTGTAACTATGGTTCCTACCAAGGCCGTTGTGTAATCTGTGGAGGTCCTGGTGTCTCAGATGCTTATTACTGCAAAGAGTGTACAATCATGGAAAAGGATGTAAGTTTATGACATCAAATAATGTTGGTTTTTAGTTACAGGACAGACAATTTATTGTTTGGATTGTTGATTTACTGGTAATATGACAGTGAACTTAGGACTCTTGGCTTTGGACCCCAGAATACCTCTGAAGTCTGTGAAGGCTCACCTGCATGGCAGGGTACACCAGCTAAATGGTAGAAGCAGGCCTTCATGCAAAAATCAGTCAGAAGCGCCATACTGACGTCTGCCTGATTTAGGCGACACCTAAATTCACAGCGGGCGATTGCAGAAGAGAAGACACCAGAAATACAACATACTGATCACTTGTTCTAATCTAAATCTGACTTATCCATGCTATACCATTTCTTTTGTAAATGAATTTGTTCAGTTCTCCCATTCGACATCCTCGCACATTGAGCAAGTCCAAGCATGCTCCATAACTCACTGTGCTCGCAAGTTGTTGGTTAGTACATATTCTCTATCCTGCAGACGACCCTTGCTTGCTTGTCTGTGTCTTAGACAATGTTATTTAACGGCGTCTGTTTTTATTTCTTAAAACTTGTTTTAGTCATCCATTATTTCATCTGATAATATTGACCACTTTATGTGTGCATTATTCCTGCTTTTGTGGCAGATTTTATTGAGACTCTCAGTGTGTCTGTTTTGACAGCTTGTAAGGTCATTTACAACATAACTTGACATCATGTCTGATATACTGCCACATGAAAATCTGTTCATTTGCTTTTGTGTTTAGTTTGGTCATAGTCGCCCTGGCTGATTTTTGCATGCTTGCTTGCTTTCTTTACCACTAATGTCCCAAGCCATTCAGGCAAACCATACTCTGGTTTCAGCAGTACTTGTAATTTAGATTCCCAAGTAAGGGATTAGGGCTTCCTGTATTCCAATTGTTTACACAAGAGAATGCTGGACTCAAACCCAACATTTCCATTACACATTGCGCAGCATGTTATCAACTTCTTTATTTGTGACCACATTTGCTATTTGTAACATGCCTTTTATCTTGCGTACTTATATTCATTTGTTTGAGTGATGTTGTTGGTTGGTATGTCAGTGGATGGCTTACTCATATGTTTTTTTTTTATCAAATCTGCATCTTCTGTAAAAAATAGTTTTCTAAATTTGATTTCTGTGACTTTAGTTACTTTAACCTCTTATTCCTGGAGCGCCAATCGCTCGTATCAGTATAAACCCATAGCGCATACGCCCGTAGGGGATATACCTTTTTAATTGTTTTTCTATATCTTTCCTTGCGAATAGACACTAAATTTAGCCCTGATGTCATTGCCGATAATGGGGCCGCCATTTTAGAAATCCGCTGTTTCTAGTGTTATTGGTTTCAGTATTGGCAATTTTTAGAAAAGTCCTTATATTTTCTGGAAAACTTGGATTTATGATTCAGTTGATAGAAATTTGCGCAAATTGTGGATAAATCGGATTGATATATAATTAATTCAAGATTTGCGTGCGAAAATATACAACGCTAGTTCTAGTGTTTACGAGTTTAGACTATTAGTTACGATGAATTACGATTATCGATGGATGTGAACACTGCCGCTTCCCTCCGTCCACCCAGGTCGTAAAGTTGAGAGAGAATAGTTGCAACAGCTGAGCACTATCAATATCGAACAATTTAGTGAAGAAACAGGTTCTGCAAATGACGTTGATTCAGATTATTCTCTATTTGTGATTTACGTCATTACGGCAGCACGATTTTTGCGCAGGTATTTTTTAGAACTGGACAAAGCTAACCAACGCATTTGCTCTTATGAAAATTCAAGAAAACCAGATCCTTCATGGACACCTGTTTCTTTTGATTACATCAATATCTTTCTTTATGTAAACTATATGTGTCGATCTCACCAGTTGTTACCTTACTACAGAATGTTTGGGTTTACCGATAAACTGTTGAATGTGTCTGCTTTGTCAAATATAGTGTCAAGAAATAGATTTGAAAGTATCAGCAAATATTTGTCCCTCAATGTCAATTCCAAATTCGTTCCATGAAGACAATTTGGACATGTGCAAGGTTGAACCTCTGTCTTGATTGCATTAGGGCCCTCATGCCCATACAAACATGCAGGCTAGGCAACTGTAGGACCGATAAACTCCCAGATACTGCAGGACTGATAAACTCCATTCATGCCAACCATCAACCGACTCAACTCAACTGTTTGGCAGAATGCAGAGCCGCAGTTAGTGTTTCTAAATGAAGATGAGGACTGCACCACGAAGGTGTGTGAAACAAGTGATAGCTGCCTCACACGTAAAATCAACTTGTGAAGGAGATTGCTTTTCAACCTTTCAATTTACATTTATCCTCAATAAAACTGACTTTTTTGAGTGAAACACACTTTCAATATTGTCATTAATTTTTATTTCTTCACTTGTATAATTTTTACATCCAACTTGCATGGTATTGACAACATACATGTTTACAAACTAGTACCTCATCCATTTAACTGTAAATTGGACTTTAAATTACAAATATTGATTAGAAATTGTATTTGTTATGAATTTTATTTCACAAGCACTTCTCATTGTTGCTGGGTTATTTCCTTGCCCTGAGAATTCGGTAGGAACTTTTTCTAAGGGCTAGGAATAAGAGGGTTAACTATTAACATTTGTGCTAGGCGAACTTGATAAACTGCTAGATAAATACTTTCCATATCTGGTGGGGTATCTTTATATTGTATCTTTCATATGATGGAGTCGCTCAAGTGGTTACTGGGGCCTAAATTGGGGTGTAAAGAATAGAACTACTGTTACCTGCCACACATGTCGTAAGAGGTGACTAAGGAGGTTGAGTGGGGCTAGCTACCCCACACCATAAAAACACTAGATGGCTACAGAACAGAGAGCAAACCGAGTAAACGCTGGCTGAAACCTGACACATCGCCGAAGGATAAGCACCAGAGCTCCAACTGGTGCTGAAGATGTGATGCAAAACACGCTAATGCTGCATGAATCAGATTTCGACATGAATATAATTTATGGGTAACTCTGGTACATCGGTCTGGTGCGGTGATCGCACGAGAGAGATATGATGGAGTGAGTTTGTATGGTATTGCATTTGTTTATACATAAACTAAATTAATTTTTACATTTTTACTTTTCAGAGAGATGGGTGCCCCAAAATTGTTAACCTTGGAAGTGCAAAGACAGACTTGTTTTATGAAAGAAAAAAATATGGATTCAAAAAAAGATAAAACTATTATATATTGGCCTTTGTATTTGTTCTTTTTATAAATTCTGTAATTGCCATTGTTCATATATGAATAAACTGCTGTATTTTGTTGTTTATTAATATTGTAGTCATTTTTATGCATTAAGATATGCCTCCCTGACAGCTAAACAACAAATGATCAAAAGGTTCTTCATTCCTTGCTTATGCTACCAATTCCAAACATGAACAATGGGTAAAGCACAGACACATTAAATAACCACATTTGAACTGCAGTGTCTATGCTACCAATTCCAAACATGAACAATGGGTAAAGCACAGGCACAGAAAATAACCACATGTCAACTGCAGTGTCTCTGAAAGGTCACCAACAACAGAAGAAGAAAGTCACAAATACTAGAATCCGCAAGAAGGTTAGAACAAAACCTTGAATTACAATGAAAAACAGAATGAAATGGTTTGACCACCGATTAATTATACAGCCAGATCACATTTTCTGTAAAGCCTTCTACAGCAGAAACTTAGAGTGAAAGACATGAAAAAGACCAAAAAGAAGAGTGATAGATGGTGTGGTATAGTCTTGCTAAAATATGCAGAATTTCACCACTCAGACCATCTGAGAAGCACAAGGCAAATACAGAAGATGACGGCACTAGGCAACAACCTGGTAGCATTGTGGCGAGAGAAGAAATACTAACTTTAGTAATAACGATGGGATATATTTCAGTATTTGTTCAACAAGAATGTTTGAATACAAATTTTGAGAAATCATTATGATTTAATCAAATCTGAAATCCAATGAATAGTTATGTTAATTAACTAATTACTATTGATAATTTTTAAGTAAAGAATTTTTTTTTTTTCGTTAATACTATATTATGCTGAAATGTTATGAACTAAATCAAGGTTCAGATTGTTAATATTATAAAATAAACTTTTAATAAATTATGGCAAGTAATGTAGAGCTTGTTTATTTGTACTGTTCTGTCTAAGACCTGAGAACTTGATATCCTTTAGGTTAGTGAGTTGTGTACAATAAACTAGGTTTTCAGCAACAAGTATTTCTTGCGTTATATAATGGATATGTTACAAAAATATAGAGGCTTTTAAAAATTAATAAATCTATAGCCATTGCCAAATATAATTGTTTTCTCCAACTGTAGCAAATGTTTGTATCAAGTGGTCTCCCTTCTTGATAATGTAGGAATGATTATTTTACCGACGCAAGAACCAAAAGAGATGCAGAAATGTAGACTGTCTTGGTCATATCTCAATGTGAGAAATATTATTTGTTAACAGAAATATCAGAGAGTAAAATTCAGGGACAGAGAGGAAATTTAGGAGTTCCACCTACATTGTGCACTTAGGGAACATCAACATTCAGACTTGTGCTGACTAGCTGTGATCCAACCGTGTGCACACCAATATTTTTTATGCTGATCTAGCGTACCTAGAAATTTCCACAACACATGGACACTAGCGTCCTCCGCTGAGGGGACTAAAAGTGAATTAAGTCATGAAGATGTATGTTCAAATCTCTGCTACTGGTAATATTTTTAAAAAAGCGAATTTGCATGGTTTTTTTTTTTACATGGATCAGGTGTGCACAAAGTACCATTAAATCACTTTGTTTGGTAATATTCAACTGTTACTAAAAAAAATTGAATGTGATTAAAAATAATAAGGTAACATATCGAACCTCAAAGGATAAAATACTGATAGAGTGCTACATGAATGCAGATTTACCTGCACCAATATATTTTAAACAATAATAAACACAACAGTTTCCAACCATTGTGTTATAGGTAATACTTAAGAAAATAATTGTTCACCAAGCAACACATCTTTCTCAATGAGATGAAATTGCCATGATCAAATCACATCAATAATCATATTATTATGTTTGCATTGTCACTAAAGCTGGAAGTTTAATTATTACAGACAATTTGGCTGAAATCGGATGCATGTGTCCTAAGCGTGTAGAAGTCTATGCGTTTAGAGGGCCTACCAAACCAATGTGCAACGTATACATGTTCTTGGCAAAGATCAAACATATCACAAAGAGTGATTAAAATTAGTAGTGAAGAACGAACGCAAAGAAGAAGAAAAAGAATACAGACAATAGAGAAGAAATTACATGCTTCTCGCGTTAATGCCCTTTTTACAATAAGCTTGTCATTGGAAAGTTTTGGAAATAGTGGTGATTCAATTTTTTATATAATTAAAGAAAAACAAAATTTTCTTCTTTGAAAATCACAGGTAATACTCTGGAGTGATTTCGTTTCGAACAACGCAGTGTGAGATAGAACACAGCAACAACCCGTATCAAATATTATAAGGAAACGAAGGTGGAAATATTTAGGTCATGTTCTTAGTTCAGACGAAAGGAGACTAAATCAACAAGTCCTTAAGTAGTCACCAGTTGGGAAAAGAAAACATGGAAGACCTAAGACCACTCTTCAAAGAACATTCCTACAAGAAAGTAAACTGATTGGGTTGTAAAACCATACGAGATCTCCCAACTGCTAGCAACGAACCGCATTACATGGAGATCTAAGACCTCTGCCCTATGTGCTGCCTTGGCACCGAAAGGAACTAACTATAGTCTGTCCATTAATTCGTGAGCACGTTTGAAATTGATTTTCTCGAAAACTACCTGTTGGATCTCAGTGATTTTTGCATGCAGCCTTAGAATATACATGACGCTAAAATAAAGCTAACCAGTAGTCCATAGATGCTACGGATTTTGCACATCGGCGAATTCCTTTGATCTTTTATGACAATTGCAAATACAGGGCTCAAATTTTAGATTTTACAGTATCCTAGAATTTGTCCATGTCAATTCTATTCATAGGTGTATCTCCATATTAACTTGATAGGTCAAGTAATTAAGTGTGTTGCCCTTTATGTGCAATCGTGAACTTGGATACAATATGCAACAGTTAGTCCTCCCTTCGGTCACCATTAGACCCCAGGGTGTCTTAACTTCACCACAAATTGTATGATGGTAGACGCATTTGGATATGGAAATGTATACGTTGCTATTTCTCAGTCTGTAATAAAAATATGATTTGTATCATCCCGAATCTGACGATTCCATGAGGTTGATAATTGTTACTGGCTGGACAAATTGTAATCCATCTCGGTGCCAGTACTCGTCTTCCTCTCGGAGCACATGTTCAACACACTTCTTCCAGAACTGCATGTCTATCATTGAGAAGGACTCACGTGTCAGAACTTCAACATCACACATTTTAAACGTCCTGTTCTGTTCGACAACTTGCCCTTTTACTTTAGCCCAGACAAGCTCTATCGGATTGAGGTGAGCATGATATGGAGGTAGTCGCAAAGACGTGTGGCCGTATTCCGCAATGATTTTGTCAATATGAAACACCTTTGTCTTATTTGTCATCCTCACCAGGTGCAACAACTCGGGTTTCAAATATGTATCATCGAAGCTGACATTTTCCTTAGCAAGCCAAGTCCTAATTTGATCTTTTGTATTTGATGCAGTTGGTACTTTGTCTTCCGCTAATACTGCGTTGTGATAGGATGCATTATCCATTACCAAGCATGATGGTCTGTTTAGAATTGGAAGTAGATCTTTCTCCATCCAGTGCCTGAAAATATGTCCATTCATTTCTGTGTGGTAGTCCCTACCGTCGGTATTTTTGATTGGAAAATAAGTCCAGCGTCATGGACAAGACCTTCTTCACTACTTCCTGCATGTGTTAGTATAATACGCTGGCCTTTGCTGCTTGGTATTTTTCTTTTCTGTTCACCGTCTACTGATTGCCATTCTTTAGCATTGGTGTGGTGAGCATTGACCCAGGATTCGTCCAAATATACAATATCATAGCCTTGCCTCCGCCGCTCACGGATCTGCTTCAGGTATTTACTTCGGGCAGCAATTAAATGTGGCTTTTCACAAATAATATTCCTGCCGCCTATAGTTTTTCTGAAGGTGAAGCCGGCGGCTCTTACAATTTTCCATAGAGTACTTTTAGAAATGTCTATGCTGCAATCTGATTGCAGTTTTAATTTCAGTTTCCTGAGAGTAACAAGTTGATTTGTCGCAAACATTTTCAAGAGCTCCCGTCTTATGACATCTATGTCAAAGTCGTCAATTGTTCTTTCCCTTCCTTGCTTGACATTAGTGCACTTTGTGTCCTGTTTAATCCATCGGGAAAAGGATTCTCTATTCAGATCAAGCGCCAGTTGCGTTCGTTTCTCAGGGTTATGAATATCGCAATATAGATGACCCTCTTAGATTCCCTACGGAAGTGTTGGTATAGTAAAACTGTAACCTTTTGCATTGTTATAAATGTGCACTTCAGACTCATTATGAATGTGATATCAATGTCAGTTTTGATAAGCCAACAAATATGATACAATAGCTTCATACAAATAGCGAGATACACCTATAACTATACAACGGTATCCCAATTATAACGTCATATGCTTTCCGCTTTCAAAGTCGACTGGGTTAGGTGCACGGAATTCGTGAAATTGTTGCGTACTCACGATTTTCAATGTTACCATAATGTATTTTTAGAACAACGCGTCTGTGTACCGTAGATCTGTTACTATTGTGTACAATCCGGTGAGGTTGATTTTAATATAACCTGAAGAAGAAATATTTCAAACTACATCAACTTTTCTTGGAAAAAAAATATTTCTCTAGCGTCATGGATATTTTAAGACTGCTTGCAAAAAATCACTGAGATTCAACAGGTAGTTTTCGAGAAAATCAATTTCAAACGTGCTCACGAATTAATGGACAGACTATAATACTGTGGTCATGAATGCACCTTCATTATTGACAGGCTTCAGCAAGTATATATATCTTATTATTTTCTGTCAACACTGGTCTGCAAGCAATCAGTGACTGGCCTCCTTACCTCTTGTAGGACAGCAACAAAGGCTCTCCTCCGTGCTCTGTTCATCTTTTGCAAGTCTGCTTCCACTGTTCTCTGTCAGGAAGTACTTTATCTATCTTGTCTATCCTTTGGTCTTTTCCCCCAGTCCACTTCATGATACTTTGATTGTTTATGGATCACTGCTGGGTATATGTGATATGTCGAACTCCAATCTCTGCCTTTTACCATTATGTGCATTTAATCTTAGTTGCACCTGTTAAGCATTACTTAGCTACTGATTTCAAAATCTAAAATATTCTAGAGTTCTTCTCAGTTTGTATGAAGTATAAGATTCTGATCAAGATGTTTCCTTTTTTATATTGTTTTTTGACATTCTTTTGCGTTTGCTTGCTATGAGTTCAGGCATAGTCAAAGCACCTAGTATGGTGCATCTGGCTGATTTTTGCTTGAAGGTCTGCTTTCCTTTTTATCATTCAGTGTGCCCCACCATACAGGTGTGCCTTCTCCAAATTAAGAAGTACTTCAGCTTTCAGTTTAATATACATGTGTGGTATTATTGATAACAAGCTGGTCACTCTTTTATAGTCAATCATCATCAAATAGCTTGTCCTGAGCAGAACTTTGCCACCCCAACAGTCCTCCAGAATTTCTCTCTCTCATAGGCCAGATGTCCTGCCTTTTGCAACCGTCATGTTCAAACCATCAGTTACATCCTGAATCTATCTTCTCAGTGGTCTTCCTCTTCTCTTTGCCGGTATGCCTCCTTCCATGATGGTCCTCTCCAGCCCTTCATGTCTTTTTATGTCAAAATATCTCAATTTTCTCTTTCTTATTTGTAGCATCAGCCAGTTTTCTTTGATTTTGAGTTCTTTCTGGATAGATCTATTTGTTCTCTTCTCTGTCCAAGATATTCGAAGGACTCTTCTGTAACACTTATATTCAAAAGCACATACTGTATATGTTTTTCCACTGCTTTATTAAATATCCGTGCTTCACACCCATACGTTGCCACTGGGAATGTGCATGCTCTTAGTATTCAATTATAGTCAATACCAGCTAATACTTCTTTAAGTTGCTTGTTTTTTGCACAACGTCACTATCATTACAGCCAGTCTGAATAACGTGATCTCTAGCCAGCCAGCTCAAATGTATTTTCAAATGACATGTTCAAGTTGTCTTTAATGTCTTGTTGCCACTGTTGTGTTGGTTGTCTCTTTCCTCTTCTTACAGTGATCATTCCCTCCATTACTATTCTCTCTAAACCACCGTGTCTCTTAATGTGATCAAAATATTTCAGTTTCCAAGATACAGTATTGTTTATCAGACAATGTTCCTCAATGGTTAGATCTAGCAAATTGTCCCCACATTGTCAAGAGCTTTTCTTTAATGTTTGTGTAATGGTCCATGATTCACATCCATATTTTGACACAGAAAAGTTTCGCTTTTATGTCATGTATTATGTTATATATTATGTCACCAGTATTATGTCATATGTTCTTCTTGCTATCTAACCGCTGAACTGCATGGCCAGTTCTTTTCTGACTTCTTCTCTACATTCTCCATTGTCGCTAATTACACAACCAAGACATTAATAATTTTGTCAATTAAAATAATCATTTTTTTTAATATTCAGGAAACGTTTTTGGTCTTCACTGTGTTGAGAGAGAAAGAGAAAAGTACCAATCAACAATAGTCATTTAACCAATAAAGGAAGAAATATTTCAGTTATAAAAAACTACACAGCATAAGAAAACTTCATTAATGCAGATGATGTTTTTGTATTGTTTGTTATCTTTCATTTCATCTTTCAATAGTTTGCACATCCTGTTTGCTATATTGTCAGAGTTAATTCCCTTTGATGTCTTGTTTCCCCATAAATTGTGTTTTTCATGTTAGCAACCTAATCATATTGTTATTTAACATTCTTATCGCTAGATAATAAACAATAAAAGTAAAGTATATCAACTTGTGTTTTGTAGCAAACATAAATTATCGTTAATGGATTAAACTACAGTAAAATTTTATACCAAAGATTGAAGATAAAATCTCAAGTAAGATAGTTTTTCTAAACACTGTACAACATCAAACTAAATCTAGCTAAAGGGCACAATATAAAAATACTGTATATTATAATGCACGGTTTGAAAATACAACTTGTAAAAATCATGTCAAGTTTATCTAATATAAAAGTAAAAAGAGAACACTGCTTTGATGTAATGCTAAATTCAAAGTGTCTTTATGACTGCTAGAAGAAGAGACAGCTTTCAATGATATTCATTGTATTCTACAGACTATAGATTGGTCGGAAAAAATTCGTAGATATTCATATTTAATACTAACAGATCTTCTGCGTTCTCACTAGATTGGGATTTCGGATTCTCTAATAATGGCAGCCGTCTGCCTCTGATTATCAGTCACGCCATAGTTTGTCTTGGACGCTGGTGTAAGTGGGCCACCTCTTTCTTCTCAAGTATGCATTCTGGGGGCAGTTCTGTAGAATATAATTCCTATGATTTCTGTTTCCCCGTTTGTGCTGACCTCTTCCCGCAGTAAGTTTTGGTCTGACATCCTTACTGCGTGGCTAAATCTCCGAGGCAGATTGGCGACCGTAGAATCCGTCATCCCATTCCTCATTGTGAGGGGTCGTTGCACCGTGTTATGCGTCTTACGGCCTGGTGCATCCGTTTTCTGTAAGCATTTGTTTCGGGTTAGCATTCCCTAGCGGACACGAAGGTACTAACAGATCTAAGATTAGCTTTCAAAAATATTTTTATTTACTAGTGTGTGAACGTATTGGTGTGAAGCATAGACATTTGTGCTTTTTGAATGTAATTGTTATAGAAGAGTCCTCCGTATATCGTGGACAGAGAAGAGAACGAATTATCTATCCAGAAAGAAATAAAAATCCAAGAAAACTGGATGATTCTACAAATAAGAATGAGAAAATTAAACTATTTTGGACATATAAAGAGACAGGATGGGTTGGAGAAGACCTTCATGGAAGGAGGCACACCAGTGAAGAAGAAGACCACGGAGAAGATAGATTCAGGATGTAATTGATGGTTTGAGCATGACGGCTGCAGGGACGTGACATCTGGCCTATGAGAGAGAGAGAGAGAGAGAAATTCCGAAGGACTGTGTTAAAGTTCTGTTCAGTACAAGCTATTTCATGATGATTAGTGTGTGAGTATCAAGGTTGTTAGTTGGTAAAGTCATGACGTTTTCTTCTTTCAGAATACAATATGTCTGATTTAATAGTCATATCACATCAGACTTGGTATATCATACATCGATTCTGATACTAAAGTTATCTCATGTCACAACATAATTGGTCTGATATTAAAATAAATGAAGAAAACATCCATTGTGTACATCTACGATTGAACTTATCAGGTAAGATTTATCGAAATTTTGTCTCCATTATAGTTCTTACCGTTCAGAAAGCAACGACAAACTACTGAACGTATAAGTGGTTCATAGAAAATCAACGACTCGTTTACTGTGTTTGATGGTGATGTCCTGTAAGGATATGCCACGATCTTCATTCATAATCTATATATAGCCTGGTGTGTTATTGTTTTCAGTCAACTTATCTATCCTTCTCCCTCTGCAATTAGAAGTGATTATATCTCTTATTGGTGGGTTAAATTATTATTATTTAAAGACACAGCAACCACTTGTCCAACTTTGATCATGTATACCTCACCTGTGGTAAGGGATTGTGTTTCAGGATTGGACTCTTCAGTTACTTCCGCACACACCAGAGGTGCAACAACACACGTACAAGACTTGTCATCTTTGCTTGCGATGGACGGCTATTTATTTAAAGATATAATATTTCGAAGTCATTTGTCTTGTGTAGTTTCTTTAGCTGAAGACTTTGTTGGTCCGAAAACAATGCATGCTTGTATTGTAATAATTAATACGCGTGAACATATTCAATAATTAATGTATGATTATAAAAGTAATTTATTTTTGTGAAAATATTCAGGCGAAATAGTTTTATCATGTGCCGTACCGCTGGAGTAGGCGATCATTGATCTCTAGAAACAGCTGTCCTTGGTGCTGACAATCAGTTTGGATGTTGACAACTCTTGTGTCATGAAGCCAGCATTGACTCTGTCTTGTCTTTCATTTGTTCTCACAATGTGTTTAAAGTCTCCATTTCTCATCACTTGTCTAAAAAAAAAAGTGGGTTCTCTGAAAGGAGTTAATTCTTATTTTTCATGTTTGTTGGCTTACACGCTCTGAAATAATCAAAACAAGGTTTGTAATTAGATTGAAAAGTGCGTGCCTGGGTTTAAAGAGGCTTTAATTCTCTACATAACAGTCAAACATCTTCGAAAAATTAAAGCCACTTTCTTTTATTGGTATAGTCTGTCCATTAATTCGTGAGCACGTTTGAAATTGATTTTCTCGAAAACTACCTGTTGGATCTCAGTGATTTTTGCATGCAGCCTTAGAATATCCATGACGCTAAAATAAAGCTAACCAGTAGTCCATAGATGCTACGGATTTTGCACATCGGCGAATTCCTTTGATCTTTTATGACAATTGCAAATACGGGGCTCAAATTTTAGATTTTACAGTAATCCCTAGAATTTGTCCATGCCAATTCTATTCATAGGTGTATCTCCATATTAACTTGATAGGTCAAGTAACTTGGATACAATATGCAACAGTTAGTCCTCCCTTCGGTCACCATTAGACCCCAGGGTGTCTTAACTTCACCACAAATTGTATGATGGTAGACGCATTTGGATATGGAAATGTATACGTTGCTATTTCTCAGTCTGTAATCAAAATATGATTTGTATCATCCAGAATCTGACGATTCCATGAGGTTGATAATTGTTACTGGCTGGACAAATTGTAATCCATCTCGGTGCCAGTACTCGTCTTCCTCTCGGAGCACATGTTCAACACACTTCTTCCAGAACTGCATGTCTATCATTGAGAGGGACTCACGTGTCAGAACTTCAACATCACACATTTTAAACGTCCTGTTCTGTTCGGCAACTTGCCCTTTACTTTAGCCCAGACAAGCTCTATCGGATTGAGGTGAGCATGATATGGAGGTAGTCGCAAAGACGTGTGGCCGTATTCCGCAATGATTTTGTCAATATGAAACACCTTTGTCTTATTTGTCATCCTCACCAGGTGCAACAACTCGGGTTTCAAATATGTATCATCGAAGCTGACATTTTCCTTAGCAAGCCAAGTCCTAATTTGATCTTTTGTATTTGATGCAGTTGGTACTTTGTCTTCCGCTGATACTGCGTTGTGATAGGATGCATTATCCATTACAAAGCATGATGGTCTGTTTAGAATTGGAAGTAGATCTTTCTCCATCCAGTGCCTGAAAATATGTCCATTCATTTCTGTGTGGTAGTCCCTACCGTCGGTACTTTTGATTGGAAAATAAGTCCAGCGTCATGGACAAGACCTTCTTCACTGCTTCCTGCATGTGTTAGTATAATACGCTGGCCTTTGCTGCTTGGTATTTTTATTTTCTGTTCACCGTCTACTGATTGCCATTCTTTAGCATTGGTGTGGTGAGCATTGACCCAGGATTCGTCCAAATATACAATATCATAGCCTTGCCTCCGCCGCTCACGGATCTGCCTCAGGTATTTACTTCGGGCAGCAATTAAATGTGGCTTTTCACAAATAATATTCCTGCCGCCTATAGTTTTCTGAAGGTGAAGCCGGCGGCTCTTACAATTTTCCATAGAGTACTTTTAGAAATGTCTATGCTGCAATCTGATTGCAGTTTTAATTTCAGTTTCCTGAGAGTAACAAGTTGATTTGTCGCAAACATTTTCAAGAGCTCCGTCTTATGACATCTATGTCAAAGTCGTCAATTGTTCTTTTCCTTCCTTGCTTGACATTAGTGCACTTTGTGTCCTGTTTAATCCATCGGGAAAAGGATTCTCTATTCAGACCAAGCACCAGTTGCGTTCGTTTCTCAGGGTTATGAATATCGCAATATAGATGACCTCTCTTAGATTCCCTACGGAAGTGTTGGTATAGTAAAACTGTAACCTTTTGCATTGTTATAAATGTGCACTTCAGACTCATTATGAATGTGATATCAATGTCAGTTTTGATAAGCCAACAAATATGATACAATAGCTTCATACAAATAGCGAGATACACCTATGACTATACAACGGTATCCCAATTATAACGTCATATGCTTTCCGCTTTCAAAGTCGACTGGGTTAGGTGCACGGAATTCGTGAAATTGTTGTGTACTCACGATTTTTCAATGTTACCATAATGTATTTTTAGAACAACGCGTCTGTGTACCGTAGATCTGTTACTATTGTGTACAATCCGGTGAGGTTGATTTTAATATAACCTGAAGAAGAAATATTTCAAACTACGTCAAATTTTCTTGGAAAAAATATTTCTCTAGCGTCATGGATATTCTAAGGCTGCTTGCAAAAATCACTGAGATCCAACAGGTAGTTTTCGAGAAAATCAATTTCAAACGTGCTCACGAATTAATGGACAGACTCTGTGCCTTGACCTCTTTCAGCACATCAGCATTAGTCATTTTAGCAGTCCACGGGAATTTGGCCTGAAGACATTTTGCTAACTGTTTATTGATTGTCTCTGGCTGGTATCCATATGCCAGTATTAGCTCAATTTAGCACAAAATAACTATTTTTTTTCTGACAATAGACAATGATTTGGTGCATATATTGCCTCTCATTTTCTAGAATCACACGTTTGTTGCCGGGTTTGCAAGGGGAGGAAAGAATAGTAACACTGCAGCCTTTAAGTCATGACGTAAGAACCGACTGAGGTAGGGAAACTACCCTAGTAAATTAAAAAACGTGTCTCGGAAATTGGATGTGCTGGCCTACTTGTAAGCATAACTGGCACAACGTACAATCGCACTTAGGCTCGAATTATACACATATCACAAAGAGTGGTTTAACAAGTGGCGATATGGAGCATGCAAAGAAGAAGATTTTCTAGAATGCTGTTGACATGGTCTATTCTATTCTTTATTTCTGATCTGATATCTGAATTCCAGGGTATTTAAATTACCTTTTGGAGATGATCATACCTGTCTGTCTTTCTGCTATTCTT
Source organism: Arion vulgaris (assembly GCA_020796225.1). NCBI lineage: Eukaryota > Metazoa > Mollusca > Gastropoda > Stylommatophora > Arionidae > Arion > Arion vulgaris. The sequence goes on along the minus strand of CM036757.1, from coordinate 56,706,109 downwards.
CTTTCCGTTTCGTATGCTCGTCTAAACCATGAGATGAGTTGCCTATATGAAGCTCCATGTCAGTTGGAGTTCCTCAAGAGTTTGCTCTGTAAGCATCGTTCATGAGGCCATGTTTCGTTGGTGTATGTATGATGGACATGGCTGCAGGATGTGCTCTGGAGTCTGTGTTTCAGTCTGACATGCACACTGTGCAGTCTGAGCAGGCTTTATTCTGTGCATGTGGCGGTTGAGCCTGCAGTGACCTGTTCTTAGGCGAAAGATTGTTGTGTGCTGTTTTCTGTTTAGTCTGCTGATGGGATCTTGTGGGTGTTTGCTGTGGGTTTGTTGCCTCCACAACTCTTTGTATTTTCGCTTGATATATGTTTTGATTTCTGGTAATGACACTGGGTGTTTGTGTTGTATCAGTTTTGTTCCCTCCTTAGCCAGCCTGTCTGCTCTCTCATTCCCTGATACGCCATAGTAAGTTGGTAGCCACTGGATAATAATTTGATTGTGTTCTGAAAGCTTGTTTAGCTGTAGGGTCAGCTCTCTTTTCTGCTATTCAGATTTATAGACCTCACACCAAGACTAAAAGACATAACACAAGCTAGTAAAACATTAGGAAACAATTTATCTTTAATTAATCCTTTTGTTGCAAGAATGCTTTACTATCAATGTAAAAGTGGACGGCAAGTGTTTGAAATTTGTACGAGTAAGCACAGCTATAAGATAACATTGCAGCTTTTGAACTGTGGATTTATGGACGAATTGGGCGTAATTTATGGACACAGAAGCAAACAGTGAAGGAGATTAAACGTGAACAAGATATTTGACATAAAGAGGGCTGACACTGCTTAAAACCATACTGGGAGAAAACTGTGACAGTAAGCAGGCAAGAGAAAAACCTATATAATTGGGAGGGAGAATCCATCAGCAACACACTAGGATAAAAAAAGAACAGTAAGTGTCCAAAACATGTCGCCCACTTGTATATTGATAGCACTAGATGTTTAATTCTAAAGCTTACAGTCGTTTAGTTTTAATTCCCGTCCCTCATTTGCTACTGCATTCATGTCATAGTTAAAGCATTGTAGTCATTTTATCTACATATTTAAAACATAACTACTCCACATATCTTTGCTGAGCTGGTTCGGAATTCATGTCTTATTTATCATGCTATAAGAATGTCTTACATTGAGTTTATAACTGTCGAAGGACACCTTCATTGTGTCGGGCTTTCCCATACGGATCTGTCGCTTACTAGGCAAAAATTTCACGCCACATACCGAGAGTGTTGCACGAACTCCCGTAGTTCCAGGAACAATCCTAAGTTTCTCCGGGAAAAAATAAACATGTGAACGCGATCTGAATTCGAAGCAACAACCTTCAGAACACACGGCAAACGTATTAAACGCGTGCCAAGAGAAATAAACTATTTAATTGCTAAATTCAACACTTTTGTAGTTTTCGAAAGATGCTGTACTGTCAAACTCTTACCATATATAAATATGTATACTCTTCTTCACCGATTGCGTGATTAGACTTCATAGTAATGTCAAAGTGTATACATCAACTCGTGATTTTTTTTAAAATTAATAAAAGATAAGTTCCAATGTCACATGTCGGTTATTGTCGGAGTCCTTCGCTGGACTGTTTTGTGAGGTAGTCCTCAGTTTTATGTAATCACCGATATTTTCCTGGAAAGTTATATTTGCGTGTTATTGTTAAAGTTTTTTGGAAAACATACTTTTTCTGTTGATCAAGATATTGATGCGAAATTCTGATTGTGGTACATATAAACATGTGGTATAACGTTGGTTGCAAAGGTGTTCCAAATAGGAACAAAGAAAACTTTGTGACTGTCGCGGTGCCGCTCGAATAAGATGCTTTGAAACTAATAATATACAGCTAAACAGGCTCTCAGAACACAACCAAATTATTCTCCTGTAAATACCAGCCCATTGTGGCATACCAGGAAATGTGAGAGCAGATAGGCTGGCTAAGGAGGGAGCAAAACTGACAAACACCCAGTGTCACTACCAGAAATCAAGACACATATCAAGCAAAAATACAAATGAGTTTTGGAAGCAACAAACCCACAGCAAACACCCACAAGATCCCATCAGTAGACTAAACAGAAAACAGCACACAACAATCGTTCGCATAAGAACAAGTCACTGAGGTTTAACCATCACACGCACAGAATAAAGCCTGCTCAGACCGCACAGTGTGCGTGTCAGACAGAAACACAGACTCCAGAGCACACCCTGTAGTCACGTCCATCATACATACACCAACGAAACGAAACATGGCCTCATGAACGAAGCTTACAGAGCAAGCATGGGGACCTCTCGAGGAACTCCAACTGACATGCAGCTTTATAGAGACAACTCATTTCATGGTTTAGACGAGCATCCGAAACCGAACGTAAAGAAGAAGAAGAAACTACTCGTAATATTCTTCTGCTGGATACTGTGTTCATGTTGACGTCTGAGAGTGCACGCAGAAGAAGAAAATCATCGAGATATCCATTTTTGTCAATGTAACATGTATCCAAGCTTTTGTGACTGGTATTATTTTGTGACAGTATTTACATTCCGCGATATTACTTTTCCTTTCTGAAACTGTTCTGGTCACCTATCAGATATGGTACCTTCAAGGTGCACAGTTGCGCCCTATGCCACGCCGGATTGGATCTTCTGACTTAAATTAGTTGTAAAATATATCCATAGTGTTATTACAGATGGAAATTTACAGGCGAGCTGTGATGAGAGCGACGTTCTACAAAAGACGAATCTATATGTGTAAAATGTTTCCACTCATGTCTGATTTATGTGTTCCACGTATTTAACTTGCTGATTGTTCCTGACTAATTGTCTTTCATATTTACGATAATACATCCGGGAACGAATTGTTCTAATTTTCCTAAAATTATGATACGCTTTACCGATATTTTTCTTTTTTGCTAACAAACATATTCCACGACACGCAGATCAATACGATACATTTTGCAGGATATGTAATCTTTAAACCAGTGCTGTCCAAGGCGGGCGCCATGGCGTCCATGTCGTACAATTATGGCGCCCTATTTTACTCTGCTGGATTTAACGTTAATTAGATTTCTCAAGAAAACACTTGTTTTTCGAATCCCTCCCATGAAGTCTTGTTTTCTTTTGTAACCATTCTACTATTCCTTAACCTCATCCATTGCTTTATCAATGGAGAAAGTGTCCACATCTCAACTATACATTACTCTTGTTTTTATTAGTAGTAGTAGTAGTAGTAGTATTACCACCTCTAAAGTCGGAGATAGTAGTAGTTTAATAAGTAGTAGTAGTAGTAGTAGCGTTACCACCTCTAAAGTGAGAAGTAGTAGTAGTAGTATATAAATCAGTAGTTAGCATTACCACTCCTAAAGTCGGAGAAGTAGTAGTAGTATTACCACCTCTAAAGTCGGAGAAGTAGTAGTAGTAGTAGTATTACCACCTCTAAAGTCGGGAAAAAGTAGTAGTAGTAGTAGGTATAAATTTCCACCTCTAAAGTCGGAGAAGTAGTAGTAGTAGTATTACCACCTCTAAAGTCGGAGAAGTAGTAGTAGTAGTAGTATTACCACCTCTGAAGTCGGAGAAGTACGGCGAGGGACACTGATAAAAAGGAAAGAAGGTCTTCACACAAAAATCAGTCAGAAACGCCATACCAAACGCCCTCCTCCTTCTTCTTTGAACGCTCCATATCGACCCCTTGTTAACAACTCGGTGAGATTTATATGTGATCTGAGCCTTAGAGCGATTGTACGTTGTGCCAGTTATGCGCCTACATGTAGGCCAGCATATCCGATTTCTGCGATGCTTTTATTTACTAATGTAGTTTCCCCTAGGTCCTACATCAGTCGTCTCCTACGACCAACCTTGTAGGTCTCAGTGGTGCTTTCTTTGTTTCCTTGCGGGCCCTGGCACCACACGGGTGGCCAGACGCCATGACTACGCCTGAAATCATGGCGGGCGAACACAAGAAGAAGAAGAAGTAGTATTATAATTGTAATTATGACATGACTTCTGCACCTCCACAACCATCAGTCAGATGCGCACCGATATATAAAAACGTTGGACAGCACTGCTGTAACGCTGTTCCCAAAGCTGAAGTTGAAAACCACTAAACATAACTCAGTTGGAATGACCAAGAGAGATTCTCAACAAAATCGTTATCTGTTATCTGAAATGTTACAGCTTAGTTTGAAGAAGACAAGAAATATTCTCATCGTAAATTCAGTTATCTGTTCACTGCCGGTTAAGTTTAGATGAAATAATCACGTCTGCCGCCTTCTATTGATCGTCTGCCAAACCGTTAGTACAAAATTAATGGTTCTGTTGTAATCAAGCAAGATAATATGTGCACGATTCTGACTGCTTGTTCACTCATGCACCCCCCGGATAATCCCGTCTAGAAGGAAAGTGATGGGACTCCTACCCTCAAATTGTTATTGTATGGAAAGGGGGGTTCTTCATTACTAAGTTCTTCTCTTTTCAATCTAAAAACGTTGTAATTGCACCCAGGATCCAATTTAAACTGATTATAACCAAGCGTCGATGTAGCGCATTTGTTAGTGCATCTGCTTCCTAGACTGGTGATCTCAGGTTCGAAATCCATAGTTATAGAGACATTTTTTCACAACAAAAGGCTCCTATGTCGATTTAGTCTCAGTTGGGTACCAGAGAATATGATCAACAAATAAACAATGTACAGGTATTAAGAGCTTCCGAGAAAACAAATAGACAAACACAGGATTCGAACCACTTGCCATCATTTCTTACGACATCCATCGCCTAGCCTAGCACGACGAATGTCCGTACGCACACAACCTGCGAGCCATTCTAAAAAAAATGGCTCACTGGTACCAGAGAAACACTGGAATGTAAAGCCAACCGTCGTGATGTTGACCACATCACACATAGTATGCCGATGATCAAAGAAAAAATACGGATCTAATACCGTATTTCCTTATATGCCGCGTGGTATGAACACTGGTTATGTACTGTGTTTTTGTAATTGATTGATATGTATCCAATATGTGTTCGATCCCGTTAGAAATTGAAGTATATTGTCGATATAGGGGAAGATTGCAGTACAACTATGTAGCAATGGCGGAACACGTAAAAACAAAGTACTGCAGTTTTACAAAAAGAGTACACAGCAACGTTTCGACGGCCGTTAGGATGTTATTATCGTAGTCTATATGTAGTGTGCTGTGAAGGAAGTGAAATTCGTCACTACTGTTGTATCCTTTGCTTGATAAAGGCCTTTTAGTCGAGACGTTGCTGTGTATTGTTTTTGTAAAACTACAGTACTTTCTTTTTACGTGTTTTGCCAAGTCTACTGTCACACACGAGAGCCGCGGTAGCGTAGTTGTTAGTGAACTCGCTTCTCAAGGCTGGTGGTCTGGGTTCAACTCCCGCAGTGTGCGCGAAATTTTTCCCGACCGCGACGGCTCTCAGGTCGACCCAGCCTCAATTGGGTACCAGACATGCTCTGGGAAAGTAAAGGCGGCCGGCGTGATGCTGACCCCATCACCCATCGTGTGCCGACGGTCAATGACAAATACAGGCCTAACACTGTATTGCCCCATATACCACGAGGTATGAAAGGGTTCCTTTACTTTTACTTACTGTCACACACACACAGTTTGCGCACAAGAACATGTAGATCAGGACGGATAGCCCACGGACCAATCTGACCATCGACGTGTTTCTGTCCAGCTCACCGAATATACTCATAGCTATAGGTCAACACAAGGCATTGGCTAGGACAGCTCTCACAGAGTTGAAGGTGTGTGGTCTGACGTAGGAGACGGTTGGTAGAAAGGCAGCAGAACGGCAACAGTGGAAGTCTCTTGTGGAAGCCTTATGTGTCAGTCGGGACACGAAGAGGATATAGATAGATAGGTCAACACATTCAGACCAAGAAAATACTCTACTTGACCGTCACACCTTTGATAGACTAAACACAATTAATCCATCCCATTTCTTCTTATTCAAACGCTCCACAACCACCACTCTGTGTGATTTGTATGTGATCTGAGCACAAGAGCGATTGTACGTTGTGCCAGTTATGCGCCTACAAGTAGGCCAGCACGTCCGATTTCAGCGATGCTTTTTATTTAGTATGGTAGCTTTCCTAGGTCCTACATAAGTCGTCTCTTACGACATGTCTTGTAGGTCGCAGTGATACTATTCATTGCTTCCTTTTCTGGCTCCGGCACACACGGCCGGTTCTTCTAACAACACACTCATTCTCTCATTTTATGAAATTGAAATCCTTGTCGGAATAATGTAGACATTATTTGATACTTTCCGATATCTTGAAGGGACTGGACAACCACGATAATGTGATATGATATCGATTTTAGCCAAGTTTTAAGATTCCAAATATATTTTATGTCTCGACATAGCTCTGCAGCATTCAGTTTTCTCGAGTAGTGAGTGATTTTGAGAATTCGCAAGGGAGTCTGTTTTTAGTAACTGCATTTCTTTCTTTCATACCAGACATTTTTGAAACATCGCAAGCCTGTAGAGAAGTTTGTTATTAGCCTTCCGAGTGGCTGGTTCGTGTTGCAGGTCGATATAGCTGTCCTATTCGTGCCTTTGAAAGTTTGTCATCTCTCAGTTGAGAATAACATTTGAGAAAATTTCGCTGCATTTAACACAGCTCTATATATACAGATACAGTGGCGGCTCGTGATCATTTTTGTTGGTGGGACCAGACAGAAATTTTCGGAAAAGTCATGGTTTCGGTTAGGATATATTTTAAATGTATACAATAATAAATATACGGTACACCTTATATATGGTGGGGTCCGGCCCCACTGGCCCTTAATGACGAACCGCCACTGTATATATATATATATATATATATATATATACGAGTATATATATATATATATATATATATATATATGAGGATGAGAAATCAGCATACGGTTTCTTTACTAGTATTGCAGAGACATGGTCGCCATCAATAACAACATAGGTTAAAGTTATCAATTTCAGTGTGTTCTTCATTTGCCCATAAAGACGTTTATTTTACTACTTTGACTTGTGAGTCGAAGGTCGTGGGTTCGAGTCCGGACCGCGCCGCTCTGTTCACGAGTGTAGTTTTTCCAGAGACCCCACGATTGTTGCTAGAGCTACGGAGTTCGTGCTTTGTGCAATACTCTCGGCAGGTGGCGTATCATTTCTGCTGAGAGGAACCGAGACATATGGGGTAAAACCCGGTGCAATGAAGTCAATCCTTCGGCTTAAAAACCCCCTTTAAAAACAGTTCTTGGAAGTACAATTTCAGAACTCAGATACATAGAAGACATAGAAGACATAGAAGACATAGAAGACACAGAAGACATAGAAGACACAGAAGACATAGAAGACATAGAAGACATAGAAGACACAGAAGACATAGAAGACATAGAAGACATAGAAGACACAGAAGACACAGAAGACATAGAAGACACAGAAGACACAGAAGACATAGAAGACATAGAAGACACAGAAGACATAGAAGACATAGAAGACACAGTTCTCCAAACAAAAAGTGTCAAGAGATAATAACAGTTAACCGTTAACATTAAAAATAACCAATTTGATTAATTGATAAGACCACCATCCTTACACTTCGGTGAATAACCATGTGTGCTTCGATCTCATTCTTACTTTGGAAGATCTCAGCGGCAGTGCACAAACTCCTTAGCACTGGGCAAGGTTCCTGAAGTAATTTTAAAGATGGAGATTTTGTAGGTAGTTTATTTTAATTTATGATTTTGAACTGGGCATCAGTTTTGCAGCACACTCGTGTTGATTTTCAAATGTCAAGTTTCTTTGACGTGTTCAATTTGAACACGGGGCCTATGTTTCCAATATAACTTGGCAGAAACTTCATTTTGTTGTTACAAAATAAATACTAGAATTATTTACACCAACAAAATCATTTATAATTTCAACATTACCATCCCTAATGAAGAAATTTGACAAGTTTTGAACAACATGGAGTTATGAATAACATAACTACAAATAACAGAAATCAGGAGACTCTTTTTTTTCTCTAATTAAAGTTAAAGTTAATAACAGTAAAACATATTCAGTATATGCATTTTGTATGTGTCAATAAATGGATGTAAACCAGGATCGCCCGTGTGTTGCCGGGGCCCGCAAGGGAGGCAGAGAATTGCAACACTGGCCCTACAAGGCATGTCGTAAGAGGCGACTAAGGTAGGGATCCGCCCTAGTGCTGCCGGGGCCCACAGGGGGAGGAAAGAATATGCAAAATGTCTACCTGCCAGGCATGTCGTAAGAGGCGACTAAGGAGGGTCGGGGTGGGGCTGGCTACCTCACCCTGTAGAAAAAATAAGCCAAAAAACTTCAACAAACATGGATAGTAACCACAAAGGAAACTATTAGAAAACTGCAGACCTTCGTAAATGGATGTTTACGTAGGATAGAAGGATTGAGATGGTATGATAAGATTACAAACGAGGAACTCAGGGAGAGAACAAAGCAGATACCAGTGAGAGAGAGCTCAGGAAGAGACGCTGGCGATGGATAGGACATACATTGAGAAGACCGACCGGAAGCATCGCAAGACAGGCATTGTTTTGGAACCCGCAGGGAAAGAGGAGTAGGGAAGGCCTAGGCAGACCTGGAGAAGAGAGCTGGAGGCTGATATTAAAAGGATAGGTAAAACATGGAAAGAATTGGAAGGGATGGTAAGAGAGAGGAAGAGCTGGAAGAAGTTTGTTGAAGACCTGTGCTCCGATGGGAGTTGAAAGGTGATGATTGATTGATTGATTGATGTAAACCAGGATCTCAAAGAGAAATATTTTGAAACAAAGTGCTACATAATGATTCTTAGAAAGCACTGGAGAAAGAAGAAGAGATATAAAAGACACTCAACAAGAACTGGTAATTGAGGAAGATTGGTTCATCAACATTATCATGCCATGGAAAGTGAAATATATTGGTCACATTATACGTCAGAGTGGTTTGCAGAGAAAAATAATGAAGGCAATGTTTCTGACAGTAAGCGATCAAAACAACGGTCACAAGAAGACGTTAAAGAAACATTGCACACGTCGAGTGAAGAGATGACAAAATTGGCTAGAGGTTAACAGTTGTCCATTTGGTCTGTGATCAGATCTACATTCTGCAAATACGATGATGCATGAAGAATGGTGGTTTACAGACGGGATGCAATATCTGCGTCTTTCAGTTCGACACATCCGTTTTATACACAATTTTGTGGATTTGCTTTCCCTTTCGAGCTTTGATCGTTGTGCAGCAGCCTGATAATACGCCAACACTTGAATGTGGGGTATAGTATGATACCGATTTGCTCTAGTTTGTTGACCCTGATTTGTTATCCAAGTCACTACGTCTTATGCTCTATTTCTGGAACCTCGTAATCGAATACAATTATCGTGTCAGACTTTCAGTTCATGATTCGGAATACATAAAGTCGATTGCTGCGCCATCAATTGATTATATGAATAAAAAGGTATTTAACCTCCAGGGTGTAACGCAATGCGAGTTCACTGGAAACGTTGAGTTCGTAGTAACAAAAGACCCGACAGTCTGGCTTCCAAAAATATACACCAAATATTGAATACCTTCAATATGACTAAGGGGAACAAAAGTAAAATTGTTCAACGATAGCCTGTGGGATGATATCATGAAAGTGTATGCACTGAGGCTGAATGAATAAGAGGAACAATAGTAAAATTGTTCAACGATAGCCTGTGGGATGATATCATGAAAGTGTATGCACGGCATCATATTTGCATTGAGATACCGCTCTTTTAGGAATTTGCACTACTTTTTTCAGCACAGTCCATGACGGTAAATAAATTTCACACAAGTCAGCCATTGTGTTTTTTCGATCGAATCGACGAAACAGCGTGTAAACAATTGCTTCATATGAAATGTATGTCATTCATATAGTAAAACCGATTGTTCTACGTGCAACTGTAACATATTCTACAGATCTGGAATATTCTATGATTATATGTTAAGTAGAAGCTATTTGGAACGACATTTTTTCGATGGTCACTACCATTTTTTTTTAACCTTGAAAATTTCGCATGGGTACTACGAATAAACATCGTATTTACGTGCAACGGCATTATTAACTTCTCTTTACTCATAAATTTTCATTACTAGAAACATTTTTATCTCTTCTAAGGGCAACTTTACGTCTGCACGGCGTCAATAACCTACCAGACTTACCATTTCTCTGTGCTACGAAGCCGGTTTGCTTTCGACGCCCATAACAACCGCTGCAGTTTGTGATCTTCTCGTGAATTCTTTTCGTCATTTTACTTGTGTCAACGATATCCAGCAATGCTAAATACAAATTTTTAATTTTCTTTTATATTTCAAACATTATTTATGCCTTTCAGTTGACTTTTGTATCGAGTATCAACCGTAATATTAAATATCCCACACTAGATCTAGCTGTCCAAAGTGAACCATTCGTCAGCGATAGACGGCAATCTGGACCGATCTTTATCGTACACTATTCAGATTTACTTGAGAAGTCTCATATTATTGTATTATGATTTCAAAATTAAAATAGCTAGTGAATCATATCAGTATTCTGTTAATTGTCTTTCTTAATTATAGGCAGTTTATGTTTAAAAGTTGTGCCATTTAAATTGCACTCACTTCTTAGCTGCAATGAAGCTTTGTGACAAAATACAGTCTAGTAGTAATTTCAAATGTAACTATTGCAAGATCATCTATATTTTCTTTTTTATGTTAACTTCTGCTGTGACTTTTAATTTATTAGTGGTTGAACTAAATGTGATAATTAGTGATGAAACACTGCATCGTGTCTTCTACATGAACATTCATTGAACAAGCACATTTTATGTCATTGAAAGTTTTGTGTAGGACCTGAGTTTTGAGTAAAATTGATTAATTGTACAATAATCACAATGCTACAGCAAATCAGATATAGTTATTTCTATATATTTCTAAATAGTTGAAGTACAGGTAAATGATTTATCAGTGTGTTTTCATTATTGTCAAAAACTGTCTTGATTGTTTTAAAAATATATTGACTACTAGATCAACAATTTCATTGAATAATATCCTTTCTGATTTCTTCATGCATTTGACCTTAGTTTTGCAATGATGGTCAAGCTTTAACACTTTCTGAGTAAATTATTCACACAACCTCTATCTCCAGTTTAAAAAAAAAAATAAAGTAATAAATATATTTAATGTTATTGCAAGGTTGAAGCCAGTTGCATGGGAGATCATAATGAATATTATTTATTGAAACTGTTGATCTAGTGCTCATTATATGTTCCACACAACCAAAACATTTTAGAAAATAATAAAAGCATATTGGTAAATTATTCACTCTAGCATCAGATGTTAATTTTTGTATTCATATATTTCTTGATTTATCTGCAATATGTTGTGCTGTTCTGAGTGACTCTTTGGATAGTGTGAGTTTTATATATTTACTTATGTATGCACATCTCACATGCAAATATGCTGGATACTTATTTGGTAAATCATTTATATATGTGGAGTAAATATAAATGATCACATTTAGTTCAATCTTTCTGAACGTGTGGTGCCATGGTCCTTTTGTTAAAATCCACGCAAACAATTTGCAACCAAACTGTCCGCAGCGTGATTCGAACTCAGAGCGTCGGGGTTAATAGACCGAGTCACTAACCACTAAGCCACATAGACGATATTTAAAAAGAACGAAAGTACCTAAGGAAACTCAGATAAAACATTTGTCATCTATTTACCTCTCTCTAGCTTGTGACGTCATTGTCGTTTAGGGCAGTAACAAATGCATGGCATTCTTCTTTGTTCTTGGTCGTCCTCTTGATTGTGTACCAGCTCTCTTTCATTTATTTTAGCTCTTGCTCTACTGTTCTCCGATAGAACGTGTTGGGTCGTTCCCGTTTTCGTTCACCCTCTGGTGTTAATCTCAGTGCAGTTTTCGTGACAGAGTTAGTCTCTATGAGTATAACATACGCACATGTAAATTTCCCTTTTTATTGACTAGGGTAGCTTCCATAGGCACCTACCCCATTCGTCTCTAACGACATGTCTTGTAGGTGACAGTGTTACTATTCTTTGCTCCCCTTGAGAGCCCTGGGAATACACGGGCGGTCACGGCACATATTATAGCGTGTCTAATTGTTTTGTGTGTGAAGGCATGCTTTACTTATCATCAGTGTCCCTTGCCATTCAGACGAACTTGACTCCGACTTCAGAGGTAAATGTAAATTTTAACTCCAAGTAAATAATCATAGTTTTCTATAGTTCAACAATGTACTGTGTGCATATCGAGAATTTTTAGCCAAGAAGAAATAGAACAGAGGGACTTCCACTGCACTTTATCCCTAGCGCACCGTTTTATCAACCTGGCTATCGTCGTCCCTAGTTTTGGCCGTATTCCTCAAACTATGCTATATACTCTACTCTCTTTCTCTCCTACAATCGCCGCACACTGCGCCACAGCGTGTTACGGTGAACGCCATTCGCCGACACTGCGCCATTCGAGTTGTTTCCTTATACAATTTTTTAGTTTAACTTTTACTATTTTACTTCAACTACTTTTTAACCGTGTTATTCTATAAGGTTGTCCAATTTTCTTCAAATTAGTATATAATAATTTATATATATATGTTTATTTATTGACGAGTAGTTATGATTTAACATTTTTTGTTGTTGTTGCCTTCTTTAAATTAACTGTGTAAAACTGAGGAAATAACTGCGTACAACTAAGGAAATAACTGCGTACGGAAAGAGTTAAAGTAAATAAAGAAAATGTTTCTGGTTAGTGATTGCGTTCTGGAATGGCTATTAAAGTTGAAAGAACAGTCCTATTTTCCAAGCAATATTTAGAAATTACCATTGATTATACTCCATCCCTTGTGATCTCTTCAAATATAAAGTAATTTAGGAACGGTCTAAAAGCACAGATGGGATGACCGATTATGTGCACACATGACTCTGACGTACACGTATCAAAGAGGGATGTTTACAAACAAGTGCGCTCTAGTTGGAACGTTGAACCGTGGGTAGTTCACATGTAGTATTATCATTTTTCACTGGATATCTTTGTTTTGCGTTACCAATAAATAGATGGGAAAGTACTGATATCGGATTGAACGTTTATTGAAATCGATCTTCTTCTTCTTCGAACGCTCCATATCGACCACCTGTTAACCACTCTGTGTGATTTGTATGTGATCTGAGCCTAAGAGCGATTGTACATTGTGCCAGTTATGCGCCTACAAGTAAGCCAGCCCATCTGATATCTACGAAGCTTTTTATTTACTAGGGTAGCTTCCCTTGGTCCTTCAGCAGTCGCCTTTTACGACATGCCATGTAGGTCGCAGTGGTGCTATTCTTTGCTTCCCTTGTGGGTCCCGGCACCACACTGGCGTAAGAAGTCGATCTAAAACATATTGTCTCGTTGGTTAAATTGGATATATTATTAGTTATCACCATTATATTTGATTTGGATATTAGGGCCATCACCATTGCACTTCCTCAAACAACCATTTGTGCTCCAATATATTTCTTCTACAGAAAGATCCTAGCGGGAATGCACTAACTATGTAATACACGCGAGTGTCCTTTATGTTTTATTTATGATGACTTGATAAGAATTTTTACTAATTATATTTGTTTACGTAGGTGCTTTTCAAACTACTCTTATGCTTTTCAAACTGCCAATGTTTCCTTTACAAGAAAGGCAGAACATGGGAGATCGGAAGACAAGGGAAGAACCAGACATTTTTTTTCTCGTTCGTTTCCTATGAATTCAGATGTAGTCTAATATTGCACCTCTGACTGATTTTTGCGTAAAGCCGTTCTTTTTTTTCGCTTATCACCAGTGCCCCTGGTCATACAGGCGATCCTTACTCCGACTTCAGATATGCTTGTAATTTAGATTCCCAAGTAAAGACTCATAAAATAGATGAGACTGCAGTAAAACTATTTGATTGGCAAAACACGTAATCACAAAGTACTGTAGTTTTACAAATTACAAAATAATGACAAAATACAGCAACGTTTCAACCAACAAGGCCTTTATCAAGCAAACGAACAACAGGAGTATTTATTTTGTATTTGGTCGTCTATTTGTTTTTTAAATTTGTCACTCCTGTTGTTCGTTTGCTTGATAAAGGCCTTGTTGGTCGAAACGTTGCTGTATTTTGTCATTGTTTTTGTAATTTGTAAAACTACAGTACTTTGTGATTACGTGTTTTGCCAAGTAAAGACTGAAAGTTTTCTATAGTTCAACCGCATACCTTGTGCACGCCGAGATTTATCGGTCCCAAATCAGGCAAAATATAATCAAAACTAACAACCTGTTATCAGTTAATAATATGCGATGTGAAAGATAGAGTATCCGCCCATGTATTGCCGGGGCTCGCAAGGGGAGAAAATAATAGTAACATTGCGACCTACAAGTAAGAAGAGACTGAGGTAAGGGACTAAGGATGCTACCCTAGTAGATAAAAAGTGTCGCAGAAATCGGATGTGCTGGCCTACTTATAGGCGCATGAATGGCCCAACGTACAATCGCTCTTAGACTCGAATCACATACAAATCACAAAGGGTGGTTAACAAGTCTTCGATATGGAGCGTCCGATGAAGAAGAAGATGAGTAATAGAGTAGTAATAATATTTGTAGTATCATATTTTGTAGCATGATATTGTCTGAAATGATTTTCCGAACTGTACCAGAAGCGTTAGATTTTGATACAAGGTGTTACATAAAAGTTCTTAGAACACTATGGACAGAGAACAGAAGAAATAAAGAATCATACAAGAATGGAAAAACAAAGAGCATAATAATAATAATAATAATAATAATTCCTCTCGTACCGTTATACGTTACATAGGGCCTGCAAGTAATTTCTCCATACCGCTCTATCCTGGGCAACTCGCTCAATCTCCTCCATGGAACTGAGACCGATATTTCCTGCCTCTCTCAGCAAAGTTCGCTTCAGGGTCTCCTTAGGTCGACCTCTCTTTCTTGAACCCTTTGCATCCCACTTCAATGCCTGCTTTGATATTCGTTGATCATTTCTCCTCAAGGTGTGCCCAACATATTTCCATCTTCTCTTTCTTATAACAGTTGTCACTAGTGGTTGACCAGACATGTCTCTGATTTCATCACTTCTCCTGAATTCGTTCCATTTTATATTCATTATTTTTCGCAGACATCTATTTTCAAATGCATTCAACTTGCTTTCTATATCTTTAGTCATTTTCCAACTCTCGCTGGCATATGTTAGGATTGATACATTTGAATTGAAAATTCGTAATTTAGTTTTAATACTATATAATTTGTAGTTTCATATTTTATTTAGACTTTTAAAAGCTGATGTTTCTTTGCCAATTCGTATCATAATTTCTTTTTAACATTTCCTGTGCAATCAAAATTGCTACCTAAATAGGTGAAATGCTCTGTTATTTTATCATTTTAGATTCCAGTGTGATATCTACATTACTTGCCATAGGTGTCTTCATTATACACCTCAAACATTGGACACCTTTATTTATCATGCTGTATCCATTTTCCGCTATTATTGTTTCTATTGCGCGAAGTAAAATTAGAACACGCCAGTATGAAGAGTGTACCAGTATGAAGAGTGATATATAGCAATCTGTCAGTGTACCAGTATGAAGAGGGACACATAGCAGACTGTCAGTGTACCAGTATGAAGAGTGACATATAGCAGACTGTGAGTGTACCAGTATGAAGAGTGATATATAGACTGTCAGTGTACCAGTATGAAGAGTGACATATAGACTGTCAGTGTACCAGTATGAAGAGTGACATATAGCAGACTATCAGTGTACCAGTATGAAGAGTGACATATAACAGACTGTCAGTGTACCAGTATGAAGAGTGACATATAGACTGTCAGTGTACCAGTATGAAGAGTGACATATAGCAGACTATCACTGTATCAGTATGAAGAGTGACATATAACAACCTGTCAGTGTACCACTATAAAGAGGGATATATAGCAACCTGTCAGTGTACCAGTATGAAGAGGGACATATAGCAGACTGTCACTGTACTAGTATGAAGAGGGAGATATAACAGACTGTCAGTGTACCAGTATGAAGAGTGACATATAGACTGTCAGTGTACCAGTATGAAGAGTGACATATAGCAGCCTGCGAGTGTGCCAGTATGAAGAGTGATATATAACAGACTGTCACTGTACCAGTATGAAGAGTGACATATAGCAGACTATCAGTGTACCAGTATGAAGAGTGACATATAACAGACTGTGAGTGTACCAGTGTGAAGATTGACATATAGACTATCAGTGTACCAGTATGAAGAGTGACATATAGACTGTCAATGTACCAGTATGAAGAGTGACATATAGCAGACTGTGAGTGTGCCAGTATGAAGAGTGATATATAACAGACTGTCACTGTACCAGTATGAAGAGTGACATATAACAACCTGTCAGTGTACCAGTATGAAGAGTGACATATAACAGACTGTCAGTACCAGTATAGTACATAGACTGTGAGTGTACCAGTATGAAGAGTGACATATAGCAGACTGTGAGTGTACCAGTATGAAGAGTGACATATAGACTATCAGTGTACCAGTATGAAGAGTGACATATAACAGACTGTCAGTGTACCAGTATGAAGAGTGACATATAACAGACTGTCAGTGTACCAGTATGAAGAGTGACATATAGCAGACTGTGAGTGTACCAGTATGAAGAGTGACATATAACAGACTGTGAGTGTACCAGTATGAAGAGTGACATATAGCAGACTGTGAGTGTACCAGTATGAAGAGTGACATATAGCAGACTGTGAGTGTACCAGTATGAAGAGTGACATATAGACTATCAGTGTACCAGTATGAAGAGTGACATATAACAGACTGTCAGTGTACCAGTATGAAGAGTGACATATAACAGACTGTCAGTGTACCTTGTATTGTAAATGACACATAATATTGGAGATCCATTAAAGCAAACGTTTTTATGTTAAGACGGCATGTAATCAGAAACTGAAAAATTGACCTCTTTAAAAAATACAAGCAATTATTGCAAAGGTCAGATATTTAATAATTAAAAAAAAACCATTGAACAGCGACTCGTCAGAAAAAAGTAAAGAATGTGCATGGCTCCATAATCCAATTCATTTAGCTTATTTTAAAATGGAAATGCACACTGTTTCAAAGTACACAGAAATTCAATATTCTGTGAAAATATAGTCTTCTGCATGTACACTGTAATATAACGCCAGCTTTAATTTGCATGCTAAAGCTGTCAATTTTTAAGAGCAATTAAAAAACATGTTCTCCCCAGGGTAGGTTAGATTTTTAGAGCAAACTAGATAAACTATACACGAAGCAAGTCAGAATAATATGCGAACACGCCCAATCTCAAATTGCCATATTGGTTTGTGATAATTTGGCGGGAAGAAAAAGAACCCAGATTTTTTCGATTTCGCTTTAAAAAAAAATAAAAATACTGTTTGCAAGCTGTCATAACTGTGGATCCATGGAAGATAGAATCTAGTTTGTCAATATCTTGAAAATGTTGCATGTACTTTGCGGAACGAGGCTTTCATAACAACCCGTAAGAACCTACTTGTTAAACTACTATGCTATTACAGGAACATCATTATACCAACGATCTAACACTAACTTAAAACTTTAGTGGTGATATTATTACTCCATTTTACAGGAAGCCAAGACAGAAGAGAGTATAGGCGAACGATTACAATGCAAGAAGGTATAGACCAGCGTTTCTCAAAGTGAGCGATAACCCCCTCCTGTGGGCGCTGAAGCCTTCCAGGAAGGGGGAGCCATAGTGGGTTCAGAAGCATTTGGCGGGAGTATTTTTTCTATCGTGATTTTGGGATTGAATAATTATTAAAAATTTGAATTCTGTATTTTAATTCATCTTATGCCCATCTTACACGATCCATTTTTTCATCAATTTTCTATTTCATGTATACAATCATTTGAAAATTGACAATGTATGACAGAAATATATATCAATTTTCTATGTCAAAGTGAAAATAAAGCATGTATGTGTGTAGGGGAAGGAGAGGCGTTGGCAAACTGTTATAATGGGGAGAGAGGCGTTACAAAGTTTATGTCGTGCAAAGTGGGCGTTGGGCCGAAAAAGTTTGGGAATCTATAGTATAGACGAACGATCTCAATCCAGGAAGGAATAGTCGAACGATCATTACGCAGAAAGATGTACAGCTGAACGATGATTATGCAGTAGGAAGATACAGTTGAACGTTTATTATACAGTAGAAAGATACAGCTGAACGTTTATTATACAGTAGAAAGATACAGCTGAACGTTTATTATACATTAGGAAGATACAGCTGAACGTTTATTATACATTAGGAAGATACAGCTGAACGTTTATTATCAGTGTCTACGCAGAATGCTGGGTGTAACAAGAAGAGACCGGTTGAGAAATGAAGACATCAGGAAAAAGTGGGTACAACATCAGTACTAGACTTCATCAAGAAACAACAAATTAAATGGTTCGGTCACGTAAGCAGATTACCATCAGACAGTGCACCCCAAAGAGCAATGCTGCTCCGATACAATGGGTACAAAGCAAAAGGCCGGCCACGCAAAGATGGACCTCAGAGATAACAGAGGCGACGAAAGAGACTATCTACGAAGCGCATACTAGGGCCCGTTTTAGAAATCTCTTCCTGACCTGACGCTGTGAGGCATACAGGATTCGAGAAAGAAAGAAGAAGAAGAAAGCTGAACGTTTATTATACAGTAGGAAGATACAGCTGAACTTTTATTATACATTAGGAAGATACAGCTGAACGTTTATTATACAGTAGGAAGGTACAGCTGAACTTTTATTATACATTAGGAAGATACAGCTGAACGTTTATTATACAGTAGGAAGGTACAGCTGAACGATGATTATGTTATTTAATATAACAGTTTAACCAATGCACCAGTGACACTTCTACTTCTGTGTTTTTTAAAATTATTAATCAAATTGACCACTCTGTGTGATCTTGCGTGTGATCTGTGTGTAATCTGTGTGTGATCTGTGTGTGAGATCTGTGTGTGAGATCTGTGTGTGATCTGCGTGGTTTGAATCGAGAATGTGAAAACGTTGTTCATAGTCAGCTACGAATGTAGGATAGACGCATCTAAGATAACTTCGACCTAACCAGAAATGACACTATATTATATCTACTATAGCTAGCTTTGCATGGGAAAAGGAAACCTAACAATAAAATATCTTCTTCTTCTTCTGCATTCTCACTAGATTGGGATTTCGGATTCTCTAATTAAGGCAGCCTCAGATTATCAGCCACACCATGCAGTTTGTCTTTTGCGTTCTCACTAGATTTGGATTTCGGATTCTCTAATAAAGGCAGCCGTCTGCCTCAGATTATCAGCCACGCCATATAGTTTGTCTTGGACGTTAGTGTAAGTGGGCCACCTCTTTCTTCTCAAGTCTGCATACTGGAGGCAGTTCTATAGGATATAATTTCAATGATTTCTGCTTCCCGGTTTGTGCTGATCTCTTCTCGCAGTAAGTTTTGGCTACCCTCGTGATGGTAGGTCTGACATTCTTACTGTGTGGCTAAGTCTCCGAGGCAGATTGGCGGCCGTAGAATCCGTTATCCCATTCCTCATTGTGAGGGGTCGTTGCACCATGTTATGCGCCTTACGGCCTGGTGCATCCATTTTCTGCAAGTATTTGTTTCGGGTTAGCATTCCCTAGCGGACACGTGCATCCGATTTCAGCCAAACCTGGCGTGGCAGGTAACAGTGTTTCTATTCTTTACGCCCCAAATTTGGTCCCCGGTAACCACTCGGGCGCAATAAAAGTTCAACAAGCATTGATGTCCAAAGTGATAATCATTCACCAACAAACCCCACCCCCAGTGCTGAATTGTTTGCATTATTGTCGAGAGACTATACTCTTTCTTTTTTGTATCAATATTTTTGTGTTTAAAAAGTATAATTTGAAACAAGTAAACTAAATATATGTATACAGGCAACTACACACAGAGTTTATGATCTGAAACAAAGTCACATTGTTGATTGTTAACTGGCAGAAGTATGTGTACAGTGTGACATCTGCATTGTCTCTCCTTTTCTTCTCTCTCTCTCTCTCTCTCCGTTACCAACTGCAGACATTGAACGATACAGTATATATATGATATCTGATGTGCAAAGATCCCGCACATTTCGATATTATAAATTACACCCGTGTCTTGTCGGGGTGCTCACGGGGAACAAAGAATAGTAATACTGTAACCTACAAGACTCATGTCATAAGTGGCGACTGTAGTAGGGGCCTAGGGAAGCTACCTAGTAAATAAAAAGCGTCACAGAAATCGGATGTGCTGGCCTACTTGTAGGCGCACAACTGACACAAAGTACAATCGCTCTTAGGCTCAGATCCCATCATGCACAAATCACAAAGAGTGGTCGATATGGAACGTTCTTCGAAGAAGAAAATATAAATGAGTAATAATTTCTATTGTGTTGTTAATCTTAATATAAGAACATTAGTTGGGACAGTCTAATTAAATGATGTGTCTCGTTTTTCAACCATTCCTTTCTTTCTTTTCTTTGTTTCACATATGAGTCCCACAAGCACAAAGTGTTAGACTACAATAGGGAGCTGAGGTTATTTCCTGATGAAGTTGCAGGGATGTGCGAAGGGGCGGTTGTCCCTAATAACGCGCAGTGGTTGGAAATCAATAGAACCAGAAGGACAAAGGTTGACACTCCAAATTGTTACAAATGAAGAGAGCTGCCTCTGATGGAGACAGGTGGTGAAGCATTATTGGTAATTTCATTCTATTTTCTTTAGGTAAAGATATTTGTTCATGAGAGGACATGTAGGCTTGGGCTGGGGCACAGCCAACTCTAGATAACTAGGCCAGACAACTGACTGGGGATTCCCTGACATAGATCAGAGAAGGGGACTGGAAAATATAGATGTTTGATAGAACTCTGCAAGTTTTTTTGCAATTTTACTCAATTCTGTGAGTCTATGGTTAGTTATTGGTGAAAAATATTCATAATATTGATATTCCTTATTGTTAAACTTAACTTGTTGCATAATACAACTTCGATTTAGCAATTTTGTGTTGATTTAAAAATGAATTCGTCTATATACAACAATACTGGAATGCGAGGTCACGTGATGTAGTTGTGGTCTGATTTCCCATAATTCTTACCTGAGTCCGAAGGCCCATAAGTTGATAGTTGGCTCTGGTTGGGGACAGTAGTTACACCTAGTATAAGCAATGCAGCTTTCAAATTATGTTCAAAATGCTCGTACTAATTCCACACAAAATGAAAAGATAGAAACATCTCTCTCTCTCATGATCGTTCTTAGGCCACTTTTATCATTCTATTGTGATATATAAACAGCCAAACATCAGAACGGGATGTATGTGCACAAGCCTTCAGCACCTATTGGAGCACAATTGCTTATCCTTCAGTGGTGTGGTCGATTCCAGCCAGCGTAAAAGGCAGTTTAAGTTTTCATTGTAGTATTACTACCATAAACAAACTGCGTATTATGTACAGAAGCCATGTTTTTATATGAATATGTAGGTCACAATTCAGAGAGGACAAATAAACTACATTAACGACAAAACTACAACAGCTAGACAAAGTAGAAATAAAATAATCACCATCAATACAGAAATGTGCAGATGATTAAAACAGCACCATTTGCATAAGAAAATAAAATAACTAACCCCATATTGAAAAGACCAGGCTTCAACCACAAATCAAGGAAAATGATGATTTTTAATGAAGATGCAGACCAGCCTGCTCAGTGTGTTCGTAGCGCGTTGGACTGTGGGTGACTAGCCCTCTGTGAGTGCGGGTTCAATTCCACGTGCTGGCAGAAATGCCACAGGTTCTCCAGATTCACGGTGTTCGTGGCACCGAATCAAAGGGTTACGATGTCCATGGCACCGAACCGAAGAGCTAAAAGCTCAAGGGCTTCTGGATCGGAAAAAAAAATGAAGACGTACTCTTGAAAAACCTAGAGGAATGGGAGCAGTGTGTGGCATATGCAGCAACACAAACACCACAGACACATACTTTATAGATCTTAGAATCCCAGACATCGAAACCAAAGATGAAAAATCTCCGACTATTCTAAAAACTAAAACACATGATCACATCAAAAACGAATATTTATTTAATCTCACAGTGAAGTCGTACGCTCACCAAGAGTTATTTAGAGGAAGCAGTAAGTAAAAATGAGCGTCTGTAGCTTAAGAGGTAGTGAGCTCGATCACAACCCAATTGTATCTGGTTCAAACACCGCGGCAGGCAGTGTGGAAGCAAATTCATTCCCGTAGATTTTTACGAATAGTAAAAATAGACCTCACCGTTCAGAAAGCAATGGCAAACTACTGATTGTATAAGTGGTGCCTAGAAAATTGACGACTTGTTTACTGTGGTGGATAACGACATCTGTAAAGGATATGCCACAATTTTCAGTAATGAAAAAACTCACAGAAATATACCTAATAATGTCAAACACACCAAAAATGAAACACTCAATTGTTACTGAAGAACTTACAAAAAGCTAAAGGACAAAACCTCGGTCAGTCTTAAAGGCCTCAAAGATATTGAGGGAACAAAGAATCAAAGAAGAGCCGATGCTGTAGCAAGAATTTACAAAAGGAGCCATAAATATTTAAATTAACTGTCTACCAACAAGTATCGTTACAATGAATCCCAGAACACTGTGATATTGAAGCAACTGTTGCAACTGAAAAGACTGACAAAATTAGGCAGCAAAAGTGAACAGCTACACTACCAAATTTCACTGCGGGAATGAAAAACACTTGCCAAAGGAAAATAGAAATGCGCAAGAAGCTTTAGAATAGACAGCAAACACTCGCAAAACCGATGGGCTCAGTTGTGATTCGCTCTGCACCAAGTGCTGCTTCCCTGCCCCAAGCATGCTACCGTATTACAGTGGTGAAGTCATTGAAGTTACAAGAGAATTTAGTGCAGTGGTAAATAATCTAGCTTCGTAAACTCGTGGTCCAGGTTCAATTACAGTTATAGTAAAATTCTTTGCTGGCCGCAACAGCTCTCATTTCAAGCCATCCTAAAATTGCTACAAAAGAAGCACTGGGAAGTAAAAACGGCCGAGTGGTGTTGACCACATCACCCATCGTGGGCCGATGGTCAAAGAAAAATACAGACCTAAAACCGTATTCTCCATTATACCTCATAGTATTAAAACGGGTTTCTTCATTTTTTGTTTACGTCTACTACCGACAAAACCCTATCCTAACGATAGACAGAATCACCACAAACCATCATCTTTAATTAAGCTCAGTGGTGGATACTGTAGATTAAGCCCATCCTCACGAAATGAAAACTGCCCAAATTGACCATTGCGCATGCCAAAATTGCACACACATTTCAGAACACATTATGCAAACATGCTTTCCCCCTCAGCAGGACGTGAGGGCACAAATTTGACCTCGAGAGATATAATTTAAGAAGAAATTGTGAGGAACCAGAGATGACCTCCTGTTTGCGAGAGGGTTCATATGAACTTCTCATCTCTCTCTCTGTTTACATATTTCAGAATAGAAAACTGATCACAGATAAGGTAGATAATTATTTGCCAATGAAAGCAGAGTATTCTCTGATGTTGTGAATTCATTCAAGTGTATCGAAGCGAACAATGGACACAGTAAACAAAGAGAACGATTTTTAAAATGTTTGTGACTTTACATACGAATGTCCGTCAGTGAGTTGCCTATGCTTGCAAGGGGAGTAGAGAATAGTAGCAGTGCGACCTACAAGGCATGTCGTAAGAGGCGAATGTGGTAGGGGGACTATGGAAGCTACCATAGTAAATAAAACCGTCACAAAAATTGGATGTGCTGGCCTACTTGTACGCGCATAACTGGCACAATGTATTATCGCTTTTAGGCTCAGACCACATACAAAAAAGAATGGTTTAACAATTGTGGTTATGGAGCGTTCGAAGACTACATGAAAGTTGACAAGGAAAATATGCAATAAGTAACAAAAATAGAAGAGAATACATGAGCATATATATTATAAAATAACATTTCCTGTAGCATTTTCAGACTTTATTGTATGAAATTCCTGTCACTTCTATTACTATGCTCTAGTGTGCAGGAGGTAAGAGAGTCAATTCCTTTCTTCAAGTGAGGAAAGTCGAGTGTTAGATTGAACCTACAACATACTTCTGTCTGAGTGGATATGCGAACGCTTAATCTGCATTACGCTAATCCGTCGCTCTACATATCTAATAATAATAATAATAAAATCGTGGTGTATCCTTCAACGGACGTAACCATCAACCACAGTACACACGTCGCTGATTTTCTTGGTACCACTTATATGTTTAGTAGTTTGCCATTGGTTTCTGAACGGTGACGTCTATTTTTATCTTTCATAAAAATCCCACAGAAACGAATTTGCTTCCAAAATGCATGAGGCAGAGTTTAAACCAGGTAGCTGGGGTTGTGATCGAGCTCTCTACTGCTTAAGCTACCTTCACATAAATAAACAATAATCTCTTGCTTGAACACATCAATGATTATATTTAGAAAAAAAACTAGAGAAACACAAATTAGGGCAGTTTTACTATATACAAGAGACAAAATTAACGTTTTTTTTCAAACTGAACACAAGGAACAATACATGTACAACAGTCAATAGCTGTAACTACCATACACAATTAACATTTCTTCAAACTGAACACAAGGAACAATACATGTACAATAGTCAACAGCTGTAACTACCATACAAATTCCAAACTACACTGTGGAAATACAAGTGTGACTGAAAGATAAATTAAAAGAATCTTTAAAAATTGGAAGAAGAGAAAAACAAAATAAAGCGTGGAGTCAAAGGCGTATCGGGACAAAGCCGAGCCAGGATTAGTGAGCTGGAACTAATCAAGATCCTACCCCACCTCCACGTGGTGAGGATGGTAACAGACAACCGATCTTGTCTGGCTAAGCGGGTAGGGATCGAGGGAGAGCTACTCTGGTTTAAGTAGGGATGCAGACGTAGTCACGTTGGATGAGATCCGCTCGCAACACAGACGAGCGGAACCCTAGAGTGACTATTAATACACATCTCTCCCGGCCGATTGGAAAAGTTGAACGAATAAACATAGAGGGATGAGGGGTACATCCAGAGAAGAGACGTGGGTCCACGTGGAGCAAAACTTGAGCCCGAGATGAGTTGCGCGTCGGCCCACATAGGGTGAAACTCGGAGCCCTGAGGTGGGGGCCCGAGTTGAGCTCCGTGTTCGGACAGACTAGAGGCATGGTGAATTTATAGACGGTGATAACCAATAGACATGGTGTGGCAGGCACCGACGCAGATCGAACACACATGTGGACGATGCACGGGTGGGCCCAACGGTACGGCAGACGTAGGGGTGAGCGGTCCACCCAAAGGTGCAGAAAAACTAGAAAGCCCAGCAGAGGCTTGAATCAAGTGTGTGTTTCCGCTTCCGCTGGCAGGGAACCACTACTGTCTTGTAGTTTGATTGGGGACAATCAAAGGCTAGCGGAGTAAACCGCACACAAAACTGGACGGCAGGGAAACCAAGTAGTCCAAATAAAGACTGGTAACGTGGGTAGATGTCGCTCAACAACCTGGGAGGGTAGGTCGTCTAAGGGTCGCTACCATAAAGAAAATAGCAACCTGCTGCCTTGCAGGTCGGCTGTGGACAGTCAAAGGCTAACGAAGAGCGAACCCAGTAAACGCTGATTGAAATCGAACATATCGCCGAAGGACAAGCACCAGAGCTCCAAATAGTACTGAAGGTGTGACGTAAAAATACGGTCTTGGCAAAGGCCGTTTATATATCCCAATAAGAATGATAAAATCGACAGAAAAAGAACGATCGAGAGAGAGAGAGAGAGAGAGAGAGAGAGAGAGAGAGTGATAGAGAGATTAAAGCGTGTCAATGAGAAAGAAATCTAAAACATGAAATGTATAAGACTATTTATCTATATATCTGTTTTCACTTTTGTCTCTAAGCGTAGTTAATGAGGTATGGTTTGTGATCAAGTGACCGATGGGTAGCAATGATTATAGTCACTCCGTGTGGTTGTAATATGTCTCTACTGTCATCGATCCATCTTCTCCTTGGGCTCACTTTTGCCCTTGTTTCAGAACTGCGTTATTATAGTGCCTGGGATATATTTAATATTCTTGCGTACTTACAAGATGATCAATCCATCCGATCTTCTGTTTCTCGATGAATGAGGCTCAGTATGTTGTTCCTTTCCTTTGCCTGATACAAATAATAATTCCTCTAACGTATCATCAATATAAGAAAGAGGCTGTCATCATTTTTCGGGAATGTGACGAGGAGGGGAGTTGTAGAACACATTGTGACAACCGGTAAAATCAAGGATAGACAAGACAGAGGAAGACAGAGAGAGAAAATTTTGGATAGCCTGACTTCATGGCGCAGTAGAGCGTCAACATCTGAGTTGATAGCAAGCACCAAAGACAGAAACCTATGGAGAACCATGATCGCATACGCCAGCCGGCAGGGCACCAGAGATGTAATATTAATCTATATATTAAGTAGACCAGGAGTTTGTCGACATGACCTACTTCCGTTGTGGTTAAATGTTTTTCCTTATTATACCTTTCGTGTTTTGAATTCAGAATGTGTAAAATAAAGACAGGTAATGTGTAAAATAAAGACAGGTAATGTGTAAAACAAAGACAGGTAATGTGTAAAACAAAGACAGGTAATGTGTAAAACAAACACAGGTAATGTGTAAAACAAAGACAGGTAATGTGTAAAACAAAGACAGGTAATGTGTAAAACAAAGACAGGTAATGTGTAAAACAAAGACAGGTAATGTGTTAAGTTTGTAATTATCATGCAGAAAAATATATCAATAATAACTTTCAAATACATTTGGACACAGAATGAGATGGTATGATAGAGTTACAAACACAGACCTGTGGATAAGTACCGGACAGGAACCCATGATGACACCCAGGTCAAGAGGAGAAAATGGTGATGGGTCGGCATACCCTACGGAAGACACAGTCGAGTGTCCCTAGACAAGCACTTGAGTGGAGCCCGCAAGAAAAACGAAAAAGAGGACGCCATAAACAGACGTTGAGACGAAGTCTTCTTGAGGAACTGAAGAGTGGTCAACTGTCCTGTGAGACCATAAAGAGAACATCCAGATATCGAGAAGAGTGACGAACAACTGTTGGGTCCCTATGCTCCATGCGGAGCGGAGAGGAATAAGTCAAAGTAAGTCACATTTCAACACCCACCCCAGCAGAAACTGATTTAATGATTCTAACTTGGATATCACGAGCATCTAGATGATTAATGAAAGTAAGTAACTACATGGCTCATAGTGAGATAAACAAAAGTTGACTTTGGTCATTAACAGTCCTACACATCTTTCCACTTTCACCTATGTAAATCAAATTACACCACACAACGTTAGCAGATGATGGCATAAATAATGTTCCGAGACTCCCCACATGAAACCATCATTTATAACATATGGGCTTTAAAAAAATGATACAGTATAGATTTGTTTCATATCAGCACACGCAAGGTAATTCTGCCACCCACAGGGATGAGACCAACGTGACTCTGGACACGCCCGTAACCTTCCATGCAACTTAGAATCAGGAGATCCTTAGATTTCTATCCGTTAGTAAAGAAACATTCTGAATAACTGGACGTGCCTTCGTGTTGATAGAAGGATGAGCATTTTCCTAACATTCTTACTCCACTTATAGTTTACAAAACAGATAAGTTCAAAAACAAAAATCAACGCAGATAACATGGAACCAGCAACATTTGTCGTCTTTCCGGAATATAACGAAACACGTAATAACAAAGTACTGTAGTTTTGTAAAATACAAAAACAAGGACAATACACAGCAACGTTTCGACCAAAAGGCTTATCAACAACAGAGGAGGGACGAATATCGCAGCCCACTACATATAGACTAAGACATGATTTCAAACGGGCAGAAAATTATACATTTCTTGATAAAGGCCTTTTGGTCGAAATGTTGCTGCGAAATGAAATTGTCATTGTTTTTGTAAAACTACAGTACTTTGTTATTATGTGTTTCGCCATTTGTCATAGTTTTCCTGCAGTCTCCCACTATTCCGGAATATACAGGGTGTTCAACTTAAAAGCAGCCTATGAATGGAGCTAATCTGGCATATATGTATGGAAATGAGAAGGTTCGGTTATGACGTAGTATAGGTCAAGGTTGTGTTACAGTGTGTAATTGTAGTGCGGGAAGGGGCGATGAACAAATGTGACGTAGGACGAGCTAGTCAGAACCGGTTTAAATAGTAAATAAAGACAACGCGATGGGTTATCTGGCAACTTTTGATTTGTCAATGGGGCTGCAATTATCTTGAACACCCTGTACAATGTTAGATTAATTTTTTTAAACGGATAGTATCTACATTTTTTGGTGACACTAGTTCTTTGATTATTATCTTTACTGTACTGCTATTCAGTTCGATGTCAACTAGAAGCGTCGGCTGATTATTATACTTTTACTGTCACTGTCTATTCAGTTCGAATGTCAACTTGGAGAAGCGTCTGGCTGATTATTATACTTTTACTGTCAGTGTCTATTCAGTTCGAATGTCAACTTGGAGAAGCGCCTGGCTGATTATTATACTTTTACTGTCAGTGTTTATTCAGTTCGAATGTCAACTTGGAGAAGCGTCTGACTGATTATTATACTTTTACTGTCAGTGTCTATTCAGTTCGAATGTCAACTTGGAGAAGCGCCTGGCTGATTATTATACTTTTACTGTCAGTGTCTATTCAGTTCGAATGTCAACTTGGAGAAGCGTCTGGCCGAATAGATTAGAGCGCGGCTCCCACGACGGAGACCCATGTTCAATCCACGATAAGGCCAAGGAATTTCTTTCTGTTGTGGCCATAAATGAAAAATCTTAACCTGAACAGATTCGCGACGACTGCACGGGCCATGCGGTCATTAAATTCCACAGGCTCCCGTCCCACACCGCCCTAAAAGCCGGTACTACAGACATTAACGACCGTTTTATTATTTTTCTGATTTAGGGATTTACAAATGAATGCAATAATCAGTCATTGAGAGAAACATAATATTTGTGTTTTTATCGAACTCAGAAATATGAAAGATACCAAGAAGATTTTTTTTTTTTCCAAGCCAGAAGCACTTGAGCTTTTCAGCTCTTCGGCTCGGTGCCATGGACATCGTAACCCTTTCGGTTCAGTGCCATGGACATCGTAACCCTTCGGCTCGGTGCCATGGACATCGTAACCCTTCGGTTCGGTGCCATGAACACCGTAAATCTGAATACCAAGAAGATAATAGCAGTGCCATTCTTGTTCTTCTTCTTCTATGTTTGCTCTAGAATAAACAAATGATAAAACATAATATACAATCACTTGGACAACGACAGGTAGAACGGTTAATAACTAATAAATTAACAGTGAGTAAAAAAAGCAGATAAATACATCATTTTGAGGTAATAGAATGCCCACCATATCCATTTTCAACAAGCGATTTGTTCGGGTTAGCTTTTCCTAGTCAATGACAGTCTCCAAACCGAGTTCATGGCAGTATCTGTATTTCTTCTTCGTGACAGTTGGTAGATGTGAAAAACATATTGAAGAAGTAAAGTGACAGTTGGTAGATGTGTACATATTGAAGAAGTAAAGTGACAGTTGGTAGATGTGTACATATTGAAGAAGTAAAACGACAGTTGGTTGATGTGTACATATTGAAGAAGTAAAGCGACAGTTGGTAGATGTGTACATATTGAAGAAGTAAAGTAACAGTTGGTAGATGTGTACATATTGAAGAAGTAAAGCGACAGTTGGTAGATGTGTACATATTGAAGAAGTAAAGTGACAGTTGGTAGATGTGTACATACTGAAGAAGTAAAGTGACAGTTGGTAGATGTGTACATACTGAAGAAGTAAAGTGACAGTTGGTAGATGTGTACATATTGAAGAAGTAAAGTGACGGTAGATGTGTATATATTGAAGAAGTAAAGCGACAATCAGACGGTTGATGTGTACATTAACTGAAAGAAATAGTGATGGACTGAGCGCAGAGACGTCGATTATATTCAATTATCCAAAAAGAAAGTAGGGACCAGTCTCCCAGGATAAATAATGAACAGAATATTTGGTTAGCCTCGTTGAATAAATAACAAACACAATATCCAACCAGCCTCGTTGAATAAATAACAAACACAATATCCAACCAGCCTTGTTGAATAAATAACAAACACAATATCCAACCAGCCTTGGTGAATAAATAACAAACACAATATCCAACCAGCCTCGTTGAATAAATAACAAACACAATATCCAACCAGCCTCGTTGAATAAATAACAAACACAATATCCAACCAGCCTTGGTGAATAAATAACAAACACAATATTCAACCAGCCTCGTTGAATAAATAACAAACACAATATCCAACCAGCCTCGTTAAATAAATAACAAACACAATATCCAACCAGCCTTGGTGAATAAATAACAAACACAATATTCAACCAGCCTCGTTGAATAAATAACAAACACAATATCCAACCAGCCTCGTTGAATAAATAACAAACACAATATCCAACCAGCCTGTGTGAATAAATAACAAACACAATATCCAACTACGCCTTGGTAATAAATAAAACACAATATCAACCAGGCTGTTAAATAAATAACAAAAATATATCCAACCAGCCTCGTTGAATAAAAAGTAAACCACAATATCCAACCAGCCTTGGTGAATAAATAACAAACACAATATCCAACCAGCCTCGTTGAATAATACAAAACAATATCCAACCAGCCTCGTTGAATAAATAACAAACAAAATATCCAACCAGCTCTTGATGAAATAAAAACACAATATCCAACCAGCCTCGTTGAATAAATAACAAACACAATATCAACCAGCCTCGTTGAAAAATAACAAACACAATATCAACCAGCTGAGTGAATAAATAACAAACACAATATCCAACCAGCCTCGTTGAATAAATAACAAACACAATATCCAACCAGCCTTGGTGAATAAATAACAAACACAATATTCAACCAGCCTCGTTGAATAAATAACAAACACAATATCCAACCAGCCTTGGTGAATAAATAACAAACACAATATTCAACCAGCCTCGTTGAATAAATAACAAACACAATATCCAACCAGCCTCGTTGAATAAATAACAAACAGCGCAACAGATATAAGAAAACTTCTCAGAAAACAAAAAAATACGGACAACATATCATTGTCAACGGAAATGAAAACGCAAGCTCTTCAGTGATACGGGTGGCTGTTTTAAACTTTGGAAGAGATAAACAGCGGTAATGAATAGATAAACAGCAAGATTGCTGGACGCAACGAGGCGTTGATTTATAGAAGAATGTTTAAAACTCAAGATTTACTGAATCAACTAATCAGTATTGTTCAATGCTCAAAATAAACATAACTTCACACTTGAAAAAATCAGCAATTGATATTTGTTGATTATTACAAGAATATGGATATTCTTCATCAATGCTTATTAAATAAAGAATGTCAATAAGAACATATTAAAACAGATGGCAAAATTGATGAGAATATGAAGTAAGACGAGGTAGGGGGAGAGATTTCAGACAGAGAGAGAGAGAGAGAGAGAGGAGATCGAAGATTTGAATCAACAGATAGAGGCAGTTTTGCAAAAATGAAAGAGGAGGAGATGCAGAGAGAGAGATTTGAAGCAGAGATTGAAAGAGATGCAGAGATGAGAGAGATTTAAAAGATGAGATTTTGAAGAGAGGGGAGTAGAAAAAGAGAGAGATTTGAAAGAGATGCAGAGAGAGAGAGATTTGAAAGAGATGCAGAGAGAGAGATTTGAAAGAGATGCAGAGAGAGAGAGAGATTTGAAGAGATGCAGAGAGAGATTTGAAAGAGAAGAGAGAGGAGAGAGATTTGAAAGAGATGCAGAGAGAGAGAGAGAGATTTGAAGAGATGCAGAGAGAGAGTTTGAAAGAGATGCAGAGAGAGAGAGAGTTTGAAAGAGATGCAGAGAGAGAGAGAGGTTTGAAAGAGATGCAGAGAGAGAGTTTGAAAGAGATGCAGAGAGAGAGAGAGAATTTGAAAGAGATGCGAGAGAGAGATTTGAAAGAGAGAGAGAGATTTGAAGAGATGAGAGAGAAGAGAGATTTGAAAGAGCAGAGAGAGATTTGAAAGAGATGCAGAGAGAGAGAGATTTGAAAGAGATGCAGAGAGAGAGATTTGAAAGAGATGCAGAGAGAGATTTGAAAGAGATGCAGAGAGAGAGAGAGAGATTTGAAAGAGATGCAGAGAGAGAGAGAGAGATTTGAAAGAGATGCAGAGAGAGAGAGAGAGATTTGAAAGAGATGCAGAGAGAGAGAGAGAGAAAAGATTTGAAAGAGAGGGAGAGAGAGAGAGAGATTTGAAAGAGATGCAGAGAGAGAGATTTGAAAGAGATGCAGAGAGAGAGAGATTTGAAAGAGAGAGAGAGAATATTTGAAAGAGATGGAGAGAGATATTTGAAAGAGATGGAGCGCCCGAGTGGTTACCGGGGCCCAAATTGGGGTATAAAGAATAGAACCACTGTTACCTCCCACGCATATCGTAAGAGGCGAATAAGGAGATTGGCGGTGGGGCTAGCTACCCCACACCGTAAAAACACTAGATAACGGAGAGCGAACCGAGTAAACGCTGGCTGAAACCGGACACCTCGCCGAAGGATAAGCACCAGAGCTCCAAATGGTGCTGAAGATGTGACGTAAAACACACAAATGCTAAGGCTGCATGAAACAGATTTCCACATGAATAGAATTTATGGGGAGGTCTAGTACATCGGTCTGGGCGGTGATCGCGAGAGAGAAAGAGATGGAGAAAGAGATCTGATAGAGATTGTGAGTCCAGTATTGGAATTTTAGTCTCAATTTGTAACGATTCAGTTGCATTACTTTCATTACGGTCTTTTCCCCTGGGAGTCTAATTTTCCGATCAACTTCTATGAAAAGTTGATTGCGAACCATCACAGAAATAACTTCTATTTCCTTCTACCAAATTCACATTTTAATATGTGACTTTTCTTTCCAGGATCTTTCACACTTTACCGTATTAAGTAAGAGTGCGCCTGTGTGTTGTTAGGGTCCTCAAGAAGAGCAAAGAATAGTAACACTGAGACCTACAAGGTACGTCGTAAGAGGCGACTGAGGTAGGGGCCCAGGGAAACTAGCTACCCTATTAAATAAAAAGCGTCGCAGAAATCGGTTGTGCTGGCCTACTTGTAGGCGCATAACTGGCGCAGCATAGATAGCTCTTGGGCTCATATCGCTGGCTAAATCTAGTATGCCCCTACTGCAACCTACAAGGCATGTTGTAAGAGGCGACTTTGCTAGAGGCCTAGATGAGAACAAGGAGTTTTTCTGCAAGAACCCCAGAGGAAGCAACGGAAGCGAAGAATATGATCAACAAATAAACAGTGTACAGGTATTAAGAGTTTCTGAAAAAAACAAATTACTAGTAAATAAAAAGCGTTGCAGAAATCAGATGTTCTGACCTACTTCTAGGAGCATAACTCTCACGCCGTACAATCGCACTTAGGCTCAGATCACATACAAATCACAAAGAGTGGTTTGACAAGTAGTTGATACGGAGCGTTTGAAGAAGAAAAAGAAGATATATATGTATAAAGAACAGCTTTGAAAACAAAACACGAGCCTGAAGGTTTGTAACTACTCTGTCAACAAAACACGAGCCTGAAGTTTGTAACTACTCTGTCAACAAACACAGCCTGAAGTTTGTAACATCTGTCAACAAAACACGAGCTAGTTTGTAACTACTCTGTCAACAAAACACGAGCCTGAAGTTTGTAACTACTCTGTCAAACAAAAAACACAAGCGAAACAATATATAATGGCTGAACGGCTCAGTGAACACAATATAAATAAAGCAATCTCTATCGGCATAGGACCTAAATCAGTGGTCAAACAACAAATATCAATTCTACTTCCAGTAAAAGATGCGGCAATCAATAAATATTGGTTCAGATAAAAAAACATGAGTAAAATAATTTTTTAAAATCAATTTCGTGAACAAAACGGGAATACAACAATACGTGAGTCGGTTAAGATAACAAAACACGTAAAATAAGATATCTCGATTCAAATAATAAAACAAAAATCAAACAGTGTATATTTGCTCGGTGAAGAAAACCAACAAACAGTTTCTTCTTCTTCTTCTTCTTCAGTGATCTCTGGTCATGCGCTTAATTTACTGTGGACCACAAACTGGGCGTTCAGCTTCAGGTCTGTCAGGTTTCCCCAAAGCTACGAATGGATTCATATATAGTAAGCAAATTAAACGGTTTACCAAGAATCAAATATTATTTTAAAACAAAACGATGACTTGAAAACTCAAGAAAAGAAGAATATGGGATTACAGGGAACCATACAGAATGTGTACCATTCCGGATCAGCAGTGACAAAACATGGGAGATAAGTAGTATACCACAAAACATGGGAGATAAGTAGTATACCACAAAACATGGAGATAAGTAGATACCACAACATGGAGATAAGTAGTATACCACAAAACATGGGAGATAAGTAGTATACCACAAAACATGGGAGATAAGTAGTATACCACAAAACATGGGAGATAAAGTAGTATACCACAAAACAAGTGTAGTTAATTAAACACAATTGTTTGTTTAGACCATAGATTCCCAAACTTTTCGTCCCACCGCCCACTTTGCACAACATAAACTTTGTAACGCCCCTCCACATTATAACAGTTTGCCAACGCCCCATCACCATATATACATGCTTTATTTTTCTTTGACATAGAAAATTGATATATATTTCTGTCATAAATGGTCAATTTTCAAATGATTATATGCATGAAATAGAAAATTGATGTAAAATGGGATCCTGTAAGACGGGCATAAGATGAATTTAAATGCAAAATTCAAATTTTAAATGATTATTCAACCGCAAAATCACGAAAATTGTTTATTTTAAAATATTTATTATTAATTTCTTCGTTAAGGAGCCACCGACACTAATTGCCGGAATTCTTCTGAACCCTATCGCCCCCTGGAACGTATCAGCGCCCACTGGGGGTGGTACCGCCCACTTTGGGAAACGCTGGTTTAGACTCTATGATGTTCATGGAAAATGGCAGAAACGGTTGCCATACTGGGATAATGTTGATTGATCTAGACCAGATTTTTAAAAAATGAAGTTATTTTTTATGAAAGAAATTTAAAATGTATATGCGGGACCAGGACTTGTTTTAAATATCAATTCAGATAATGAAATCTGGGGTATATCTGAGAGAAGTTAAATTTCCAGAGAGAGGTAAAATATAAAAGTTAATGTCCAGAGAGAGGTAAAATATAAAAGTTAAATGTCCGGATAAAGTTAATTTTAAAAGTTAAAGCGAGAAATTAACTGTCAGGAAAGTTAAATACAAGTTATGTCCACTTATCACTACTGTCTGACTTACTCACTACTGTGTGACTTTAATTTACACAACTACTGTGTCACTTACTAACTACTGTGTACTTACTAACTACTGTGTGACTTACTACTACTGTGACTTACTAGACTACTGTGTGACTTACTAACTACTGTGTACTTACTATGTTACTAACTCTGTGACTTACTAACTACTGTGTCACTAACTACTGTGTCATAACTACTGTGTCTTACTAACTACTGTGTCATTTAACTACTGTGTACTTACTAACCTGTGTCTTACTAACTACTGTGTCACTTACTAACTACTGTGTACTACTAACTACTGTGTGCTTACTAACTACTGTGTGACTATAACTACTGTGTCACTAACTACTGTGTGCTTACTAACTACTGTGTCACTAACTACCTGTGTGCTTACTAACTACTGTGTACTTACTAACTACTGTGTACTTACTAACTACTGTGTACTTACTAACTACTGTGTGCTTACTAACTACTGTGTGACTTACTAACTACTGTGTGACTTACTAACTACTGTGTGACTTACTAACTACTGTGTCACTAACTACTGTGTGACTTACTAACTACTGTGTCACTAACTACTGTGTCACTAACTAACTACTGTGTCACTAACTACTGTGTCACTAACTACTGTGTCGCTTACTAACTACTGTGTTACACTAACTACTGTGTCTACTAACTACTGTGTCACTTACTAACTACTGTTTTACTTACTAACTACTGTGTGACTTACTAACTACTGTGCGTTTTACTAACTACTGTGTCACTTCTAACTACTGTGTCACTTACTAACTACTGTCGGTTTCTAACTACTGTGTCACTTACTAACTACTGTGTACTTACTAACTACTGTGTTGTTACTAACTACTGTGTCCTTACTAACTACTGTGTCTTACTAACTACTGTGTTACTAACTACTGTGTCTCTTACTAACTACTGTGTCACTTACTAACTACTGTGTTGTTTACTAACTACTGTGTCGCTTACTAACTGCTGTGTCGGTTTCTAACTACTGTGTCACTAACTACTGTGTCGCACACTCGCATTTTACTAACTACTGTGTCACTAACTACTGTGTCACTTACTAACTACTGTGTCACTTACTAACTACTGTGTCACTAACTACTGTGTCACTAACTACTGTGTCGCTTACTAACTACTGTGTCACTAACCACTGTGTCGCTTACTAACTACTGTGTCACTAACTACTGTGTCACTTACTAACTACTGTGTGACTTACTAACTACTGTGTCACTAACTACTGTGTCACTTACTAACTACTGTGTCACTTACTAACTACTGTGTTGTTTACTAACTACTGTGTCGCTTACTAACTACTGTGTCGGTTTCTAACTACTGTGTAACTAACTACTGTGTCACTTACTAACTACTGTGTCACTTACTAACTACTGTGTTGTTTACTAACTACTGTGTCGCTTACTAACTACTGTGTCACTAACTACTGTGTCACTTACTAACTACTGTGTGACTTACTAACTACTGTGTGACTTACTTTCTAACTACTGTGTCACTAACTACTGTGTCACTTACTAACTACTGTGTCACTTACTAACTACTGTGTTATTACTAACTACTGTGTCACTTACTAACTACTGTGTCACTTACTAACTACTGTGTTGTTTACTAACTACTGTGTCGCTTACTAACTACTGTGTCGGTTTCTAACTACTGTGTAACTAACTACTGTGTCACTTACTAACTACTGTGTCACTTACTAACTACTGTGTCACTTACTAACTACTGTGTTGTTTACTAACTACTGTGTCGCTTACTAACTGCTGTGTCACTTACTAACTACTGTGTTGTTTACTAACTACTGTGTCGCTTACTAACTGCTGTGTCACTTACTAACTACTGTGTTGTTTACTAACTACTGTGTCGCTTACTAACTGCTGTGTCGGTTTCTAACTACTGTGTCACTAACTACTGTGTCGCTTACTAACTACTGTGTCACTAACTACTGTGTCACTTACTAACTACTGTGTCACTTACTAACTACTGTGTCCCTAACTACTGTGTCACTAACTACTGTGTCACTAACTACTGTGTCACTAACTACTGTGTCGCTTACTAACGACCGTATCACTTACTAATCCTGCAGAAACTTGTTCCATAGTTCCAGAGATAGTCCGACAATAGATGTGACTAATGAGGTGCGTGGATAGGTAAACATGAAGACTATTCCTAGATGAACGCTCAACTTAACAAAGAAAATGTATCTTTCTTAACTTACAATGCAGTGATATCCAACGTTTTTATATATTAGGGCGCATTTGACTAGCGACCCTGGAGGCGCAGGCGTCGCGATGCAATTACATTTATACTTTTAAAAAAGTTAATTGCATATCCTTTATAGGACTTTGCGAATCAACACCAGTTTTTATGACTGATAAAGCGCCGCCCGAGTGGTTACCGGGGCCCAAATTTGGGGTGTAAAGAATAGAACCACTGTTTCATGCCACGCATGTCGTAAGAGGAGACTAAGGAGGTTTGTCTGAAATCGGATGCACATGTCCTAAACGTGTAGAAGTCTATGCGTTTAGGGGCCTACAAACCAATGTGCAACGTATACACGTTCTTGGCAAAAATCAAACATATCTCAAAGATTGATTAATATTGGTCATAAAGAACGCTAACAGATACTTTCGGAATAGAAACAGGAGTGCGTCAGGGATGTCTTCTATCACCTTTGTTGTTCTTACTGACAATAGACTGGATTATGAAGACCACAGTAACTAACACCAGAAATGGAATCCAATGGACTCTTACAGAGCAACTAGATGATCTGGACTTCGCTGATGATATAGCCCTTCTGTCACATACACGAAATCAGATGCAGGATAAGCTAAACACATTGAATCAAAGGTCCCAGCAACTAGGGCTGAACATTCATAAGGGAAAGACAAAGATATTGAGAATTAACCAAGCAAACGACAACTCGATCTCCCTGGGGAAATCCCACTTCAAGAGGTAGAATCATACACATATTTGGGCAGCAACGTAGACAAAGAGGGTGGAACAGATAGAGATGTTAAAATAAGAATACAGAAGGCAAGAGGAGCTTTCATTGCACTGGGAAACATTTGGAAGTCCAAAGAAATCAAATCTAGAACAAAAATTGGATATTTAACTCTAATGTTAAAGCAGTTCTACTGTATGGGTCAGAAACATGGAGAACAACTAAAACAATAGCGCATAAATTGCAAACATTCATCAACTGGTGTCTGCGCAGAATAGAGGGAATAAGATGGTATGATAGGGTCACAAATGAGGAACTTATGGAGAGAACAAGACAGATTCCAGTGAACGAACAGGTTAAAAAGACGCTGGCGCTGGATAGGACACACTTTGCGAAAACCGGAGGGAATATAACAAGAAGGGTCCTTGCCTGGAACCCGTAGGGACAGCGAAAGAAGGGAGACCGAGAAATACATGGAGACGAGATTTGGAGGCGGAGATCAACAATATAAAGAAGAGCTGGAGGGAGCTACAGGAGATAGCTAGAGATAGGAAGACTTGGCATGAGTTGGTTGAGGGCCTATGCCCCAACCCGGGGTAAAAAGGCAAAGAGAGAGAGAGAGATAAAGAACGCACGAAAATAAGAAGAAGAATTCCAGCTTTTTAACGCTGTTTGTGATTTTTCTAGGCATTATTACGTTCAGTATGCTGGCCATTGCTTTCTGAACGGGTGGTGTCATCGTCCTTTTGTAAAAATCCACGCGAAACAATTTGAAACCAAACTGTCCGCAGCGTGATTCGAACTCAGAACGTCGGGGTTAATAGACCCGAGACACTATCCCAGTCACATTAGCCATAGACGCCACCGCATTAATACTACTATTACAAATAATAATAATAATAATAATAATAATAGAGGAAAACGTAATCCTGACTACATGTAATTTTTGTTTTTAATTGTTTGTACGGAAAGAAAAATACTTGCTGTTAATCATAAATACTTGTCTTTCTTTAAATTCTGATTAACGTTAGAGCCGGCGGAGTAAAATAGGGCGCAATGAATGTGTCAAACAGGCGCCGTAGAGCCCGCAGGCACCGCGTTGGACAGACCTGCTACAAGTAATGCGAACGGTGTTGGGACGTGCAAGAACATGAAAACTTCATAACTTCATTGACTGAAGTGGAAACATGTCAGTACTGACAAGTCTGGATGTCACGTTATGATAATAGGGCATAGAGAAGATCCACCGAAACAAAGGGCATTGAAATAGGATGAGTTGGACCTCGCAAACTATTGTAGTTTAGTCGCTGTAAAACAGAGTACAATGTACTTAATCACGTTGATTGCCCGTCTGCCCAGCGTGTTCGTAGCGCGTTGGACTACGGATGACTATCCCTCTGTGTGTGCGGGTTTAATTCCGCGGGATGGCAGAAAAAGCCACAGATTCCCCAGATTTACGGTGTTCGTGGCACAGAACCGAAGGGTTACGATGTCCATGGCACCGAGCCGAAGAGCTGAAAAGCTCAAGTGCTTAGGGATCATAAAAAAAAAATCACTTTGATCAAACTCACATAACAAATCATAAAAAGTGGTTATTCAAGAGGGAGCGAGGGATAACTAATAAACAATATCAATAAATTGGCGCCTGTGTGGTACCGGGGCCCGCAAGGGAAGCAAAGAATAGTACCACTGCGACCTACAACTCATGTTGTAAGAAACGACTGATGTAGGACCTAGGAAGCTACCCTAGTAAATAAAAAGCATCGCAGAAATCGGATGTGCTGGCCTAGTTGTAGGCGCATAACTGGAACAACGTATAATCGCTCTCCGGCTCAAATCACATACAAATCACACAGAGTGATTAACAAGTGGTCAATATGGAGCGTTCGAAGAAGAAGAAGAAGAAATTGGAACATATAGTTCATAACTACACTCTAGTATCTTAAACTGAATGAGGCTGCAACTGTCGATATAGAAGAAGAAATTGGAACATATAGTTAATAACTACACTCTAGTATCTTAAACTGAATGAGGCTGCAACTGTCGATCGTCATTGGATTCATGAAAGCAACTCCAGGGGAGTAGCCTGATAATGCGAGATAAGTGAGCTGCTACTTAAAATGAATATATGACCCTCCTATTTAACTTCTTTTCCCTTTTAATTGAAAAGTCAACTATATTCGATTAAGCACCAATAGTTATGTAACTGGGAAAAACATTTGTTAAATAGTACATATTTCCACTTACATATTTCATTTGAAGATCCGATCTATTCTTATTTCCTTTTGCAGAAGCTTCTCTGTGACGGCATCGTAAAATGTATTCTTCATTCTAACCTTTGCTCAAACTTCTCTGTGACGACATCGTAAAATGTATTCTTCATTCTAACCTTGATCAAACTTCTCTGTGACGGCATCGTAAAATATATTCTTTATTCTAACCTTGCTCAAACTTCTCTGTGAGGGCATCGTAAAATATATTCTTTATTCTAACCTTTGCTCAAACTTCTCTGTGACGACATCGTAAAATATATTCTTCATTCTAACCTTGCTCAAACTTCTCTGTGACGGCATCGTAAAATATATTCTTCATTCTAACCTTGATCAAACTTCTCTGTGACGGCATCGCAAAATATATTCTTCATTCTAACCTTGATCAAACTTCTCTGTGACGGCATCGTAAAATATATTCTTCATTCTAACCTTGATCAAACTTCTCTGTGACGGCATCGCAAAATATATTCTTCATTCTAACTTGGCTCAAACTTCTCTGTGACGGTATCGTAAAATATATTCTTCATTCTAACCTTGATCAAACTTCTCTGTGACGGCATCGCAAAATATATTCTTCATTCTAACTTGGCTCAAACTTCTCTGTGACGGTATCGTAAAATGTATTCTTCATTCTAACCTTGATCAAACTTCTCTGTGACGGCATCGCAAAATATATTCTTCATTCTAACCTTGCTCAAACTTCTCTGTGAGGGCATCGTAAAATATATTCTTTATTCTAACCTTGCTCAAACTTCTCTGTGAGGGCATCGTAAAATATATTCTTCATTCTAACCTTGCTCAAACTTCTCTGTGAGGGCATCGTAAAATATATTCTTCATTCTAACCTTGCTCAAACTTCTCTGTGACGGTATCGTAAAATATATTCTTCATTCTAACCTTGATCAAACTTCTCTGTGACGGTATCGTAAAATGTATTCTTCATTCTAACCTTGCTCAAACTTCTCTGTCACGGCATCGTAAAATATATTCTTCATTCTAACCTTGCTCAAACTTCTCTGTGACGGTATCGTAAAATATATTCTTCATTCTAACCTTGCTCAAACTTCTCTGTGACGGTATCGTAAAATATATTCTTCATTCTAACCTTGCTCAAACTTCTCTGTCACGGCATCGTAAAATGTATTCTTCGTTCTAACCTTGCTCAAACTTCTCTGTGACGACATCGTAAAATGTATTCTTCGTTCTAACTTTGCTCAAACTTCTCTGTGACGACATCGTAAAATATATTCTTCATTCTAACCTTGCTCAAACTTCTCTGTGACGACATCGTAAAATATATTCTTCATTCTAACCTTGCTCAAACTTCTCTGTCAGTCGACAAAACGCTAAGATTGCAGAGTCTATCTTGACCTTGTGTAGGTCTGCAGGAACTGTGGTTTCGCTTTAATGCTAAAAACGACCTTTCAACAGATACATACATTTGTTAATATAGTGATTGTATACGCCGGTCGGTCGGTCGGTCGGCACATGGCGAGGACGACTTTTGAATTGCTTCTTATATAGATATGTACCTTTGCTAAACTAAAATTGATGTAAAATATGATATTTGAGACACATTTGTGTTAAAGACATGAACTCTTGGTAAACAATAGCCAACTCTAATATTGGACCACATAACTGACCAGAGAAACCATGACCTAATTTTGAGTTGGGGGCTGGATTTTATATATGTTTGATAGAACGCTGTATGATTTTTTTGCAATTTTACTCAATTCTATGAGTCTATGGTTATTTATTGATGAAAATATTCATAATACTGATATTCCTTATTGTTAAACTTAACTTGTTACATAATATAATCTTCATTTAGCTGGTTGCGTTGATTTTAAAATGAATTCGTCTATAAACAACAATAATGGAATGAGGGGTCACGTGACGGTTGTGGTCTTATTTTCTAGAATGTTTACCTGAGTCCGCTGACCGTATGAGTTTATAGTTGGCTGTGGTTAAACAAGAGTTTATACAAAATATGATATTTGAGACACATTTGTAATAAAGACATGAATGAACGCTTGCTAAAAATAGACAAAATCGATTTCTACAACAGAAATAGTTTTTTTTAGGAGAAAGGCAAACATACAACAGACAGCTGCGAAGTCTAATTTAGAAGACCGAAATGCTGGCTAAACAAGGACAAGCAAAGATGGAAGGCAAATTCGGTTTCAAACATATAGTTATAACAATGGATAAAAAGTTACAGAAATAAGCAGTATTCGCAAACGGTGATACAGAGTTACCCAAAAAATGCTCGTTTCGGCTAAAAAAGAAGAGAGTGGGAAGAAATGTTACAAAAAATACAACATCAATGTTAGCTAAATGAAACAAGAAGAGAGTGGGAAGAAATGTTACAAAAAGACAACATCAATGTTAACTAAATGAAACAAGAAGAGAGTGGGAAGAAATGTTACCAAAAAGACAACATCAATGTTAGCTAAATGAAACAAGAAGAGAGTGGGAAGAAATGTTACCAAAAAGACAACATCAATGTTAGCTAAATGAAACAAGAAGAGAGTGGGAAGAATTGTTACAAAAAGACAACATCAATGTTAGCTAATTGAAACAAGAAGAGAGTGGGAAGAATTGTTACAAAAAGACAACATCAATGTTAGCTAAATGAAACAAGAAGAGAGTGGGAAGAAATGTTACAAAAAGACAACAACAATGTTAGCTAAATGAAACAAGATAGTGGGAATAAATGTTACAAAAAGACAGCATCAATGTTAGCTAAATGAAACAAGATAGTGAAATAAATGTTACAAAAAGACAGCATCAATGTTAGCTAAATGAAACAAGAAGAGAGTGGGAAGAATTGTTACAAAAAGACAGCATCAATGTTAGCTAAATGAAACAAGAAGAGAGTGGGAAGAATTGTTACAAAAAGACAGCATCAATGTTAGCTAAATGAAACAAGAAGAGTGGGAATAAATGTTACAAAAAGACAGCATCAATGTTAGCTAAATGAAACAAGAAGAGAGTGGGAAGAATTGTTACAAAAAGACAACATCAATGTTAGCTAAATGAAACAAGAAGAGAGTGGGAAGAATTGTTACAAAAAGACAACATCAATGTTAGCTAAATGAAACAAGAAGAGTGGGAAGAAATGTTACAAAAAGACAACAATAATGTTAGCTAAATGAAACAAGATAGTGGGAATAAATGTTACAAAAAGACAGCATCAATGTTAGCTAAATGAAACAAGATAGTGAAATAAATGTTACAAAAAGACAGCATCAATGTTAGCTAAATGAAACAAGAAGAGAGTGGGAAGAAATGTTACAAAAAGACAACATCAATGTTAGCTAAATGAAACAACAAAGTGGGAAGAATTGTTACAAAAAGACAACATCAATGTTAGCTAAATGAAACAAGAAGAGAGTGGGAAGAAATGTTACAAAAAGACAACATCAATGTTAACTAAATGAAACAAGAAGAGAGTGGGAAGAATTGTTACAAAAAAGACAACATCAATGTTAGCTAAATGAAACAAGAAGAGAGTGGGAAGAAATG
The DNA here is from genome assembly GCA_020796225.1 of Arion vulgaris. Classification (NCBI taxonomy): domain Eukaryota; kingdom Metazoa; phylum Mollusca; class Gastropoda; order Stylommatophora; family Arionidae; genus Arion; species Arion vulgaris. The sequence goes on along the minus strand of CM036757.1, from coordinate 56,661,724 downwards.
TTACAAAAAGACAACATCAATGTTAGCTAAATGAAACAAGAAGAGAGTGGGAAGTTTTGTTACAAAAGAACAACATCAATGTTAGCTAAATGAAACAAGAAGAGAGTGGGAAGAAATGTTACAAAAAGACAACATCAATGTTAGCTAAATGAAACAAGAAGAGAGTGGGAAGAATTGTTACAAAAAGACAACATCAATGTTAGCTAAATGAAACAAGAAGAGAGTGGGAAGAAATGTTACCAAAAAGACAGCATCAATGTTAACTAAATGAAACAAGAAGAGTGGGAAGAAATGTTACAAAAAGACAACAACAATGTTAGCTAAATGAAACAACAAAGTGGGAAGAATTGTTACAAAAAGACAACATCAATGTTAGCTAAATGAAACAAGAAGAGAGTGGGAAGAATTGTTACAAAAAGACAACATCAATGTTAGCTAAATGAAACAAGAAGAGAGTGGGAAGAAATGTTACCAAAAAGACAGCATCAATGTTAGCTAAATGAAACAAGAAGAGTGGGAAGAAATGTTACAAAAAGACAACAACAATGTTAGCTAAATGAAACAAGATAGTGGGAATAAATGTTACAAAAAGACAACATCAATGTTAGCTAAATGAAACAAGAAGAGAGTGGGAAGAAATGTTACCAAAAAAGACAACATCAATGTTAGCTAAATGAAACAAGAAGAGAGTGGGAAGAATTGTTACAAAAAGACAACATCAATGTTAGCTAAATGAAACAAGAAGAGAGTGGGAAGAAATGTTACCAAAAAAGACAACATCAATGTTAGCTAAATGAAACAAGAAGAGAGTGGGAAGAAATGTTACCAAAAAGACAGCATCAATGTTAGCTAAATGAAACAAGATAGTGGGAATAAATGTTACAAAAAGACAGCATCAATGTTAGCTAAATGAAACAAGAAGAAGTGGAAAGAAATGTTACAAAAAGACAACATCAATGTTAGCTAAATGAAACAAGAAGAGAGTGGGAATAAATGTTACAAAAAGTCCACGGTCTAGAATGATTAAAGGAAAACGAAGTAGAGCCGGGAAGAAAAGAAAGATAATCAAAGATATAACATGACAAACGGGAGACTACAGTGTATATTCACCGGATAAAGCGTTGGAATATCAACCCATTCCTTAAAAACAGAAAAATAACTAACAAACTTGGATTCTTCACACGGAGATACATCTTTTATAAAATGTTTGTTAGCCTACATGTTCTGATATAAAAAAAAGGATTTGTTCTATGTTGGAAGGGATGTTCCTCGGCTTAAAAACGCTACAATCCTCTACAGAACAAGCAAACAATCATTCTATTAAACAAACAACACATATGAACCGACTCTGATTTTAGAGACTGGCCACCATGCTATTTTAGCTTCCGAGTAGTAGAACAGACATTTTTCCATCATTGTAGATACAGTGTGTTTCATATCTATCAGTGATTTATTTATCCTTCAAATTGTTTTTGTAATTTACTTTGTACCAACTACAAATGTGTGAAACAATTATTAATTAATATTATCTGTCATAAAAATAATGGCTAACCAGCAATTGTACATCACTTTTATTTCTGAAGAGGAGAATCAGTATTGTTTTATTGAATACAATAACAAACCAATGAGTTTATTGCGTAATTACAACGTGTCTATTAGTAAAACTTTGTAATGTTGAGTGACAATTCTACACTAATCATAATCATTTTAATAGGGAATATTTGTAAATTATAAATTTCCATCGAAAACCATCCTCAATTTTCTGCGAAATGTTCCACTTATTATATAAGCACAATTTTCTTTTAAAATTTAACTTTTAGCCAGGACTAAGTTTATTTCTGTCATAATTTTGTATTCATATTACGCCTAAGTGGTTACCGGAACCCAAATTTGGGGTGTAAAGAATAGAATTACTGTTACCGGCCACGCATGTTGTAAGAGACGACTAGGGAGGTTTGGCTGAAATCGGATGTACGTGTCCTAACTGTGTAGAAGACTATGCGTTTAGGGGCCTACCAAACCAATGTGCAACGTATACACGTTCTTGGCAAAGATCAAACATATCACAAAGAGTGATTAAAATTGGTCGTAAAGAACGAACGCAAAACAGAAGAAGTATTCATCATATTTTATTATTATAATTGCAATGGTGACACGGTGTTTGTACCTTCACCAGTAATCGTGACACGGTGTCTGTACCTTCACCAGTAAGATGTGCTTCAATATAACAATGTTGGGACAATACTCGGCTACTTCTTCTTCTTCTTTGAACACTCCATATCGAGCACTTGTCAACCACTCTGTGTGATTTGTATGTGATCTGAGCATAAGAGCGATTGTACGTTGGGCCAGTTATGTGCCTACAAGTAGGCCAGTACATCCGATTTCTGCGCTGCTTTTTATTTACTAGGGTAGCATCCCTAGGGCTTACATCAGTCGTCTCTTACGACAAGTATTGTAGATTTCAGTGGTACTATTCTTTGCTTCCATTGCGGGCCCAGGCCCCACACGGGCGACTCGGCTACTGTTTTATCATACTCAACATGAAAATGACTATCATATTAATCTATCATATTACAATGTATGACAAACATTGTATGTGGAATATGATAGGACCTACTAATCTTGGATAAAACATATAGGTACAAAACAGTATGCGAGTCCTTGGAGCATTTCTAGCAATGAGGCATTAATTTTTGCGTTCTCCCACACAATACAATACCATATAGAAACACTCATCACAATGTGAGGACCACTGTTTATACATTTATTTGCTAGAAGTGATATTTTACCACTAACTTTGACATTTTCAATGGTTTCAACAGATGATCAACATCATTTTTATACCTACTTTGTGTTACCAGAGCCAAACATGGACATTGAGCAAAGCGCAGTCACAAAAAATTACTACATGTGAAATGCGTTGCCTGCGAAAAGTTACCAATAACACAAGAAAAGACAGAATCACCAACATCAGCATAAGAAAGAAAGTTGGCACAAAACCGTGCTTGAATTACACAGAGAAACAAAGAATGAAGTGGTTTGGCCACTTAATAAGAATGCATCCAAACTCCAAAGTATACAGAGTCTTCTACAACAGAACATCGGAAAGAAGGCAAGAGGAAGACCATGGAAAAGATGGTTAGATGGCGTAGCAGAATCCTGTGAAAGAGCAAAGATAACAATCACACAAGCCACCAGAACAGCGCAAGACAAAAACAGAAAACCACGACACTGGGCAACAACCCGGTAGCAGTGTGACGACAAAAGAAGAAGAAGAATGGTTGTTCTGGATATGGAGTATCCAGTAACATCCGCCGCCACTGTCCAATTACCCTTATAAGATGATTACTAACAACAACACAAAACACTGATGTCCTGAAAGAACTAAATGTTAAAGAGCATTGCCTGATAAACAACATACTATACAGAAAAATTAGATACTCTGGTCACAATAAGCGACACGTTGGCATGGAAAGAACAATATTGAGGGCAGGGTCACATGACGCAGACCAAGAAGAAGATGGCTACAAGATATTAAAGAAACCATGAATATGACCATCGACGAAGTGAGTGAACTGGCTAGAGACAGAGTGAATTTCAGATGTGCTGCAAAGAGAGTAACGTCCTATAAAAGATACGCACCTTGATGATGAATAACAACACAATAAAAAAAAATACATCAACAACAAACTGTTTCTCGGGGACATCAGTCAATTCAATATCAAATCTTCATATTTTATTTGCTGAAAAAAACACTGCAATAATTTGAAGCATTTCTTCAGAAAAAAATAGTAACGTCAAACAAATTCACAACAATGACATATATTTATATACAAACCATGGATGTAATACGCTGCAATTAACGAAAAGTTTGCACTTTTGAAATTTAAAAAGAGTTATTCAATATCAAAATTGTCAGTGATTTTACTAAATTAATGAAACTACTAAGAAGACCCGAGCACTCTGGCTAGGGCTCTGCACTACAAAGATGGGTCTGCACTACAAAGATGGGTCTGCACTACAAAGATGGGTCTGCACTACAAAGAGTCCTTGCCTGAACTTTATCCAGGCACTTTCAATTGTTGCTTTCATCACAGTTGAAAGTTCTTATTTGTAACTACTTTCACTGACACACATAATAGTTTCCTTCAACGAACATATATCCAACGAACGTAAACTGTCGTATATCAAATCATATAACTGAATAAAAGACTCAATGCAAACTGAGAAATGACAGTTTATTCCTTCAATACCATTTAGAAAACTCCGTTCATTAATTTTGTTGAAAGACTACATTTCACTAACCACGGAAACGTAGCCATATCGTAGAATCCGAAGATAACAAAATCCATTTTTAACACACCATTGAAGAATTTCTGTTTCAAGCCAAGTTGAACACTCCACCGGGAGAGAAAAAAAATTTACCGTGTAACACCAAGCATGTAGGCATACAGCACGAACCTGTCAGGCTACAAGAACAGTGATAAATGAATGTGGTCGATGTTTACACGGTCAGGAAAAACGCCAAGGGCTGAAATGGGGCGAGAATCCACTTTCACACCCCCCACCTCCTATTATTATTTTTCTTTTTAGAATTACTGTCTGCTGAATAAGCGAATACGATCTGGAACGGGAACTTGCAATGTAGAATAAAAAATGGGTTGGAGAGTTGGAGGAGAGGGGGAGGGTGTGCTAAAATAAACAACGAGGGAAAAGGAAGGGGTGACAAAGGGTTAGCACTGGGAAGGCGAAAAGATCTGTACTCCCAGAGTAAAAGGAATGAAAAATATGGATGGGTAGGGGATGTTGTACTAGCCAATGGCTGTGCGCGTTAGAACTGCCTGTCAAGCAGATACGCCTGGCCTGGATAGCTGTGCTCTGTGTTCGTGTGGTGAGTTAGCAAGTGTGTTCAACCCAAGCTCTGCCAACAGCATTCTGCAAGCGAGGAAAAAATAAATGACGCAGTTATTCTGCTAAGGAAATTATTATACTTTGTGGTTTCTTTCTGCGATGGAAGGTATTTCAAAATCCGGTGTCTATTTATGCAATATTTTTGGTGGTTTATTTTAAAGGTAGGGCGTAATTAATGAAAATATACAATTAGTATCATTCTTTGGATACATTGTTGTAGGAAAAAGTGACTATAGTATTAATTTAATTTACGTACTTTCTATCTATACGAAGTCGTATTTAGAATATCGTCAATTCAATCGTAGGACAAAATACTGGTTACCAAGTTCGAAAAATTATATTTTAAATATAAATTTTGAAATATATAATAGAATATATAATGCAACATATTATTATTATAATTGTATGTACATTAAATAGTGTCATCACATTGTATCTACGATCGTAGTTTAGTAATTTTAAAATATAAAGTAATTACTGCAATTGATTGCAAATAGTCATTAGCTATATAATATTTCAGCAATAAATTGTAATATTTAAATTATAAAACCTTATAATATTTTTTGTTGAATAAATAAGTAATTCCAATAACCAATAAATAAATATTAAAAGTGTAGTAAAAAAATTATAATATTTAGTATCATTTACTATGCATTGGCTAGTAATTACATATATGTTTATGAAGTAGGAAATACAAAGCATAAATAAACAAAAAATATTTCACAATCAATTGATGTCAATAAATTATTAAATTCGGTCCAAGCGTAAATTTAGAAAAAAAAACTACATGGAAAAAATGAAAGTATCTTCCACCCCCGAATAATATTCGGAATATAAAATAATCAAGAGAAATTGGATAGACCTCTTGCACTTAAACCGCAACTCCAAACAATAGGTGCCCATGGCATTTTATTTCACTGTTAATTGAAAAGCACTTGCTCAATCGTTGCTATTAAAATTGAGAATTTTTCGTAAACTCAGAAAGTTGTGATACTCATTTTCAGTAACGATTTGTTAAGAATCTCATGGACCGGGAATTGGACGTCTTAAGTTATTGTGCAAATTCAGTTCACAGTAAAACGCCGACAACTTAAAACTTGGTTGCACAGATTTTGTTATTTCTTACCTAAAATTGCTGATTATAATTCTTTCCGTATTTATCCAAGTTTTTATTCGTTTTACCGAACGCTTTGTTTTTAGGGATCACATATTCTCTGGATTTGAAAGACATACAATCATCTGTTTAGGAGCGCCCGTGTGGTGCCGGGGAAGCAAAGAATAGTACCACTGCGACCTACACGGCATGTCGTCAGAAGCGACTGATGTAGGACCTAGGAAGCTACCCTAATAAATAAAAAGCATCGCAGAAATCGGATGTTACCCACCCATTTTAGGCGTATAACTGGCACAACTATAGTTGCTCTTAGGTTCAGATCATCTACAAATCAGACAGAGTGGTTAACAAGTGGTCGATATGGAGCGTTTGAAGAAGATATATTTAAGAGAGATATGAACCGAGATGTTTGATAATGTCTGAGGAAAAAAGGTTGGCTCTACGATAATTATTTCTTCCTCTGATATAAGACATTTCATAATTTCACTATCAACATGTCACTAAATTTTTTTTAAAATGTTCGAAAAATAATTTTCAACTTTAAAACTATTAAATGTTGATATTTAATATCGAAAATGCAAATAACAAGAGAACCAGTGGTTAGTGTAATTGTTTCGTAAATGTATAGTTCCAGACTAGAAATCACCAGTCGGAGTGGACCTTTTCCTACTGCACTGGCCCTTATGTCGATCTAGTCTCATTTGGATACTAGAGAAACCCAGATAAGTAAACCACATCAATCATTGTGGGTCGTTTACTCAAAGAAAGTAACGGGTCGAACACTGTGTTACCTACTATATACCACATGGTATGAGATCAAGTTATTATTAGTTTACTACATTTAAATAATAATTGAAGATCATATGTCAATCGAAACTCAAGAAATCATATTCTTCTTTGAACGCTCCATATCAACCACTTGCTTCACCCGAGTGGTTACCGGACACAAATTTGGGGTGTAAAGAATAGAACCACTGTTACCTACCACGCATGTCGTAAGAGGCGAGTAAGGAGGTTTGGCTGAAATCTGATGCATGTGTCCTAAACGTGTAGAAGTCTATGCGTTTAGGGGCCTACCAAACCAATGTGCAACAATGTTCTTGGCAGAGATCAAATATATCACAAAGAGTGATTGAAATTGGTTGTAAAGAACGAACGCAAAGAAGAAGAACCACTTGTTAACGACTACGTGGGATTTGTATGTGATCTGAGCCTAAAAGCGATTGTACGTTGTGCCAGTTATGCGCCTACAAGTAGGCCAGCACATTCGATTTCTGCAATGCTTTTTATTTACTAGGGTAGCTTCCTTAGGCTTCTACATTAGTCGCCTCTTACGACATGTCTTGTAGGTCGCAGTGGTACTATTCTTTGCTTCCCTTGCGTACTCGGTACCACACGGGCGACTGAAAAATTAAGCAAAATAGTAAAATATATATTTAATTATACGAAACTGAAAAAAGCTGGTTTAATTCGATGTCTGTGCATTCGTGTTGATCCTGCCTATATATAAGTGCTAGGCCCCTTTGAAGAAGCTGAACAAGTCAACGGAAAAATTAGCCTCGCAGACGATTTCGAATTTGTTATCAACCAAGAAAATTTGGATACTAATTGTTATTTTGTTGCGAGAGCGTATGTTTGCGAGAAGAGGAAGAAAGGTATCAAACAGCGTTAAATAAAATTATAACGATGACTAAACAATATGTTATTCTTTGAACACTCTATGTGATCCGATCCTAAGAGCGATTGTGCGTTGTACCAGTTATGCGACTACAAGTAGGCAAGCACATCTTATTTCTTCGACTTATTTTTATTTACTAGGGTAGCTTCCCTAGGCCCATACATCAGTCACCTCTTACGACTTGTCTTGTAGGTAGCAGTGTTACTATTCTTTACTCCCCTTGCGAGCCACGGCAACATACGGGCAATTTAACAATATTAAACAGATTGATTGCAAGAATCATTATTATTGAACTTTGGTAAATGACCATGTTTACTGCGATGTATTTATTTCTTATACAAGAAGATATCATCGACAGTGCACAAACTCCTGTAGTGTCGGCGAGGTTCTGATGTAAGTTTGAGTATGGTGGACCTGTGTACGAATTTTAATTTGCATTTTAGAGTTTGCAGTCTGCTCGTATCTATTTCAAACCCGTAAGGGTTTGGTGCTCAACTTGAACACATTTACTTTATTGTCGATAGGACTAGGAAAACGATGTCACCTACATTGATATTAGGGATAATTGGAAAATATTCCGATTGCTCCACATGGATCACTTTTGGAACAACATACTTATGTAACAATGAGAGTCATAAGGTTCTATGCATATTCAGCATTTCTCATGACACAGAACAAACATCTTGAACAGAAAGCATCAACATTTGAGATATGAATTTATAGGAGTGTGTATATATCATGACAGAGGAAGAAACGAATGTCACGGTCATGAAACAGTTAGAAATAAAGAGAAATGATTCTATTTAACGAGACAAAACAGAAATAATTCACATATTTTGAACACATAAAAGGGCATGGTTGTCCGATGAACGCAATACTAAAGGTTATATTTGAGGATAAGTAGTGAACATTGATATAATATAGTAAGACAAATTAGAAGATGATCAAAGACAGCTTAGTAGAAAGCACTACTGTGGCAAGCAACATAAAATGTTGGAGATTAATTGTAACAGACCTTGAATATGGAGATAATTAGTATGTGCAGAATTGAACATAATACATTGGGGATCAACCTCAGCGGACTGACACTGTACTTCTCTTGTCCTTCAAATCTGCCAGAGAACGTTCCAGAAGTATATAAGACAAAGTAAACAACTAGAGAATGTGGTGACCATCCAGACATCACAGAGTAGCAACGTAATTACTCTCTTTGGTTCAAATAACAATAATTGGTTATTTCAAAGCGGACGTTAACAAACAATAATACAGACACAATCTTCTTCGGACGCTCCATATTAACCGTTTGTTAACCCACTCTTTGTGACTAACCCGTGACCACCGGCAACAAAAGGCCAACTAGCTCAGACGGGAAAACCAAAATTCCTTTTCAGTGGGGGCTTTTGTTTATAAGTGTTTGATAGAATACTGTATGCTTTTTTTGTGCAATTTGACACAATTCTATGAGTTCCTGGTTATTTATTGATGCTGCTATTGCTGAGTGTTAAATTTATTTTGTAACAAAATATAAACTTGATTTAGCACCTTGTGTTTGTTTTTAAAAGGAATGTGTCTATATCTAACAATAATGGAATGTGAGGTCACGCGACGGTTGTGCTCTGATTTCCTTGAATTTTTACCTGAGCTTATGTTATGTTACCGGCCTGATGTTGTCGGAGACTACGTCTGAGCCTATGAGCGTTTGCACGTTGTGCCAGTTATACGCCTACAATTAGGCGACCACATCCGATTTCTGCGATGCTATTTACTTACTAGGGTAGGGTAGCCTCCTTATGCCAATACCTCAGTCGCCTCTTACGACAAGCCTTGTAGGTCGCAGTGGTACTATTCTTTGCTCCCATTGTAAGCCTTGGCAACCCCGCGAAATACAGGCCCCATAAACACATAGATAAAATTTAAGAAACATCCAAATAAATTATAATAGGTTAAAATTCGAGTTACTATTTTCATATTCTCCAATATTATATTGTGAAGAAGCATGGACAGTTGGTAAGCAGTTAGACAATAACAATGAAACAATATAAATGTAGGTATACGGAAGAATGTGGTGTATTCCATGGAAACTAAAAAGAACACCAAATAAATCATTCATGAAAACAGTCAGGCACGAAATAGTTTATAATGTAATACATAAATCGTAAGCAGTTGCGGCTCGTCATTAAGGGCCAGTGGGACCGGGCCCTAAAAAATATATTGTGTAACGTGTATTCATTATTTTATAAATTAAAATATAACAACCCAAAACGATGATGTTTTCAAAAATTTGTGTCTGGCCCTACCAACAAAGCTGATCACGAGCCGCCACTGATCATAAGTAAATACAAGTGTTGAGCCACACAAAAAAAACATGATTAATATTGATACCATCATCATTGTACTTCGGAAAAAAACCCGGCTCCGGACTCTTTTTCTTATAGAAAAAGATTTCAGCGGCAGTACACGCACCCCGTAGCATCAACGTCCCTGGTGCCATTTTTATGCTGATGAATTTGATAAGAATTGTAAATTTAGATATTCATTATTTTTGCGCTGGCAGCGAATTTTATTTGAAAAATCTCATCAAGTCAAGTGTTCAAGAGGAAGACAATGCTTTAAGTTGGTAAGAAAAGATAGGAACACATCTGTCAGAATACATTTCTAGTGCTCTACTTTGTTTCGCCGACTTTAAGGTTTATCATAATTTTTTTTAAAACAATGTATTCCTAAATAACAACATTTTTCTGTCTTTTGTAGTACTCCCACGAATACAGTATTTTCTCTTAAGCAATCTTGTTTTTTTTTCATTCTTAACCATTCTACTTCCCACTAATCCCATATTTGCTTTTAATTAACATATCAACTCATCCTTTAAAACAAATGACACATCTGAGCCGACTTTGTTTTGAAATACCGGCCCCCCATATTATTTTAACTTCCAAAGAGGGGTGTAGGCAGTTTCATCTCAGAATAGGCACACTGTATATCAGTCAGCTATCTTATTAATTCTTCAAGATTTGTGTATGATATCAACCAGTGATCTTATTAATTCTTCAAGATTGTGTATGATATTAACCAGTGATCTTATTAATACTTCGAGATTGATATTATAACTTAATCTGTACTAATTATGAAAGATGTTCAACATTTATTCATTAGTATTTTGTCATATTAAAACATGGCTAACCGGCAATGAAACTACATTTTAAATTCTAAGAGAAGAATTCATATATTTTTATGGAATACAAAAAATGTACGTATATTTATAGTGTAATGACAGCTTACATACGTTTAATATGAGCACGCAAAAGAACCTTTCTTTCTTTTGTCCTTCTCTGCTTTTTGCCTCTAGACGTAGCAGGTTTAACTGATGATCGGTTTACGAGATAATGCACGCTCGGTCGCTTGATATGGTGTGGTATTGTGAAGCTTTAAGATGTCTGTAACTCCATCAACCCATCTTTTCTTGGTCTGCCCTTTCCTCCTGATGATTCCATTTTCAGGTTGTACGCTCTTGCAACTGGTGTATTCGGGTTCATTCTGACCAAGTGGCCAAACCATTTGAGTCTCTGTTTTTCGATAAATCTAATAGCAGGTGTTGTTACGACTGTTCTCGAAAGGGAAAGAACCATTGGCAGTTCAAAATCGAAAAGAACAGACTGGAAAGCCTCTGCCCGGGCCAAATTTATAAGAAAAGATTAAAATTCTTACAAAAATATCTTCAAAATTATATCGATGACACTCGCCGGTGCTAGGGCAGGTTCTTCAGAAATCGACACACATGTACTCACTAAAGTCAATGATGATGGTCTTACACAATATCAATCAATATTGTGGTAAGTTTGTAATATACATGAAAGTTTAAAGAGATTCCAAAATCGATGACAGCCAACCAGCGAATTTGGTTTAAATTTCTACTATTAGATAATAGTTGTTAAAATTCATTACTTTTACATTGTTTATTACAACAAATTATTATCAGTATAATTGTCGCATCCCCGCCGTCGTCAGCCCCATGCGCTATAATATATATATATATATATAAACATGGACAGAACTGATCTAAGACTATAATAATACTAATTCCTCTCGTACCGTTATACGTTACATAGGCCCTGCAAGTAATTTCTTTATACCGCTCTATCCTGGGCAACCCGCTCAATCTCCTCCATGGAACTGAGACAGATATTTCCTGCCTCTCTCAGCAAAGTTCGCTTCAGGGTCTCCGTATGTCGTCCTCTCTTTCTTGAACCTTTTGCATCCTACTTCAATGCCTGCTTTGATATTCGTTGATCATTTCTCCTCAAGGTGTGTCCAATATATCTCCATCTTCTCTTTCTTATAACAGTTGTCACTAGTGGTTGACCAGACATGTCTCTGAATTCATCACTTCTCCTGAATTCGTTTGATTTTATATTCATTATTTTTCACAGACATCTAAGACTATGGCGATATAGAATCGGTTGACACCCTTTCAGTACCAGATTGTTAGCATGTGGATATAAGGTATTTAACGTTCTCGCTTACTTCCCTTTAAAGTAAATTAGCAACCTACAAACCCATTTCATAAGATGGCTTTCACTGGAGAGTTTTTGAGTCGGGTTTCGAACCAGGTAATCTTTGATTATTTTTCTGATCACGAGGACATACTATTTGAGTACATCAACATTCTTACCTATTTTAAGTTATGCCTGTCTACATGAACGCCATGACTACGTCTCCGCTTTTAATGATTATCTATATTAATGTTTTGACTATTTTTCCACTTTGACTAACTGACTACGTGACCACAGTAATTATTTCTTCGTTCTGACTAAATTGACAACATGAGCACAGTGACTACTTTTCCACTTTGACTAACTGACTACGTGACCACAGTAACTATTTCTTCGTTCTGACTAAATTGACAACATGAGCACAGTGACTACTTTTCCCACTTTGACTAACTGACTACGTGATCACAGTAACTATTTCTTCGTTCTGACTAAATTGACAACATGAGCACAGTGACTACTTTTCCACTTTGACTAACTGACTACGTGACCACAGTAACTATTTCTTCGTTTTGACTAAATTGACAACATGAGCACAGTGACTACTTTTCCACTTTGACTAACTGACTACGTGACCACAGTAACTATTTCTTCGTTCTGACTAAATTGACAACATGAGCACAGTGACTACTTTTCCGTTCTGACTAAATGTACTATGTGAGCGCAGTGACTACTCTGTTCTGACTAACATAAACACACCGACTACGTCTCCGTTCTGACCAAATTGACTAATATGAGCGTAGTGACTTCTTCTCCGTTCGGACTAATTGACTAACATGCGATCATATTAACTACGCCTCCGTTGTAACTAATTGAATAACATGAGCACACTGACTACGTCTCCGTTCTGACTAAATTGACTAACATGAGCGTTTTGACTACTTCTCCGTTCTGATTAAATTGACTAACATAAGCGTAGTGACTACTTCTCTGTTCGGACTAACTGACTACCATGTGAGCATATTAACTACGCCTCCGTTGTAACTAATTGACTAACATGAGCACACTGACTCCGTCTCCGTTCTGACTAAATTGATGACAACAACCGTCTGACTACTACTACTCTGCTAGCTTTGAAAAACGTGTGTGTTGTATTGAGTCGTGATTCACTTGAAAGGCTGCACTGACTATCGGTCTCATACATCCGTTTCAGCACGACGTTTTTTTTTACACCAAATCGTCATCTGTCTTTCATCTCTAACCGCTTAACCAAACCGTAGTGGTGCAGGATTTTACCATGGCCACCACTTATATAGATAGCAGAGGCTATCTAAGTCAGCTGGGGATTACTAACCCTGACTTGCCATCTCATTCACCGTCTAGCTAACGTTCTTAGACTTCATAACTAAGCCAGATGTGTTTATATGATTGAGATTTAAATAAAAAGTGTTATAGGTCATAGGTAATGAATGTATTTCATGGCTGGTAGAAAATATTTTAAGATTATGTAGGTAGCTATACATTACTGATAACAATACTATTAGAGTTATAATGCATTACTGAAATAAAATATTTAATGCAAATTAAACATTATATAACAATAACCATTTAGGTGATAGTTATAACACATTGATAGCAATAAAATATTAATGTCGAATTATCATTTACTGATAACAATAAAATATTTAATGTCAGAATTATAATACATTTACTGATAACAATAACACATTTAAGGTGAGAGTTATAATACATTACTGATAACAATAAAATATTTAAGGTGAGAGTTATAATACATTACTGATAACAATACAATATTTAAGGTGAGAGTTATAATACATTACTGATAACAATAAAATATCTATTATTAGGTAGTTATACATTACTGATAAAAAGATATTTATAATTAGGTATTTATTTATCCTTCTACATATACATTAATGGTAAAAATAAAATATTTACAATTTGGTAATGATGATTACTGTAAAAATAGAATAATTAAGATTAGCTAGTAATACATTACTGCTAAAAATAGAATAATTAAATTAGCTATAATACATTACTGTAAAATAGAATATTATGATATATAATACATTGACTGAAAAATAGAAAATTCTGATTCCAGGAGTAATACATTACTGGTAAAAATAGAATAATTAAGATTAGCTAGTAATACATTACTGGTAAAAATAGAATAATTAAGATTAGCTAGTAATACATTACTGGTAAAAATAGAATAATTAAGATTAGCTAGTAATACATTACTGCTAAAAATAGAATAATTACGATTAGCTAGTAATACATTACTGCTAAAAATAGAATAATTACGATTAGCTAGTAATACATTACTGCTAAAAATAGAATAATTACGATTAGCTAGTAATACATTACTGCTAAAAATAGAATAATTAAGATTAGCTAGTAATACATTACTGCTAAAAATAGAATATTTCTTCTTCTTAACGTTTGTTCTTCGTAGACAATTTTATCATTCTTATTGTGATATATAATTGATCTTTGACAAGAAAGATGAAAATCGTGGCATATCCTAAAGGACGTAGCCATCAACTACAGTAAACGAGTCGTTCTTTGACAAGAACGAAATAGAATATTTAATATTAGGTAGCTATAGGCCTACATTTTCGGTAAAAATAAAATATATAAAATTAGGTAATTATACATTACTGGTAAAAATAAAATATATAAAATTAGGTAGTTATACATTACTGGTAAAATAAAATATATAAAATTATGTATTTATAACATTGACAAGAAGAAATAGAATATATAAATTAGGTAGCTTACTACATTTGGTAAAAATAAAATATATAAAATTAGGTAATTATACATTACTGGTAAAAATAAAATATTAAGATTATGTATTATACATTCTGGTAAAAATAAAATATATAAATTAGTAATTATACATTACTGGAAAAATAAAATATTAAATTAGTATTTATACATTACTGGTAAAAATAAAATATATAAAATTATGTATTTATACATTACTGGTAAAAATAAAATATATAAATTAGTATTTATACATTACTGGTAAAAATAAAATATATAAAATTAGGTAGTTATACATTACTGGTAAAATAAAATATATAAATTAGTAGTTTATACATTACTGGTAAAAATAAAATATATAAATTAGGTAGTTATACATTGCTATGGCAAAAATAAAATATATAAATTAGTATTTATACATTACTGGTAAAAATAAAATATATAAAATTATGTATTTATACATTACTGGCAAAAATAAAATATATAAAATTAGGTAGTTATACATTACTGGTAAAAATAAAATATATAAAATTAGGTACATTAGTGATAAATTTAAAAAATAAATATTTAACATTTGGAAGTTGTATGTTTTAAAAATGAGAATATAAAGTTAAACATTAAGGTGAAAAAATCTTTCATATTTGAAAATATTTAACTGGTAAATAAGAGGAGGGTACAATCTATATTGTTATTTCTTTATTTCTTTCATCCGTTCCACACAAATAATAAAATACTATTTTTTATGTGTGTTATACGTATTTATTATATGATTCAATCAATTTTTATGATTACTAATTGTAAGAATATATATATTGCAATTATGTGAAAAATACTTAAACGATAGCTTTCTGCAGAAGTGATTAGTTCGAAGATATTTTATATTTTTCTTCTTCGAAAGATCTACAGGGGCCACTTGTTAAACCACTATTTGTGATCCGAGCCTAAGAAAGGTTTTCTTTTGTGCCAGTTATGCGCTTACAAGTAGACCAGCACATCTGATTTCTGCGACGCTAGTTTCCCTAGGCCCCTACATTAATCGCCTCTTACGCTGTCTTATAGGTCGCAGTGTTACTATTCTTTGCTCCCCTCACGAGCCCTGGCAACACACGAGTGTGTTATTTGATATAAAACATAAAATAAGTGTACGTGAAGAAGGAGGGAGCGTTACCACACATACAGTGTCCTGTAAGTCTGACTATCCTGAAGTTCTATGTGATCAATACTAACCTGTTTGTTGCATCGTAGCCTCTTCCAAGTAGTTAATAGTTTGTTATGGCTTGCATCTTGGATTAATTCCCTCGTAGATGTCAACCTGTACAGACTGCAGAAAGTGAAGATTCTTGTATCAGACTTGACTGTTGTGACAAATGAGCCAAATATTAGTACCACAGGCCTGATATTTTGCCGCTGCTGTACCGTCGTCGGCGATATTCTGCAGGATGATCGCGTCCTTAACGACCCTCTCCAGATCGGCAACATTCTAAACCGTCGCCTTTTAACATGGAGTCTCTACTCCCACTCCTGTGTTGTCTGGCACCTTATTTATTGGTCCATGACAAAGTATCACCACTTACTGGGCAGCAAAGTTGAGATCACCGTCTCTCATTGAGTCTAGGTTGACCAGGTCAGAGTTTCTGAGAGAATGGATGCTTTATATAACCGCAATGAGAGGTTGGTCGTTTTGGTAGAAGACTTTGTCGATGACTGTCGGCACATCTGCCTTAATTTTTCTATAGAGCTCTGAACTATGTCATGCTCTTCCGTTCTCTCTATCCTTACCAGGTTAAACTTGTCTTCGACATAATAACCTCTGTCCCACTCACGAAAGAACTTGATTTTCATGATACATGCATCCCCTTGGAGGATTATGAGAAGTCTTGCTGTCTTCTCGTTTGTCACTAGATCATCCATGGTCATTGGGCCAGACCAAGTACGAATACTATCGGCAATATCAGTGTCACTGTTCCTCTACTTCTACCCTCCAGCTAGAGAAAACCGCGGCAGCGCCAACAATCCCACCAGATTCGTCTTTCGCGTCGTTCAAAATTTCGATCCAATGCTCATCAGCTGGGAGCTGGACTAAGGAAGAGACTTAAGTGTCCAGATCGATATATTTCAACACCTCTTTCTCGCACTTTTTCAAGAATGGCGTACCCTCTTGGGCATTTCGACTGGCTAGTAACAAGCTTTCGCTTTTTCAATCCGCCCTTTCATGGGCTTTTTCTTATCCGAGGCTTAACGACTTAAGCACGGAGTTGCGCTGTAATCTCGGCCTTGAGCTCACTGAGTCTCTGACCGCGCTTGTGAGAGTTGCTCACACCCCCTAGAATTTCAAGGAATCTCTCTGACTTAATAGTCAGCAAAAGTCTTTTTATATACTCTCTGACGGTGGCAGTAGTGATTGCTTCAATCAAGCCAACTCTTCGGAGTGGAAACCCCAATAAACCAAATTGTTCTGCTTGAACACGTAATTCACGCACAGTAATCATGTTGCTGGATGGGTATATCCAACAGTCAACCTTTGGTAGAAATATCGATGGCTGACAGTCGGGTAAACTCTTTTGTAATGGGCCAAGCAGTGGCGGCTCGTGATCATTTTTGTTGGTCGGGGGGACATTTTTTCCGGATAAATCGTGGTTTTTGGTCGCTATATTTTAATTTATAAAATAATAAATACACGTTTTACATTATTTTTTGTGGGGGCCTGACCCCACTGGCCCTAATGACGAGCCGCCACTGGGCCAAGTATTTCTTTACCAGGTCTGGCATAACATAAAACTGTTTTTTCACACCTTTCCGCACTTGCTGCAAGTTGTCTGTCATATCCCTCCGGTAATAATACAGCCTAGCGTGTAGCACAGAACGTGTAGGCCAACATAAAAAATAAGAACTAGCTCAATTTTA
This sequence comes from Arion vulgaris, assembly GCA_020796225.1. NCBI lineage: Eukaryota > Metazoa > Mollusca > Gastropoda > Stylommatophora > Arionidae > Arion > Arion vulgaris. The sequence continues at coordinate 56,643,837 of CM036757.1, read as the reverse complement.
TCATGTTACCAGGGACCACGCAACTTTTACTCCGTCTGGCGAGGTGCACCTTACTATTCTCTTCTAAACAACTCTGACCACAATGCTCCGTAGAGCCAATAAGAAGTCGCGGACACGTGTACTGACCCTTCATTATACCTCAGATACATAATTGGTCAAAAGAATTTATAAAAGGAGAGTGTGGGCCGGTTATAGTGGTTGGCAATCCCTCGCGGCTTCATTTATTGTATAATCTTCATGGGAAGGCGGACGTTTTAAAATATATGTATACTTAAAGATAGTTCAGGCCTGGTTTGGACTGAGACAATTGGTATTCTCCCCCAACCCTTCTCCAGCGCTAGTCTATTACATGTGTAAGCAAGGAAGAGGAGTCGGGGCCTTGTTTGGCCTACACATCCCAGTTTGTTCCCCCACATAGAGCATCCATTAACAAAAGTAGGCGTCCCACCCTTCCCTGAGTCTGTTAAGACGCTTCTCTTCCTACTGCTGCTAGCACATTCAGTGCAAGGGTTGACAAGGATAAGCTGGCAAGTATTTATCTTGACAAAATGTCCAACACCGAAATATTTGTTTTGAACGGTCATCCCGCAAACAATGTTATATTTTGACAAACTAGTAGGATAGAAATGTGTTACAAACAATGTTATATTTTGACAAACTAGTAGGATAGAAATGTGTTACAAACAATAATCTATTGTAACACCCAACAATCAATTTACCTCTCTTGTGTCAAGCCGACTGGCGTAGGTGATCATGTGCCTTAACCCTTTAGCTGCTATGGACGTATATATACGTTTTTCGCATTCACTTCTAAAGACGCATTAACACGTCTGTTATTATCTCTCCTCTGTGGGCTAAAGACGTGTTAACACGTTATACATTTCTACTTTCATTGCTGTTGGCGTACATTCACGTTTGTGACCTAGAAACAAAGAGTAGCTATTTTTAGCTCAGTCTTCAGAAAGTATGTAGCAGCGAAAGGGTTAATATCTATCAGTGGCGGCTCGTCATTATGGACCAGTGGGGCCGGGTCCCACAAAAATCATGTATAACTAATATGTAAATACTAATATATAGCCTAACCCAAAACCATGATTTTTCCGAAAATGTTTATCCAGCCCAACTAACAAAAATGATCACGAGCCGCCACTGATATCTATAGTAACATTCTTCTTCTTCGAACGCTCTATATCGACCACTTGTTAACCACTCTATGTGATCTGAGCCTAAGTGCGCTTGTACGCTGTGCCAGTCATGCACCTACAAGTAGGCCAGCATTTCCGATTTCGGTGACGCTTTTTATTTACTAGGGTAGCTTTCCTAAACCCCTACCTCAGCCGCCTCTTACGAAGTGCCTTGCAGACCGAAATTGTACTATTCTTTGCTTCCCTTGCAGTTCCCAGCACCACGCGGGTTTAGTCACATCTTCTTCTTCTTTGCGTTCGTTCTTTACCACCAATTTTAATCACTCTTTATGATATGTTTGATCTTTGCCAAGAACGTGTATACGTTGCACATTGGTTTGGTAGGCCCCTAAACGCATAGACTTCTACACATTTAGGACACGTACATCCGATTTCAGCCTAACCTCCTCAGCCACCTCTTACGACATGCGTGACAGGCAACAGTGGTTCTATTCTTTACACCCAAATTTGGGCCTCGGTAACCACTCGGGCATAGTCACATTTATTAGTTTCATTGTCGACTTTCCTCCTGATTATCGTTTAAGTTGTTTAAAACTTTAAAAAAGATGATTGATATTTTCAACATAGTTTAATATGAATATATTATTTAAAATCTCTAGTTTTTTTCAGATTTGTAACTCCTCCATCTAAATTGGTAACTGTCTAGGTTTTGTTTTAAAAGTAACGAAATTAAATATGCTATATTTCATAGTAACAATTCAGGATAATAAATAGTCTATATGTAGAAAATGTCATTCGTTTCTTGGGATATTAATAGTTTTATATAGATGATGAATATGAAATAATAATATTGAGTAGGACATCACGTGTCGTTAAATAATTTAAACAAGTATGTTGGTTTTTGTTTGTGTGTATGAATACATTGGATGTCTTTGAGAAGTGTTTATAATTCTTCTTATTTGTATGCTCCATATCGACCACTTGTCAACCACTCTGTGTGATTTGTATGTGATCTGAGTCTAAGAGCGATTGTACGTTGTGCAAGTTATGCGCCTACAAGTAGGCCAGCACATTCGATCTCTGCGCTGCTTTTTATTTATTAGGTAGCACCCTAGGGCCTACATCAGTCGCCTCTTACGACATGCATTATAGGTTTCAGTGGTACTATTCTTTGCTTCCCTTGCGGGCCCCGGCACCACACGGGTAGTGTTTATAATTGAGAATGGCTGTTTTGAAACTGATCGAATGTAAAATACTTAGAAAGCTATAGTGTCTTGTACAAAAGTATTTATATTTGAAAATAGTTGTTTTGAAACTGATCGAATGTAAAATACTTAGAAAGCTATAGTGTCTTGTACAAAAGTATTTATATTTGAAAATGGCTGTTTGAAACTGATCAGATGTAAAATACTTAGAAAGCTATAGTGTCTTGTACAAAAGTATTTATATTTGAAAATGGCTGTTTTGAAACTGATCGAATGTAAAATACTTAGAAAGCTATAGTGTCTTGTACAAAAGTATTTATATTTGAAACTGATCGAATGTAAAATACTTAGAAAGCTAAGGAAATTAGTGTCATGTTTGAAGTGTTATATTTGAGAATGACTGTTTTGAAACCATTGAGGAAAATGTGAAGTGTTATAAAACAAATTGATTTAGTGTCTTGAGTGAAGTGTTTATATCTTTGATGAGATTAGTGTCAGTTATGAAGTGTTTATATAGCATATGGAATGTGTGTATTGTGCAAAGTGTTTGTTTAGCCTAAGGAATTTGTATTTTATGTGATTTGTTTTATACAGTTAACGGACGTCTCACCTGAATGTTTTTTTTTTTTTTTATCGCGAATGTCATTAGTGTTTTATATCTTGTGCTTATAACGTGTACTTAATTAGTGCCTGGTGGCGTCTCTAGCTCAGGGGATAGTGACTCGGTCTATTAACCCGACGTTCTGAGTTCGAATCACGCTGCGGATAGTTTGGTTCAAAATTGTTTCGCGTGGACTTTTACAAAAGAACGATGACACCACCCGTTGAGAAAGCAATGACACACTACTGAACGTAATAATGCCTAGAAAACCACAAACAGCGTTAAAAAACTAGGTTGATTCCCAAAGTCCTGTAAAGGATATGCAATTAACTTTAACTTAATTAGTGCTTAATGTGTAGTATATGTGTAATATATTACTAACAGAACTGATGAATCTATTTCGTTAATGGAAATGCGTGTTCTATTTGAAGTGTTTTATTAACGCTAACGGTATTAGTGTGAGGTGTTTATACACAAATAAAAATATGTCAAGTCTTTATATAGCTGACTTAATTAGAATTTTGTTACCCCTGAAGTCGGAGGAGACGCGCTTGTTAGCGGGGGGCACTGATAATAAGGAAAGCATGACGTCGCGCAAAAATATGCCATAGCGTCATACCAGGCGCCCTGGGGTTTAAAGGGTTTTAAAGCCAAAGGATTGACTTCATTGCACTGGGTTTTACCCAATATGGCTCGGTCCCTCTCCGCAGAAATGGCAAGCCACTTACCGAGAGTATTGCACAAATCACAAACTCTGCAGTTCCAGCAACAATCCTAGGGTCTGTGGAAAAATGCACTCGTGAATAGAACTGCGCGGTCCAGATTCGTACTACTCGCAAGGCAACTAATTTAAGAAGAGGAAGAAGTATCTTGTGGGAAATGTTTATAAAGCCTATGGAATGTATGTCTTGTATGAAGTGCTAATGAGATTATTTTGTTTTTAACTTCAAAGAGTTCAGATTTCCGTTGAAAAGTGTGTGAAGTGCGTTTATCAATGTTGACGAGCGTAATTGAAGATGTTTCCATTAGTGATGGAAAATACTGTCATCATTAAATATTTATATTGGAAATAGAAATAATGATAGTGATATGCCATTTTCTGTTTAGTCTCCAGACGTATCGATCGAGTGATTAATCATGATTGGGATCGATCCTTTCCTACACGAACAGGCTAATCGCTATTATTTCTTGGTCATCAGATACTCTTCTCTTTAACTGAAAATAAGTTTTGTTTCTTCTGCGCTAAGTCTGTTATCAATTTAAACATGCTCAGTGAAAGCAGTGGTCAGTCTGAGACCTAGTCTCTCAATCTTAAATTGAAAACTATACAGAGAAAGTAGTAGTCATTCTGAGGCTTGGGCCCTTAATCGTCTTCTTCGTTTGTCGTTACACTGCTACTGGGTTTTTGCCAAGTGTCGTGGTTTTCTGTTTTGTCTTGCGCTGTTCTGGTGGCTTGGGTGATTGTTATTTTTGCTCTTTGACAGGATTCTGCTATGCCATCTAACCATCTTTTTCGTGGTCTTCCTCTCGCCTTCTTTCCTGGTGTTTTGTTGTAGAAGACTCTGTATACTGTGGAGTTTGGATGCATTTTTATTAAGTGGCCAAACCACTTCATTCTTTAATCGTCAAACTGGATATACTCAGAGAAAGTAGTGGTCAGTCTGAGACTTATATTCTTCTTCTCTTATTATCTTCGAGTTACTGAAGTTCGTGCCCATGTTTCTGTTCTTTTGATTTTCATCTACTTCCATGTATTCAGCTTCTTTTTTGTATTTTATTTTCTAGCTATTATCATATATTCTGTTTTGTCTAGACTGATATTTATCCTACCCCTCCTCTTAAGTGTTTGAATGTTCTCACTGTTTCATGTTCATTATCTTCTACCACATCTATGTTAGCAGCATAACCATGTATTATTGTTGTTTTATCTATAGCACCATCTCACTGTACATTTGTTATCTTATTTTGTCCAGGTCTCTGTTAAAATGAAATGGGGACATGGAATAACTTCATTTAAATCCATCCTTATTTTTTGGTTATATGAAAGGAATATCAAATGAAATGAATATGATTTTTCCTCCTTTATATACATACACATATGTTATGTGTATCCTCCTCCATGCATAAACGAATCCTGCCAATTAACTTGTTTATTATTATATATTCCTGTATGATATTCCATAGGTTTTAGATGTTTATCATATCATATGCTTTTCTGAAACCCACATAAATATTATGCATTTTTTTTTTTACTCTCAATTTTTCACAGCTATGTGTCTCAGTAAATGTCTGATCTATGATTGATCTGTTTTGTATGAAACCTGCTTTGTTGTCACTTATGTTATCTTCTGCATATATATTTTTTCTGTTCAGTATTATAGCTGATAATATTTTGTAGCTGGTAGGCAATAGTGATATGCTCCTTTAGTTTTCACATTTTTATTCATTTCTTGTCTTGTACTTGAGTAAAAGTAGTGCTTCTTACCATTCATAAGGAAGTTTTCTGCACAATCAATTTTCTTTATCTTCTTCTTCTTTGCGTTCGTTCTTTACCACCAATTACTCTTGTGATATGAATTAATCACTCTTTGTGATATGTTTGATCTTTGCCAAGAACGTGTATACGTTGCACATTGGTTTGGTAGGCCCCTAAACGTATAGACTTGTACACGTTTAGGACATGTGCATCCGATTTCAGCCAAACCTCCTTAGTCGCCTCCCACGACATGCATGGCAGGTAACAGTGGTTCTATTCTTTACACCCCAAATTTGGGCCCCGGTAACCACTCGGGCGAATTTTCTTTATTAATTAATGTCTTCTTGTGTTGTTCCTGTCTATCTTCTTCTGTAAGCTCAGAAACAAATTCACCTGAACCATTGTCATTATTATTTTTAAGCTGTTTTATAGCATGCATTATTTCTTCAAAATCAGGCTCTTCAGCGTTTGGTTCACTTGTTAGTATTTCTTCTTTGGGAACGCGTTCATTGGATTTACTCAATTTAGCAATTCTGTCAAATTCTTTTTCCAAACTTGGACACATTTCTTCTTTGTTATTTATCATGCTCTTCTTGTTTACATGAAACTATATATGCCTTGTTTGTTGATAGACTCGTTCTGTTGCTTTTAGTTCTTTACGAAACTTTTTAGCTTTATTGTTTTGGTAGTTGTTTTGCATTTCCTTGACAATGTTGTTTACATGAAACTATATATGCCTTTGTTGATAGACTCGTTCTGTTGCTTTTAGTTCTTGACGAAACTTTTTAGCTTTATTGTTTTGGTAGTTGTTTTGCATTTCCTTGACAATGTTGTTTACATGAAACTATATATGCCTTTGTTGATAGACTAGTTCTGTTGCTTTTAGTTCTTTACGAAACTTTTTAGCTTTATTGTTTTGGTAGTTGGTGAGCGTCTGTAGCTCAAGCGGTAGTGAGCTCGATCACGAACCCTAGCGTACCTGGTTCAAACCTCACGGTAAGCAAGTTTGGGAAGCAAATTCGTTTCCGTGGGATTTTTACAAAAGGTAAAATAGACCTGACCGTTCAGAAAGCAATGGCAAACTACTGAACGTATAAGTGGTGCCTAGAAAAATCAACGACTCGTTTACTTTGGTGATGGCTACGTCATATAGGATATGCCACAATTTTCATTTCAGTTGGTTTGCATTTCCTTGACAATGTTTATATATTTTCACTTTTCTTGTCTGATTGTTTTTGTAGCTTTTTCACATTCTACAGTTTGTTATTCACTTGTTTTGTTGTTTATATCATTCATCCAAAGTTGTTTTGCTTTTTTCTCCTTAAAACTGTTTTCTTGCGTTATTCTTTGATTCATGTGTTTTTGCTGTTAATGATCACCAATTCTAGGCATTCTTCTGCTGTTGTTTTGATTACAATTTAAATATCTGCCTGTATTTGATCAATTTCTTCTTCTGATGTCATTTAAATATGTAAAGATGGAAAAAAGTAATGGGGACAGTTATAAAGTGATAAGTGTTATCCATTACTTTTTTTTCCAGTGGCGGCTCGTGATCCTTTGTGTTGGTGGGGCCAGACTCAAATTTTCTGGGAAAAGTATGGTTTTGGGTTAGGTTATATTTTAATTTATTAAATAATAAATGCACGTTACACATTATTTTTGGTGTGACCTGGCCCCATTGGCCCTTAATGACGAGCCGCCACTGCTTTTTTCCCATCTTATCAACACTTATCATTTAATAAGTGTACAATTGTTTCCGAAAGCAAACTTTCAATGACGTAAAGAAATTCAATTAATCATATGTCATGCGTCACCATCTTCGTTCGTTCGTCATGAAAAGATCTTGTGTGTTATAATATGTTAGTGTTTACATCGATTTCTAACACCTTTCATCTCGACACATCCATTTTCAGAAGGTTGTTCGGGGACTGGGTTTGTGTTATGTGTTCGATCCCTTTACGCGCAGTCAGGTTGCATTGGTACAGCCAACTCAAGATAACTATGCCAGACAACTGACCGGGGAATCCCTAACCTAGATCAGAGGGTGAGGGAGGCTGAAATATATATTTTGATAGAAGACTACAAGCTTTTTTGCAATTTTATTCAATTCGGTGAGTCTATGGTTATTTATTGGTGAAAAATATTCATAATATTGATATTCCTTATTGTTAAACTTAACTTGTTGGATAATATAACTTCGATTTAGAATCTTTGTATTGATTTAAAAATGAATTCGTCTATATAGACTAATACTGGAATGCGAGGTCACGTGGTGTAGTTGTGGTCTGATTTCCCATAATTCTTATCTGAGTCCGAAGGCCCATAAGTTTATAGTTGGCTCTGGGTCAGCTGACAGGGCCACAACTTGGAGGAGGTGTAAGATCTTGGTTAGTTTTCCTCTTCTTCTTGCGATCGCCCTCTATGAATTCAGGCGTTGTCAGGGCACTTGACACATCTGACTGATTTTGCGTGAAGACATGCTTTCCTCGGTTAGTTTTGATTCACTGACCCCGACTTCTGTCATCTCATTCACTGCGCCTTGAACCGTTTAGTACTTGTTATGTATACTAATCAAGCTAGATGTCGCGTATTGACGTTTCCATTTCGGCAAAATTAGCCGGACATAACCCGAATCTGGACTAGTACAAAACTGCATTACACATTTGTCGAGTTGACCTATTTCATTTTGGGGATGGCGTGGACACATAAAATTTGTATATCCACATTGAAAAGACGAAAAATGCAATGTGAATTAAAAAATTATGTTATTGCGTTCATTAAGTTTCTATTAACAGCCTTAGTAGTTGCGAACATTTCTTAACTATCTCGTTTTGTTATAGCAATTATTACAAATTATCTGTTATATTGAAGATACAGTTGGATCATGCTTGGTGTAGGACAGGACAGATGCAATAGGTCACTATGTTATTTAAAACAATTCTAGAGCTTGTTCAGCAATAAATAGTGGCGACATTATTACACGTGTACAAAGTTAAGCTATTTTATTCACAGTTCACTATCTAAAAAATGATTTTATTATATAAAATTTACGTCACATATCATTGTTGAACTGGTTCGAACGAGTTAATGAATTAATATTAATTTAATATATTAATATATATATATATATTATATATATATATATATATATATATATATATATATATATATATATATAATATATATATATTAACAGATCGAGACATATACATAAATATTCACCTCGGAAATCTTCTGGTGTAAGTAACAGATCGAGACATATACATAAATATTCACCTCGGAAATCTTCTGGTGTAAGTAACAGATCGAGACATATACATAAATATTCACCTCGGAAATCTTCTGTTGTAAGTAACAGATCGAGACATATACATAAATATTCACCTCGGAAATCTTCTGTTGTAAGTAACAGATCGAGACATATACATAAATATTCACCTCGGAAATCTTCTGGTGTAAGTAACAGATCGAGACATATACATAAATATTCACCGAATTGCAATGATGATCGTCATGTAAATCAATAAATCAGACGCCCGAGTGATTACCGGAGCCCAAATTTGGGATGTCAAGAATAGAACCACTGTTACCTGCCATGCATGTTGTATGAGGCGACTAAGGAGGTTTGGATGAAATCGGATGTACATGTCCTAAACGTGTAGAAGTCTATGCGTTTAGGGGCCTACCAAACCGATGTGCAACGTATACACGTTCTTGGCAAAGATCAACCATATCACAAAGAGTGATTAAAATTGATCGTAAAGAACAAACGCAAAGAAGAAGAAGAATAAATGAATTAATTAACATGTGATATAATCTCACATAGAATTATATAATTTAAGTAGCAAGATATCATTCGAACGTATTTTATAAGATCTTTTATAGAGTTTAAGAAAACACTAATTGTGTGATTAACCCCTGTATTTCTTTCAAATAAAATAGGTCAGTTTGGGAACCGTGTTGAACAGATTTGATTAAACCGTGTCAGATTCTGTTTATAGCCGGTTTGAAAATATCTTAGAATTGTTTTGTTTAACCTATACATTTTTGTGTTACTTAATGTCGGAGGTTTGTTTTATTCTCATTAGAGACGTGTTTGCAAGATAATGTAGATTAACACCATTAGTGGGAACTTCTTTGGCAGTACACAATGTGTTTAATTGTTATATCATTTCATGGTTACGCCTGGTTTTTTTAATGGTTGCTGCGTTGAGAAACAACATGGAGATTTGTTGTTCAACGATTTCAAGGTTTTTCCTTCGCATTGGATTACCTAGTGGATATAGTGGATTCATGCTCTGCAGGAGGTGGCATTCTCTGGATATAGCATAAACACCTCTTTTCCCCACATGGACAGTCACGGGGAGTATTCACCCTTGGAAAGGTCAAGGCTGTTAAGGTCGGGCCTGGATGGTGGCAGTAGCGGAGGCGGAAGTGCTGGAAATAGTGGGAGTCACCCCACATCCGTTAGCGAGTACGCCGGCCGCGCTGTCACACCGACCACATTGACCTTGGCACAGTATCACAATCGTTATGGTCTAGCTTCTGCAATGCCTGGTAAGTAAATTGAATGTGCTCTCTATTTTTGTGTGTGTTAGTCTGTCTATTATTTAGATTTTGTTTACAAACATTTATTGATTGTTGTCTTGTTATCTTCTAAAAGTATGTTCATGTTGTCTTTGGTTGTTGTCTTGTTCTTGTCCACAAGTCTTTGGTTGTTGTCTTGTTCTTGTCCACACATCTTTGGTTGTTGTCTTGTTCTCGTCCACACATCTTTGGTTGCTGTCTTATTCTTGTCCACACATCTTTGGTTGCTGTCTTGTTCTTGTCCACACATCTTTGGTTGTTGTCTTGTTCTTGTCCACACATCTTTGGTTGTTGTCTTGTTCTTGTCCACACATCTTTGGTTGCTGTCTTGTTCTTGTCCACACATCTTTGGTTGTTGTCTTGTTCTCGTCCACACATCTTTGGTTGTTATCTTATTCTTGTCCACACATCTTTGGTTGTTGTCTTGTTCTTGTCCACACATCTTTGGTTGTTGTCTTGTTCTTGTCCACACATCTTTGGTTGTTATCTTATTCTTGTCTACAAGTCTGTTGTCCTGCAACCAGGGCTGCACCTTGCTATAATGCAACTAAAGTTATTTATTACAACTCAACTGAAACGTGTATAATTTAGCAGAAATGACTGACACATGTCTTACGGCACCCTGGACATTAGTCGCGATTTTCTATTCTCGGCTTCTTGTTGTCAATGAGAACTGTTCAATCTCTCCAATTACTATTGTCGGACCAATCTGCGTCACAATTAATGTACTCCAGACAAATCTAATTAACATATCATTACTGAACTAGTTCGGAGCATGTGTTCATAGCGATCATTTCATCCCCCGCCCCTCCCAAGAATATAACTCTTGACTAACTATTAATTTTTCTTTTGTTAAAGTTTTTAAGTACAATACAATTGGAATATGTTTAGCGGAAACAAATGTCGCGCTTCTTACGTCCCCTCGAACTCCACGTGGCTCACACACGAAGTATATTTAGTGAATAAATATGTGAGGTAATTTCGAACCGCCTGATTAAACTGTAAGAGCAATAATTTATTTTTTAGAGTTTCAAATAGTCCAAGATGACAGCCATTGCGTGATAAACACAGATGTAGGAAATAGTTATGTTTGGCAACAGTGTAATGCAGATTTGAACTTGTCTAGATTTTGGGTACGGTGGGTATATATATATATATATATTTATATATATATATATATATATATATATATATATATATATATATATATATATATATATATATATATATATATATATATATATAAATGCATAGGTGTTAAGTGGTTAAGCCTTAGCCTTGCTTTCTGTAGGTCGTTTGTTCGAATCCAGAAAGCGTTCTGTTCGCAAGTGGTTTTTTTTTCAAGAGGCACCTAACATTGTTGCTGGCTCTAGGGATTTTGTGCAATACTCTTGACAGGTGGCGTGTCTTTTCTGCGGAGAGGGACCGAGCCATATGGGGTAAAACCCGGTGCAATGAAGTGATCCCTTCGTATTGAGACCATTGAATAGATAATCCAGTCAGCAGACAAGAAATAAAATAGGGGATATGCCTGTTGCACTCCTCTTTCTTTCCTCAAAGTGTCATTTCCTCCCATAAAGAACTCTACCTCTCATGTCTATATATGTTGACTGTCAGGACCGTGCCGTGCTATGATACAGAGATGCGACCGCATCAGGCGGATCTGTAAGGGGGACGGCATAAGCAACGAAATCAAAATCAGTATTGAAGGTTATTTTAAAGAAAAAACATTTAAGGAGCGGCATTTTGAGGACTTGCATCATATTTAAAAAATATACCGCACGGCCCTGTTGACTTTACTACGTTAATAATTTTCTATGGGAACCTATTTTTTCAATTTCAAAATGGTTTCCCTATCCATAATGTCGAAGGCATAATCCACAAATTCAATATAGAGTGGAGGTTTATATTTGATACTTTGATCTAGTTGATTGATTGATAGGACCATCATCATTGCACTTCAGTGAGTAACCATGTGTGCTCCAATATCTTTCTTACACATGAAGATCTCAGCTGCAGTGCACGAACTCCGTAGCACCTGTGAGGGTCCCCGATCTAATTTGGAGGGCGATCAAGATATTTTTGTAGGGATTTAACAAAATAATGTTTCCTAATGAATTTTGCCTGGTAGCGGCTTTCCAGCCTGCTCTTCTCGATTTTGAACTGCCAAGGGTTCTTTTACGTGCTGAAATTGAACACGAGACCTACGTCTTACCGTCCGTCTCTGATAGGACTAGGAACTCGATCTTACATACAATGAGATCAGGGATCTCTTGAAAAAATATCCAGATGGCTCCACGAGGGAGCGAACTTGGTATGTTTGGTACGAGAGACGAGCACCTAACCAGGGGCGTGCCTTGCTATGATCAGGCGGCACCGTAATGGAGCGGCATAAGCAGCGAAAACAAAATCACAATTGAAAGTTATTTTAAAGAAAAAACATTTAAGGGGCATCATTTTGAAGACTTGCATCATGCTGAGAAAATATACCGCACGGTCCTGCACTTAACCTCTGCTTTTGATCTATTATTATACTTAATGTGACTGTCTGGTCAGAGTAGGAACTATTTGATAAAAACCTGCCTGTTCATGTTTGTTTTCCATGTATCCGACTTGTTCATGATTGGTTGAATTATTTAGTTAAAGTTTGACACCGGTAGCATGCCGAAGCCTAACCCTACTTTAATCACCTCTTACAAATTGCTTTGTAGGTCGCAAAGACACTCTTCTTTGTTTTCCTTGTAGGCCTCGACAATAAACGGGCATGATCCAAAGTAGTAGACTCTTATTACCTGGTAGATTACATTATTACTATTCGTGGCGTAGCGGTTAGGTGCTGGTATTGTGTTCCAAAGTAGTAGACTCTTATTACCTGGTAGATTACATTATTACTATTCGTGGCGTAGCGGTTAGGTGCTGGTATTGTGTTCCAAAGTAGTAGACTCTTATTACCTGGTAGATTACATTATTACTATTCGTGGCGTAGCGGTTAGGTGCTGGTATTGTGTTCCAAAGTAGTAGACTCTTATTACCTGGTAGATTACATTATTACTATTCGTGGCGTAGCGGTTAGGTGCTGGTATTGTGTTCCAAAGTAGTAGACTCTTATTACCTGGTAGATTACATACATTATTACTATTCGTGGCGTAGCGGTTAGGTGCTGGTATTGTGTTCCAAAGTAGTAGACTCTTATTACCTGGTAGATTACATTATTACTATTCGTGGCGTAGCGGTTAGGTGCTGGTCTTTGTTCCAAAGGTACCTCGGTTCGCTCTTTCGTGGAGCCATCTAGAATTTGTTCCAGAGATCCTGATCTCAGTGTAGGTGAGATCAAGTTCCTAGTCCTATCGGAGACGGACAATAAAAGTATGTTCCGTGTTCAAGTTTAGCACGTAAAAGAATCCTTGGTAGCTCAAAATCTTGAAAAGCAGGCTGGAATGCCGCTGCCCAGGCTGGAATGCCGCTACCCAGGCTGGAAAGCCGCTACCCTGTCAAAATTCAGTAGAACAAAACTGCTACAAAATATCTTAACCAGCTTATAAATTACATCGGGGACCCTCGCCGGTTCTACGGAGTTCGTGCACTGCAGCTGAGATATTCATGTGTAAGAAAAAGATTGGAGCACACATGGTTACTCACTGAAGTGTAATGATGATGATCCAATCAATCATTACTATTCTTTGCTTCCCTTGCGGGCCGAGGCAACAAACGAGAATAATTAGACTTAGTCTACTCTTACCTGGCAGGCTAGAGCGTGGCCTCCGATAAACATATGGCCGGCGGGCTCAGGTAAATATTCTAGGAAATAAGACCACAACTATCGCGTGATCCTCGCATTAAATTGTTATGCAGTGGCGGCTTAGTGTCATTTTTCCATTGGTGGGGCCAGACACAAATTTTCGGAAAAATCATCTTTTTTAGTATTTACTATTACGGGAAGTTATTCCCTTTCGATTATTGAGTGGGCCGGGCCCCACTGGCCCTTAATGGCGAGCCGCCCCTGCTGTTATGTATAGACTAATTCATTTTTAAAACAACATAACATACTAAATCATGAGGTTATATTATGTTACAAGTTAAGTATAAAGTAAGGAATATCAATATTATTAACATTTTCACTAATAAAAACAACGAACGCATAGAATTGAGTAAAATTCCAAAAAGCGTATAGTATTATATCAGACATATACAAAAACTAGCCTCCATTTAACAGGAATTTCGATTTGTCGGCTAAGCTTATTCGGCCTAATGTTACCGGGCTAGCTGGCTACTATTACTTTTTTGCTTGTCTTGAACTTCGGTAACACATGAGCGCAATGACTTATTGTAGTACAATTATAGTAATAACTTATTGTAGTACAATTATAGTAATAACTTATTGTAGTACAATTATAGTAATAACTTATTGTAGTACAATTATAGTAATAACTTATTGTAGTATAATTATAGTAATAACTTATTGTAGGAAATTTATGAGAGTAATCTATTGTAGGAATAATGTAATCTATGTCATTATAAGAATGGGCTACAATAGGTAAATACAAAGAAATATTTATTGTAGCAAATTATAACATTTAGTTCTTATAGAAAGGTCTAGGAATAATGAGCGTCTGTAGCTCAAGCGGTAGTGAGCTCAATCATAAACCCAAAGGTACCTGGTTCAAACCCACGGTGGGCAATTTGGAAGCAAATTCGTTTCCGTGGGATTTTTAAAAAAAGGTAAAAATAGACCTCACCATTCAGAAAGCAATATCAAACTACTGAACGTATAAATGGTGCCTAAAAATCGACGACTCGTTTACTGTGGTTGATGGCTACGTCCTGTAAAGAATACGCCACGTTTTCATTTTTCATAAGAATAATGTTTTTTTCAGTTTAAGAATAATTTAATATTGGAAATTACTACAATAAATTATTTTAGGAAATTATGGGGAAAATGCATTATAGGTAACTATAGAAAATAAATTATTGTACGAAAATTATAGAAATAATGTGCTATACGTAATTATATGAATACTTTTTTGTATGAAGTTATTAGAACGATTCTAACCGGATTATTCTGTGTTCTACAGTCGAAGAGTTTATCAACGATACTGCTCAGTAAAGCTATTTAAAAACATAGCTAGCTGGTCATATTCTTTACAGTGCTCATATTGTAGAGCTAGGCAATCGGTGTCGTAAGATATAGGGTTTAAAGGGTTTTAAAGCCGAAGGATTGACTTCATTGCACCGGGTTTTACCCATATGGCTCGGTCCCTCTCCGCAGAAATGGCACGCCACCTGCACGTAGCTCCGGCAACAATCCTAGGGTCTCTGGAAAAACTGCACTCGTGAACAGAAGACTGCGGTCCGGATTCGAACCTTCGACTTGCAAGGCAAAGGGCTTAACCACTCAGCCACAGAGACCCCCAAGATATATGGGTATGTAGTTCCGAATCCTGTAGTTGGTAATTTGCTGTTTCCGAAAGCCCCCTAATGCTTGTAGACTGTCTATTTATTGATCATATTCATTAATTCTGTTGCTTGCCCTCGGGTTCTTAAAACTCATTATTCTCACGAAATTATCAGAATAATTTATTGTTGGTAATGATCAGAATGTCAATTAGAAGAAAGACTTATTTCGGGAATCCTGTAAAATGTATTATCGTTAATTGTAAGAATGTATTTTTGTAGCTGATTATAAAAATAAAGGGCTGCAGGATTTATAGGAATATTATGCCCACCTGCCCAGCGTGTTCGTAGCGTGTTAGACGACGGGTGACAAGCCCCATATGAGTGTGATTCAATTCCGCGGGCTATCAGAAAAGCCACAGGTTCTCCAGATTTACAGTACTGTGTTCGTGGTACCGAACCGAAGGGTTACGATGTCCTTGGCACCGAGCCGAAGAGCTGAAAAGCTCAAGTGCTTCTGTATCGGGAAAAAAATAAATAAGAATATTATAATGTGGATTATTAAAGAAATAACACATTGAAGATGGCTATACGAATTATTTATTATAAATAATAATCATAATAGTAATGTATTGTAGAAATGTCTAGGAATACTATATTTTATGTCATAGTAAGATCGGTTTCTTTCTTGTAGGTAATTAGAAGAATAGTGGGTTATGAAAGGTGATAGGGATATTATAATATCGACAATCATAAGAGTGTCTTGTTTGCAATTATAAGGTTTTATCGTCTGTAATTTTAAGAATGTTTTACTACTGGTAATTATAAAAATGTTATGTTGCTAGTAATTATAAAATTTGTTGTTGTTTATAATTATAAAAAAATATTTTGTTGCTAGTAATTATAAAAATGTCCTGTTGCTAGTAATTTTAATATTGTTTTGTTGTTTATAATTAAAAAAATGCTCTGTTGCTATTAATTATAAAAATGTCCTGTTGCTAGTAATTATATAAAAATGTCCTGTTGATAGTAATTATAAAAATGTCCTGTTGCTAGTAATTATAAAAATGTCCTGTTGCTAGTAATTATAAAAATGTTATGTTGCTAGTAATTATAAAAATGTCCTGTTGCTAGTAATTATATAAAAATGTCCTGTTGCTATTAATTATAAAAATGTTATGTTGCTAGTAATTATAAAAATGTCATGTTGCTAGTAATTATAAAAATGTCCTGTTGCTAGTAATTATATAAAAATGTCCTGTTGCTAGTAATTATAAAACTGTCCTGTTGCTAGTAATTATAAAACTTTCCTGTTGCTAGTAATTATACAAATATCTTGTTGCTAGTAATTTTAAAAATGTTTTGATGTTAGTAATTATAAAAATGTTTTGGTGTTAGTAATTATACAAATATTTTGGTGTTAGTAATTATAAAAATGTTTGGTTGTTAGTAATTATAAAAATGTTTTGGTGTTAGTAATTGTAAAAATGTTTTGTTGTTAGTAATTATAAAAATGTTTTGGTGTTAGTAATTGTAAAAAAAATGTTTGGTTGTTAGTAATTCTAAAAATGTTTTGGTGTTAGTAATTGTAAAATGTTTTGTTGTTAGTAATTATAAAATGTTTGTTGTTAGTAATTATAAAAATGTTTTGTTGTTAGTAATTATAAAAATGTTTTGGTGTTAGTAATTATAAAAATGTTTTGTTGTTAGTAATTATAAAAATGTTTTGGTGTTAGTAATTATAAAAATGTTTTGTTGTTAGTAATTGTAAAAATGTTTTGGTGTTAGTAATTATAAAATGTTTTGTGTTAGTAATTATAAAAATGTTTTGGTGTTAGTAATTATAAAAATGTTTTGTTGTTAGTAATTATAAAAATGTTTTGGTGTTATAATTGTAAAATTTTTGTGTTAGTAATTATAAAAATGTTTTGTTGTTAGTAATTATAAAAATGTTTTGGTGTTAGTAATTGTAAAAATGTTTTGGTGTTAGTAATTGTAAAAATGTTTTGTGTTAGTAATGTAAAATGTCTTGTTTGTGATAATAAGAATATCATGGTAGATAATTATAAAAATGTCTTGTTTGTGATAAGAATATCATAGTAGATAATTATAAAAATGTTTTGGTGTTAGTAATTATAAAAATGTCTTGTTTGTGATAAGAATATCATGGTAGATAATTATAAAAATTATGTATTTTAGATAACTATCAGAATAATTTATATCAGGAATTACTCATCAAAAATATTGATTACAATGACTTAAGTTTATGTAAATAACATTTTGTAGAACATTACTACAAAATAATTATTTGTAAGTAGTTGTAAAATTGACTAGCTGTATGCAGTTGTCAGAATAATTTGTTGCAGGTACTTTTACAAATAATTTATTGCAGGTAAAGATAATAATTTATTGCAGGTACTTTTATAAATAATTTATTGCAGGTAAAGCTAATAATAATTTATTGCAGGTACTTTTACAAATAATTTATTGCAGGTAAAGATAATAATAATTTATTGCAGGTACTTTTACAAATAATTTATTGTGGGTAATTTAAAAAAATATATTGAAGATAGTTATAAAAAATTTGTTATTGTGAGAAATTATAATAATAATGTATTGTAGGCAATTATAACATTGATTTACTATGAAATTATAAAACAAATAATTTATTATAGACAATTATAACATTGATTTATTATGAAATTATAAAACAAATAATTTGTTGTAGACAATTATAACATTGATTTATTATGAAATTATAAAACAAATAATTTATTACAGACAATTATAATATTGATTTATTATGAAATTATAAAACAAGTAATGCATTGTAGACAATTATAACATTGATTTATTATGAAATTATAAAACAAGTAATGCGTTGTAGACAATTATAACATTGATTTATTATGAAATTATAAAACAAATAATTTGTTGTAGGCAATTATAACATTGATTTATTATGAAATTATAAAACAAATAATTTATTGTAGACAACTATGACATTGATTTTTTTAAAGAAATTATAAAACAAATAATTTATTGTAGACAATTATGACATTGATTTTTTTAATGAAATTATAAAACAAATAATTATTGTAGACAATTATGACATTGTGATTTATTATGAAATTATAAAATAGATAATTTATTGTATGCAATTATAATATTGATTTATTATGAAATTATAAAACAGATAATTTCTTGTAGACAATTATACAATTGGCGTAACAATGGTAGGTTTAACAAATACGTTTACTGTATAAATAATTAAAAGGAAGATTTATTGTGTGAAATTATAAACATTATTTTGTGTAGATAACTGTAAGGATGATTTAAAATTGGAAATTATAGAAATAAGTTTGATGTAGTTAATTAACAGTACCTATTGTAGATAGTTATTTTATTCTTGTGATTTCAAGGGAAATTTTGATTTACCACCCGTATTCCTCTTTTTACTTTTGAGTAGTTTCTCTAGAGCTTCTTTTCAAACTTAGAATCTTACAACCTTCTCCACAACGTGTGCAATGCTGGGAGGTTTTGATTGATGATAGCACTTTCAACATTGTACTTCGATGAATAACCATGTGTACTCCGATATCTTTCGTACACAGGAATATCTCAGCAACAGTGCACGAACTCCGTAGAGACGGCAAGGGTGCCCGATGTAATTCTGAAGATGGTGTACATTTTGTAGAAATTTTAGTTTAATTTTTTTTCGTGAATTTTGTCCGGACAGCGGTTTTACATCCTACTCTTATCGACTTTCAATTGTCAATGGTTCTTTTAAGTGTCTAATTTAAACACGGAATCTCCGTTCATTGACCGACTCTGATAGAACTAGGAATTTCATCTACATTAAAATCGGATATCTCTGGAAAAATATCCCGTTCGCTCTTCGTGGGAAACGAACCGTGTAACGTTGTAACGAACGGCGAGCACTTTACCTCTACACAACAGATGCGCCCCCAATGCTGAGAGATGAATCCCACCATCTGACCCTGATGATATTTTAAGCACATAGTTAGTTGAAGAAAGTGGGGCTGCTTTGTTTGCACGCACAATCTGTCATTCTTATTTATGACTATATCTGGCTTCAGTATCATATAGGCTACCAATCTCTCAAGTTGCAATAAGGCTCGTCTGAATGTCGAGTGACACTGATAAGGAAAGCAAGTTTTCGCGCAAAAATCAGTCAAGAGGTGCCATATTAAACACTATGAGTAAGCCGTAAATTCTACTTTTAACCTGGTCAGATCTAGTACCATCTTCATGTTCAGTGTTGACTAGAATGAATTTATTGCAATTCCTATATTCCTATATAGCACTGAAGGCCTACTCAGAAATTGCTCTGAAGTTTGTAGTTTGTATTTCAGTCTGACGTGCACTCTGATCAGGTTTTATTATTTGTTCCACTTGAATTATGTATAATCATTAATAATAAAAAATATTAAAAATATTAATATATTAATATTTAAAAAAATATTATATTTAGATAAAATATTTAAGGATTATTAATTCTTCATTTGCAAATAACTATTAGCATATTTAATATAAATACAAAATGTATTTAACATTAAATATAATTATATTTTTTGATAATGTATTCTAATATCTATGCTCCCTATCCTGTTGTAGAAGACATTAATTTCCTTCCCAATTATCATCATCATCAGGTGCCTGCCGGCAGGTGTAGGCGATCATGGATCTTCACAAATCTCTGGTGTTTGCTACCATCTCAGATGTTGAGGCTCTTTTGTGCCATGAAGTTGAGCTATCAGCAATTTTTTTTCTCTGTCTTCCTCTGTCTTGACTCTCCTCGTTTTTATCAGTTGTTACAATGTGTTCGAAACCTCCCCTCCTCATCACATGACCGAAAAATGATGACTGCCTCTTTCTTATATTGATAATAAGCTTACTGTGTTTTGACCTCATTCAACACCTCCGCATTAGTCATTTGTATCCCAATTATAGGGATATTTTTTAATGTCCGGTTTTTGTTGTATTTTTCTAGTTGATTTTTCTAAGTGGCCAACATATTTGATTAATTCAACAGAGAATGGCAAAATTCAGTATTTTAATTTATTTGAAATTTAAACTCAGGTGTTTTTGGTGTGGTGTGTACTTATTTGTGTTTATTGCATGAATTATTTGCAGTTTCAAATGAACTTGCTTCATCTTCAGTTTGTTTATTCGGTCTGGGAATCCGTTATTTTCAAATGATTGTTATTGATTAACGGGAAAGCCAGAGTAAGAGAAGCATAAGAAAGTGAAGTCTGTACAAGCGACAACATTGAACATATAGATAATATTTCAAGTGAACAGAAGGAAAGAAGAGAAGCATAAGAAAGTGAAGTCTATACAAGACAACATTGAACTAAGAAAATATTCAAGCGACAGGAAAGAAGCATGAAAGTGAGTCGTACAAGGACAAATTGAACAAAAGATAATATTTCAAGCTAACAGAAGGAAAGAAGAGAAGCATAAGAAAGTAAGTCTATACAAGGACAACATTGAACATATAGATAATAATATTTCAAGGAACAGAAGGAAGAAGAGAAGCATAAGAAAGTAAGTCTATACAAGCACAAATTGAACATAGATTATTCAGCAACAGAAGGAAAAACATAAGAAAAGTCTATGCAACATTAACATATAGATTATTTCGGAAAGAAGAAGAAGAGATTAAGGATGAACGAGAGCTACTAAAGTAGTTCGGCATACGTCTTCTTTGAAGCTCAATATCGACCTTAAACCACTCTTTGTGGTTTGTATGTGATCCGAGCCTAAGAGCGATTTACGTTGTGTCAGCATCCGATTTCTGTGGCGCTTTTTATTTACTAGGTAACTTTCCATGTCCCCTACCGTAGTCGCATCTTACGACATGCCTTGTAGGTCTCAGTGTTGTTATTCGTTGCTCCCCTTGTAAACCCCACCAACACATGGGCGAGCCGATACATATTAAAATGAGACAGATAACCCAGCCTCACGTCATAATTCGCTTCATAGAACCAGCATACCATCTCGTTTCTTCGGAGAACTGACTTATACTGATTGCTGAGCCACATCTACATATTCTCTCTCTCTCGCGATCGTTCTTAGGCCGCTTTTATCATTCTATTGTGATATATAAACAGCCAAACATCAAGAACGGATGTACGTGCACAACCTTCAGTACCTATTGGAGCTCAGGTGCTTATCCTTCGGTGGGGTGTTCGATTTCAACCAGCGTTTACTGGGTTCGCTCTCCGTTAGCCTTTTGATGTCCCCAGCCAAAACCCACAAGCCATGTTGCTATTTTCTTTCAGGGCAGCGACCCTTAGACGATCTGGCCTCCTGGGCTGATGAGCGTCATCTGCCAAACTATGCCCGTCTTTTTGTGAACTGCTTGGTTTGCCTACCGTCCAGTTTTGTGTACGGTTTGCTCCGCTAGCTTTTGATTGCCCCCAATCAACTACAAGGCAGCAATAATTTACATATTCAAGAGCCTCTCACATACACATGAATGCACACGTAGGACTGTATTTCAAACTGAGGAACACATACTCTAGTTCAGCCTTTAATTTCCTGATCTGAAATCGCAGAACTAAGACTAAAATTATGGGTTGGAGGGAGGGGGGCTATAACAGACTGTGCACATTGTTCTAATGGTGAAACACGTAAATACAAAGTACTGTAGTTTTACAAAATACAAAAACCATAACTATACACAGCAACGTTTCTACCAAAATGCCTTTATCAAGCCGTGGGTTGAAACGTTGCTGTGTATCGTTTTTGTATTTTGTAAAACTACAGTACTTTGTTGTTACGTGTTTCGCCATTGCTTCGTAGTTTTACTGCAGTCTTCCATTATATCGATTACACTTTGTTCTAGTAAAACAAAACCCGAGTATCTAGCACGACCCCTTTTATCTGAACATAGAAAACGAAGACTAGCATACATTATGCTAAACAGATAAACATCACAACATTCAATATATAAGCGACACTAGGCATGACTTGAATTATTGCAATATTATATTTATTGAAACGCATTAACCAAAGCATAATTTATAGCATCTGTTAAAATATGTGACTTCATGTAGAATTGTACTTATTCACATGTTAATAAAATGTTGTACTTTATAAGATCACTCAGCCATGATTGCCATTGTTAACTCATATATAACAATGGTGACTGTATTAAATACACTAGTCTTTTTCTCTAAGCTCGCTCTACATCAAACACTCAACAACTCTTTGTTGCTTGTTTGTGGTTTACGTCCTATAGCGTTTCTTTGGCTAGTTAGTCGCCTACAGAACCATATACAATCATATTCAATTTCCTGAATGATTTTTATTCGGGTTCTCCTCCGTAACCAGAGACAGTCTCCGCTATGTTCATACAGGCGCTGGTTTGCGTTTACTCTGAGGCGACCACTTCTCGACCACTCTTTGCGACTTGTATATGATCTAAACCACAGCCAACTCTAGATAACTATAAGTTTATAGTTGGCTCTGTCTAAACCATAGATTCCCAAACCTTTTTTGGCCCACCGCCCATTTTGCACAACATAACCTTTGTAACGCCCCTTCCACATTATAACAGTTTGCCAACGCCCCCCTCCCACATATATACTTGCTTTATTTTCTCTTTGACATAGAAAATTGATATATATTTCTGTCAGACATGGTCAATTTTCATCAGATGACTATATAACTGAAATATAAAATTTATAGAAAAATGGACTGTGTAAGACGGGCATAATATGAATTAATATGCATAATTCAAACTCTAAATTATTATTCAATCTCAAAATCACGAAAATAATTGATTTAAAAATATTTATTATTAATGTCTTCTTTAATGAGCCACCGACCCCTAATCGCCTGAACAACCCAAAAATTCTTCTGAACCCACTATCGGCCCCCAAGAACGCGTCAGCGCCCACTGGGGGGTGGTACCGCCCACTTTGGGAAACGCTGGTCTAAACCAACTAACACGAGACACCGTGACGTTGTTAGAACGCAGCGAGAACATTCCATATACGGAACATGCTCATCACTTTTTTTGGACACATTGTTTTCATCGCCACAGTGAATTCGGGTTTTTTACTCTGTATTATTGTCATTGATATTATCGGGAACAGTGAACAAGGGATTCGTGTATGCAACAGGAGTATTGACAAAACCAGTCTTTTTATTTGCGTTCATTTTTATCACTACGTTTTGGGATCTGTGTGGTTTGCGCCGAGTTCGTGGGGACGTCGCGCACTGGTTTGTGGGCAGCTACGGCATGTTGGACGAACACATTCGAATTTCGGCCTAAACAAGATCAACCTGTTGTGTAAATCAATCTGATACTATTCTCAGCTGCGCTTACACTACTACATAATTTAATGGTTATACTCTCTTCGATCTCTGTCCGCTTTACCATAATACAGAACATCAATGTTGTCATGGTTTAGGTGCAATAGGGACACCGACCCTGGCGCTGACTTGTCAATATATTTCATTGAGTCTATAGCCTCCAAAAACACTTTTGAAAACTACTTTTTAGCTTGTGAATTCGAGATAGGCCAGATATACGCAATACCGTCTAAATGAAGTGAAGAACATAACTAAATGTGATTTTTATGTCTTGCTTCTCAACCCACTAGGCAATATCGGCTTCTGAGAATGTTTGCAATATGAAGAGTTACTTTTAATCACACCAGACAACTTTCAGATTCAAGATGGCAGCGAACGGCTTTGTTTATAACCTAGTAGTGATGGATTTGGCTTATCCTGTCCTCTTTCTGTGTTTTGTGCCGGTTCATGTTTTCAAATTCTGCACGAGGAATATATATGTTCATCGCGAGAGTTTTATTTTCTGTGGATGATCATGTAGGAGTGGGATGGCGTCCGATGTTTCGTCACTGACGATTGCCGGCATTCCACGTTCGCTTTAGCTTGAATAAGGATGTTAGTGATGTGTCCTTTCTCTCACTGAAAAGAATCTGAATTCGGCAATACTAGACTTTTGTTATTGGTTATTGGTTACTAAACTGACGCCATTGCACTCCAGGCAGACCAATAAGTGCTCAATCTCCCCAACAGATATCGAAGAGTATGCATACTGATGGATTCCGGGGCTCGCTGATTAAACACACCTCTCACTCTGCCTCTCAGGCATCCAGTTCGACTTGAACAACGGGTAACTCCAAACTGCTTAAATCGCTTGATCGATTCAACATCGATTTTAGTGTCCTCATCCAACAGACAGTCGCGAACAGACCGAAGAATATCCCCCTTATCCATCTTCGAATCCCCAACAATCGATGCTGTTGATGCAAGCCTGGCCGCTCTCTCATTACCGTACTAGACCAGAATGCGCATTAGAAACCATAGGATCACGCATCTAACGCCTTTATAATGATTATAGTATGCGATAAAACGTACTCTGTTGATCGGTCGACCGAACCTGCCGTAATTAAGTCACTACATTCAAAACTACACATCATCAGATATGATCTTCAGACAATAGTTGACTTCATCATACGAACATATCTGACGGTATAACCATCAAAATGAAATGAAAATCGTGGCATATCCTATAGGACGTAACTATCAACCATAGTAAACGAGTCGTTGATTTTCTAGGCACCACTTATACGTTCAGTAGGTTACCTTTGCTTTCTGAACATTTTACCTTTTGTAAAATCCCACGGAAACGAATTTGCTTCCAAACTTGCCCACAGTGGGAGTTGAACCAGGTACGCTTGGGTTCGTAAGCAAGCTCACTACCGCTTGAGCTACAGACGCTCACTCCATCAAAATAGCCATTGTAGTAAGAAATAGAACGCACCAGATAATGTGCTTCTAATGTAATTTGCAGTATTGAGAGTTGCTTCTGAACTCACTAGGCAATGTCTGCTTCTAAGGTAGTTTGCAGTATTGAGAATTGCTTAACTCACTAGGTAATGTCGGCTTCTAAGGTAATTTGCAGTATTGAGAGTTGCTTCTGAACCACTAGGTAATGTACGGCTTTAAGGTGTTTCAGCACTGAGAATTGCTTAACTCACTAGGTAATGTCGGCTTCTAAGGTAGTTTGCAGTATTGAAGAGTTGCTTCTTAACTCACTGGCAAATGTCTGCTTCTAAGGTAGTTTGCAGCACTGAGAATTTAACTCACTAGGTAATGTCGCTTCTAGGGTTTGCAGTATTGAGAGTTGCTCGACTCACTAGGTAATGTCGGCTTCTAAGGTAATTTGCAGTATTGAGAGTTGCTTCTGAACTCACTAGGCAATGTCGGCTTCTAAGGTAGTTTGCAGTATTGAGAGTTGCTTCTTAACTCACTAGGTAATGTCGGCTTCTAAGGTAGTTTGCAGTATTGAGAGTTGCTTCTGAACTCACTAGGCAATGTCGGCTTCTAAGGTAATTTGCAGTATTGAGAGTTGCTTCTGAACTCACTAGGCAATGTCGGCTTCTAAGGTAATTTGCAGTATTGAGAGTTGCTTCTGAACTCACTAGGTAATGTCGGCTTCTAAGGTAATTTGCAGTATTGAGAGTTGCTTCTGAACTCACTAGGCAATGTCGGCTTCTAAGGTAGTTTGCAGTATTGAGAGTTGCTTCTTAACTCACTAGGCAATGTCTGCTTCTAAGGTAGTTTGCAGCACTGAGAATTGCTTAACTCACTAGGTAATGTCGGCTTCTAAGGTAGTTTGCAGTATTGAGAGTTGCTTCTTAACTCACTAGGCAATGTCTGCTTCTAAGGTAGTTTGCAGCACTGAGAATTGCTTAACTCACTAGGTAATGTCGGCTTCTAAGGTAGTTTGCAGTATTGAGAGTTGTTCTAACTCACTAGGCAATGTCTGCTTCTAAGGTAGTTTGCAGCACTGAGAATTGCTTAACTCACTAGGTAATGTCGGCTTCTAAGGTAATTTGCAGTATTGAGAGTTGCTTCTGAACTCATTAGGCAATGTCTGCTTCTAAGGTAGTTTGCAGTATTGAGAGTTGCTTCTAACTCACTAGAAATGCCTGCTTCTGAGAAAAGATTGAAGTATTGAGATTTGCCTCTTAACCCGCCAAACAATATCTGATTCTAAGATAGTTTGCAGTATTGAGAGTTGCTTGTCAATTTACTAGACAGTGTCTGCTTCTGAGAAAGTTTGCAGTAGTGAGAGTTGCTTGTCAATTTACTAGACAGTGTCTGCTTCTGACAAACGTTTGCAGTAGTGAGCGTTTCTGAGCTGTATATTCAGCGTAAGCGACAATTGTCAAAAAAGACATTTCTTATAATTTATGATGTCAGTTTTTTCATGAATAATGGTTAGAACAAACATTCAGTGCATTATCATTTATATATTAGATGTAGCACTTGCGGTGTGATTATTTTTACTATGGAGTTTTAATAGGAAAATGCGACGTATTCTCATCTATGCCATACTGGTTGGCTTTGATAATCAGTGACCTCCACAACTTCTGATCTTATTGCTATTAAATGTTTTTATATCGTGTTGTTAAACTATTCGGTCTCTTTTCATTTTGGCATCTGATATGTGTTTTTCCATATCATTCATGTCAGTTATCATGTAGCCCTTAAACCAGTGGCGGCTCGTCATTAAGGGCCAGTGGGGCTGGGTCCCACTAAAAATAATGTATAAAGTGTATTTATTATTTTATAAATTAAAACTAAACCATGATTTATCTGGAAAAAATGTCTGGCCCCACCAACAAAAATTATCACGAGCCGCCACTGCATAAACATACTCCTTTCACTACGCGCCCACAAAAAAAAAGTATTGGACTGCTTCTATATGATCTTAACGATAAGTTTCATATCTTCATTGTCCTTACTCAACACCTTTTACAATTTTCTTTCAACTTCCTTACATGCCTTCCTACTTACCTTCCTTACATACCTTCCTCACTTACTTCCTTACATGCCTTCCTCACTTACCTTCCAATGCTTCCTACTACCTTCCTCACATTTGACTCACACCTCTCACATGCCCTTCCTGACGTTATTTTATGTTTATTATTTATATCCCCTCACACTATACCTTCTTAACTATAGATACATTAACTTCCTGCTAATGCCTTCTTCACTTACTTTCCTCATGCCTTCCTCACTTACCTTCCTTCACATCCTCCTTTACTTACCTTCCTCACTTACCTTCCTCACTTACCTTCCTTACATGCCTTCCTTACATGCCTTCCTCACTTACCTTCCTTACATGCCTTCCTCACTTACCTTCCTTACATGCCTTCCTTACTTACCTTCCTTACATGCCTTCCTTACTTACCTTCCTCACTTACCTTCCTTACATGCCTTCCTTACTTACCTTCCTCACTTACCTTCCTTACATGCCTTCCTCACTTACCTTCCTTACATGCCTTCCTCACTTACCTTCCTTCCTCACTTACCTTCCATGTTCCTTACATTCCTCACATTTGACTACAAAAGCGCATCTCCGTGACATCTGACGGTTATTGTGTGTGTTTATTTGTTATAGCCCTGAAACAACACATATAACTTGATTAACTATAGATAACATTGAAGAACTCTCCTGCTGAATCAATTCACAAGAACTTATTGTCTAGGGTTATCTTGACTGTATGTTATTTGTCTCTAGCCTGTTATTTTCTTTTCTTGAAAACAATGACATTTCGCATGATGTTATCAGAGTTCCTAGACAATGAAATGAACGTACCTGTCGCACTATAGCCAGTACATTATTCTCACTGGTTCTCCGATATTTAAAACTTCACATAATGTGTGCTTATGGTAAAAAATGGACAAATAGACATACTATATGCGCGGGAAAGACGTGGTAGACACAGGAATACTATGGTTACAGTATAAAGTTGTGAGTTCTGACAGTTATCAAAGAATTTGCAGTACGAATTTGCAGATCTTGCTGTTGTTCCCATGATTACATTTACATTTAATGTATTATTTATATTAAAATATAGACTGTAGCTTTAACGGTAGGGAGCTCGATCACAATCCAAGCGTACCTGGTTCTTCTTCTTTGCGTTCTCACTAGATTGGGATTTCGGATTCTCTAATAAAGTCAGCCATCTGCCTCAGATTGTCAGCCACGCCATACAGTTTGTCTTGGACGCTAGTGTAAGTGGGCCACCTTTTTCTTCTCAGTTCTGCATACTGGGGCAGTTCTGTAGGATATGTTCTGTTGTCATACTCGCCAAGCCACGGGGCAGGACAGGTCGTTGGTGCCTATTTTGAATTTAGTGTACAGGTTTTGTCTCATTCTGTTGTGACCCGTCCGAAGGCGAAGTATGGCTGTCTAGTCCCTTCTGAACAATTGGTAATATCCATCGTCCTTATGTTGTGGGTGTTCTTTATCCATTTTGCTTTGTAGTGCCATTTGGCGATGGTTTTTGCTTCTTCATAGCTAATCAGTTTGTCACCTTGGGGCATTCCTGCTCCCTCTTTGACCAGTATGTCAGCATCTTCATTCCTCTTGATCTTGCAATCTGATGGTATTTTGGAAGCAAATTCGTGTCCGTGGATTTTTACAAACGGTAAAAATAGACCCCACCGTTCAGAAAGCAAGGTCAAACTACTGAACGTCTAAGTGGTGTCTAGAAAATCTGGGACTCGTTTATACGGTGGTTGATGGCTAAGCCCTGTAAAGGGTATGCCACGATTTTCATATATCTATTATCATCGTTAGATGTTATAGAGATGATAATGAGAAGAGCCAGAAATGATGACTATAAACGTGAACAGAGAAGAATGATAATTAACATGTAAAGTGGAGATAATAATGAATGTGACAAGAACATATTATAATAAATGTTCCGCTCATTAGCATCTTCTCTTTTCACGTTTATTGTCATCGTCTCTTGCCCCGTTCATTAGCATTTCTATTGTCACGGTCGTTAGCACATTCTCTATCTCCGCCATTGGCGACGTGACCCACATTTCTCCATGTCCATTTGTAGCTTTGAGTTCACTGTAGCCCTTTGCGTTCTCTTTCCCCACATTCCCTTTCACTTTTCCAATATGGCTGGATTAGCCTTTAAGCAAAATAATGACCTGCCTAGGGCATCGGGAGGAGGGGAACACCATATATCATTTTCACTTCCCGATTTACCATCGACCATATGATTCAAATTTGGATATTGTACAGAATGCTTGAAAAGGACGAAATCATACATAAGTTAAGAGACATTCCAAAACACATGTTTGAGAAGAATTCTGAAAATGTTCTGGTCAAATACAATAAAACATACATGAGTTTTCCGCCTGTGTGGTGCTGGGGTCAGCAAGAGAAGCAAAGAATAGTACCACTGCGACTTACAAGATGTGTCGCAAAAGGCGTAACCATTTTACATTAACTACATCCAATACATAAATGATAATGCGGAAGCTACCTAGTAAATAACAAGCGTCGCAGAAATCGGATGTGCTGGCCCACTTGTAGGCGCATAACTGTTACAACGTACAATCGTTCTTAGGCTCAGATCACATATAAATCACACAGAGTGGTTAATAAGTGGTCGTTGTGGAGCGTTCGAAGAAGCAGAAGAATGCGTTTTCAAAACGAACTAACTGTGCATCATTAGATGCCATAATTAAAACACAAAGATAGAGATGGCTTGTGCATGTATGTCAAATACTAGTTAGGGTATTGTCTACAACAGCTCTCCGATGCTCAGCGGGTGGACAAGAAAAGCCTTGAAGTCTAAAGGGAAAATGGAGACGAACTGTTGAAAGATTGTGACCTGACCTGTGAAACAGTTAGTAGCAACAACGGAGCTCTTTTGTGGGAGAATTATGTTTCAAACCGAACACAAAGAGGATACAGATAGTGCTCGATATAGTGCAACATTGCAAATGTGGCGGCAACTGAACTAAGTTCTGTACATAAGGACTACCATGAATAATTATATATATATATCCTCTTCTTGTCCCGATTGACACGTAAGGCTTCCACAAGAGACCTCCACTGTTGTCGTTCTGCTGCCTTTCTAGCAACCGTCTCCCACGTCAGGCCACACTCCTTCAACTCTATCTTTACCGTTCTTCTCCATGTTTCCTTTGGACTTCCAGGCCTTCTCTTCCCATCCGATGTCCACCTGAGAGCTGTCCTAGTCAATACCACCACTGGCATAGGACATACATGTCCAATCCACATCTTTCATTGTCTTTTAATGATGGTCTCCAAGGATGCACAGTCTGTTCATTTCAAAAGCTTCTCATTTGTTATGGTATTTGGTCAGAAAATTTGTAGGATTCATATATATATATACACACCCAGCGTGTTTGTAGCACGTTGGACGACGGATGACAAGCTCCCTGTGAGTGCGGTTCAATTCCGCGGGCTGTCAGAAAAGCCACAGGTTCTCAAAATTTACAGTAAGGTGTTCGTGGCACGAAGCCGAAGGGTTACGATGTCCATAGCACCGAGCCGAAGAGCTGAAAGCTCAAGTGCTTCTGGAACGAAAAAAAAATAAATATAATGTGCGTGTATGGGGACATTAACTTATATTTGAAGTACATAATAATCTAAACTTATATTTGAAGTACATAATAATCTAAACTTATATTTGAAGTACATAATAATCTAAACTTATATTTGAAGTACATAATAATCTAAACTTATATTTGAAGTACATAATAATCTAAACATATATTTGAAGTACATAATAATCTAAACATATATTTGAAGTACATAATAATCTAAACATATATTTGAAGTACATAATGATCTAAACATCCGGCCCTGCACCCTGTGCCACTAACTTATATTTGAAGTACATAATAATCTAAACATCCGGCCCTGCACCCTGTGCCACTAACTTATATTTTAAGTACATAATAATCTAAACATCCGGCCCTGCACCCTGTGCCACTAACTTATATTTTAAGTACATAATAATCTAAACGTCCGGCCCTGCACCCTGTGCCACTAACTTATATTTGAAGTACATAATAATCTAAACGTCCGGCCCTGCACCCTGTGCCACTAACTTATATTTTAAGTACATAATAATCTAAACGTCCGGCCCTGCACCCTGTGCCACTAACTTATATTTTAAGTACATAATAATCTAAACGTCCGGCCCTGCACCCTGTGTCACTAACTTATATTTGAAGTACATAATAATCTAAACGTCCGGCCCTGCACCCTGTGCCACTAACTTATATTTGAAGTACATAATGATCTAAACGTCCGGCCCTGCACCCTGTGCCACTAACTTATATTTTAAGTACATAATAATCTAAACGTCGGCCCTGCACCTGTGCCACTAACTTATATTTTAAGTACATAATAATCTAAACGTCCGGCCCTGCACCCTGTGCCACTAACTTATATTTTAAGTACATAATAATCTAAACGTCCGGCCCTGCACCCTGTGTCACTAACTTATATTTGAAGTACATAATAATCTAAACGTCCGGCCCTGCACCCTGTGCCACTAACTTATATTTGAAGTACATAATGATCTAAACGTCCGGCCCTGCACCCTGCGCCACTAACTTATATTTGAAGTACATAATGATCTAAACGTCCGGCCCTGCACCCTGCGCCACTAACTTATATTTGAAGTACATAATGATCTAAACGTCCGGCCCTGCACCCTGTGCCACTAACTTATATTTTAAGTACATAATAATCTAAACGTCCGGCCCTGCACCCTGTGCCACTATTTGTAGTGTAATATCGATCCATATATATGACCTTCATTTTATATCAAGGCTATTATTTATTGATATCTTCTTGTCTACATCTAAACTACAGCGAATGAAGTATTTATTGATATCTTCTTGTCTATATCTAAACTACAACGAATGACGTATTTATTGATATCTTGTCTACATCTAAACTACAGCGAATGAAGTATTTATTGATATCTTCTTGTCTACATCTAAACTACAGCGAATGAAGTATTTATTGATATCTTCTTGTCTACATCTAAACTACAACGAATGAAGTATTTATTGATATCTTCTTGTCTCCATCTAAACTACAGCGAATGAAGTATTATTGAATATCTTCTTGTCTACATCTAAACTACAACGAATGAAGTATTTATTGATATCTTCTTGTTTACATCTAAACTACAGCGAATGAAGTATTTATTGATATCTTCTTGTCTACATCTAAACTACAACGAATGAAGTATTTATTGATATCTTCTTGTCTACATCTAAACTACAACGAATGAAGTATTTATTGATATCTTCTTGTCTACATCTAAACTACAACGAATGAAGTATTTATTGATATCTTGTCTACATCTAAACTACAGCGAATGAAGTATTAATTGATATCTTCTTGTCTACATCTAACTACAACGAATGAAGTATTTATTGATATCTTGTCTACATCTAAACTACAGGGAATGAAGTATTTATTGATATCTTCTTGTTTACATCTAAACTACAGCGAATGAAGTATTTATTGATATCTTCTTGTCTACATCTAAACTACAGTGAATGAAGTATTTATTGATATCTTCTTGTTTACATCTAAACTACAACGAATGAAGTATTTATTTATATCTTCTTGTCTCCATCTAAACTACAGCGAATGAAGTATTTATTGATATCTTCTTGTTTACATCTAAACTACAGCGAATGAAGTATTTATTGATATCTTCTTGTCTATATCTAAACTACAGCGAATGAAGTATTTATTAATATCTTCTTGTCTCCATCTAAACTACAGCGAATGAAGTATTTATTGATATCTTCTTGTCTATATCTAAACTACAACGAATGAAGTATTTATTGATATCTTCTTGTCTCCATCTAAACTACAGCGAATGAAGTATTTATTGATATCTTCTTGTTTACATCTAAACTACAGCGAATGAAGTATTTATTGATATCTTCTTGTCTATATCTAAACTACAGCGAATGAAGTATTTATTGATATCTTCTTGTCTACATCTAAACTACAGTGAATGAAGTATTTATTGATATCTTCTTGTCTACATCTAAACTACAACGAATGAAGTATTTATTGATATCTTCTTGTTTACATCTAAACTACAGCGAATGAAGTATTTATTGATATCTTGTCTACGTCTAAACTACAGCGAATGAAGTATTTATTGATATCTTCTTGTCTACATCTAAACTACAACGAATGAAGTATTACTGTCATCATCCAATAGGTGGACAGAATTTTGTCACATTAACCATCCTTCGCATTCCCATAATTTCTCAGTCTCATAGGATAGTTGCCCAGCCTCCTGCCGATGTCATGCTCAAATCATATATAACTTTCTGAATCCACCTTCTCTGTGGTTTTCCTCCTCTTCTGTTTGCCATAAGGTCGCTCTCTATAGTTGTCTCATTTAGCCATTTATGTTTGATTTGTGTCTAGAATACTTTAATTTTTCATGCAATTTATGGCTTCAGTCAGTTTTCATTAATTTTAAATCACTTCTGTACATATCTATTTGTTATCTGCTAATGTGAAGTGTATACGGATGACTATTATGTATCATGTATATTCAATAGTTCCATATACTATACCAATGTCTTGTTAAATGTCCATTTCTCACACCCATACTTTGCCACTGGACCATAAAGAGTATAAAGGAGAAAGATGAAATTCATTTCACCGAATTTCGCCATATGGTTATGTCACTCTCCACATAAATAGCATAACACCTGCCGAGAGGACTTTAGAAAACACGAACTCTGTAGCCCTGGAATAATGCACTTGCGAACAGAACGACACGGTCCGAAGTCCAATCCACGACATTCAGAATGCAAGACTAACGCTTCGCAACAGATTCGCTCTCCAACCACTGGAATCTTATTAATATTCTGATCCTTGTTGTCCTATCAGTTCAGCTTTATAACGTTTTTTTTTAGTTCTTCTAGTTTTTGTAAAGTTATGTGTTTGTTCTTTTTATTGCCTTCATCCTATTTTCTTCTCTTATACTCAGGGAATAAAGTTATTCAAAACCATGAATATTTTCTATATATTTTTCTCCGTGATTAATATTATTTTTGATGGGACATCATGTTTATTGATTCCGACATTATTATTTTTAACAGCACTTGAAAACATGAAATATCTGCTTATCCTGTCCAGGTTTCGCATGGTACATTTATACAGTCACCGGAAACAAAATATGGAAGTGTAAACTGTGGTTTATCACAAATTTTAGCGTTGCTGTCAGACAGACACAATCATACTTCCTTGTTTTCAAACGCTTAGTAGTAGTGCTCTCTTTATATAGATCTATTATTGTTCTTACCGTTCAGAAAGCAATGACAAACTACTGAACGTATAAGTGGTACCTAGAAAATCAACGACTTGATGGCTACGTCCTGTAAAGGATATGCCACAATTTTCATTTCATTTACTGTTCTTGTCAAAGTTTCTTTGGTACGGATTTCATTACTGTTCTTGTGCAAAGTTTCTATTGGTACCTGAGTTTCATTACTGTTCTTGTAAAGTTTCTTTGGTACCTGAGATTTCATTACTGTTCTTGTGCAAAGTTTCTATTGTACTGAGATTTCATTACTGTTCTTGTGCAAAGTTTCATTGGTACATTTGATTTCATTTTCTGTTCTTGTGCAAAGTTTCTATTGGTACCTGAGATTTCATTACTGTTCTTGTGCAAAGTTTCTATTGGTACCTGAGATTTCATTACTGTTCTTGTGCAAAGTTTCTATTGGTACCTGAGATTTCATTAATGTTCTTGTGCAAAGTTTCTATTGGTACCTGAGATTTCATTACTGTTCTTGTGCAAAGTTTCTATTGGTACCTGAGATTTCATTACTGTTCTTGTGCAAAGTTTCTATTGGTACCTGAGATTTCATTACTGTTCTTGTGCAAAGTTTATATTGGTACCTGAGATTTCATTACTGTTCTTGTGCAAAGTTTCTATTGGTACCTGACATTTCATTAATGTTCTTGTGCAAAGTTTATATTGGTACCTGAGATTTCATTACTGTTCTTGTGCAAAGTTTCTATTGGTACCTGAGATTTCATTACTGTTCTTGTGCAAAGTTTCTATTGGTACCTGAGATTTCTCAATTTGTTGTTTGCTCTCTGTATGTCTTACTTTTCGTTTCAGTTGTTGGTAGTTCTATGTCTTAATGAATATTGCTAGGGCAAAGTCGATGATTTTCTACATTCTTAAACTTTGTCCCAAAATAATTGACAGAAGTCTTACTCATTTGTCAGAGTTTGTGTATTGTTTTTCTTCCAACGTTTCGTATCGACCGCTTGTTAAACCACTCTTTGTGATCTGGGCCTAAGATCGATTGTACGTTGTGCTAGTTATGCGCCTACAAGTAGGTCATCACATCCGATTTCTGCGACGCTTTTTATTTACCAGGATAGCTTCCCTAGGCCTCAGTTGCCTCTTACCTCAGTTATCTTTTACGACATGCCTTGTAGGTCGCAGTGTTACTATTCTTTGCTCTCCGTGCGGACTCTACTTGTAGGCGCATAACTGGCACAACGTACAATCGCTCTTAGGCTCGGATCAGATACGAATCACAAAGAGTGGTTAACAAGTGGTCGATAGGGATCGTTCGAAGAAGTGGTAGGAAACAATAAAAGGACATTACGAAAATCTTGAGCACTACAACGTAGTTGAAGAAGAACTGACCAGGCATTGAATTCAGACAGCTGTGATGAGAGCAACTTTCTACAAAGGTGCATCATTCTGTGTGAATGCCCAGAATGCCCAGTAGTCAACATTAGCCAGTTCTTGACAACAAAATAATTGTATTTCTGATACATATTTCGTTGGTAGCTTTTGTCAATTGTGACTTATGTTTCCATTTCCTTTCAGTTTGAAATATCTTCATTGCACTCAGTACATGTCCTTAGGTGCTCCGATCTCCTTTACGAGAACTCCCATGACTGATCTTACCTTCTGGACTAGGCTAGTCCATTTCCTTTCATATATTGGTTGTCTGACATCCATTCATTTACAAACTCTAGACTTTCTTTATTTTATAGCGATAGCCGGATGCGTGTGTGTCTGTGTGTTTCATGTGAATAATCCCCATGTTTGAGCCACGTCTATATTGAAACATGTCGTAGTAATATCTTACTAATCTCATTTTTTTCCCATGTAGACGCAAAATGTACATTTCAGCTATAGACTGTCAAATATTTGGAACATTAGTTGGAAATATCGTTTTCTGTTCAAATCTTGTTTAAAATAAGAACGTACAAAGTCAGCGTGGTTAACTTATGTCTTTTGTTGCAAGTAGTGTATGTGTAGTGAAGAAACTTCGAATGATTTTGTGCTATCTTATAGGCTCTGATGACGTATATACCCGCGGTTATATATTGAAATTTGCTCTGCTTAACCGTGGTATTGTTTACAGTTCTGGAGAGGCATATGCCACGTGGACAGCTCTTTGCCATTTCGAAATGCCACGAGATCCACATCTCATACACCGAACCTTCAGCACTACTCAGGAATTTGTTCGCCTCAAAAATGAAAGCTATGATAGGACACACTGCTGTACATGCCACACGAAAGTCTAGTTATAAATAATAAATTTTTCAACAACTCTTAACGTAGTTGAAGGACATGTTAAAATAATGCTTTTTCTTGAGTAAATACGATTATTTATTTCCGGACAATAAGCTGGTGTTCACCTACAATATTTTTCATAAACTTTCATTGTTGTTGTTTGTTTGCGCTCGCTCTTATCAACCAAGGTAATCTCTCACTGTAATCTCAGGTTTGCACTGAGAACGTTAGCACGTTGCACCCTCTTTAGTCCACTTCGGTGTGTAGGACAATAACAAATTTTGCCTAAAGTGTATGCGCACACTCAGTGGCGGCTCGTGGTCATTTTTCTTGGTGGGGCCAGAATATTGACTATTATTTGTCTATTCCGGGAAGTTATTCCCCCTTTCGGTTTTTGGTGGGGCCTAACCCTACTGGGCCTTAATGACGAGCCGCCCCTGCGTATACTTGTCCAAGAGGGCACATATTAATACAGATGAATAACTGTAACAGTTTACAAACAGTAGATACCTAGTTAGGAATTTCCACAACTAGACATGTCACTACACGCCTGAAACATTCTTGGAGCATTCTTGATCTGCATGAAAGCTCGTGTGCCTTTAATATGAAAAAGAGTGAAAACGTATAATCCCTTGGGGTTCGAAGAAAAATAAGTAAAGTAAAAAGGAAATCCCCACCTTAAAGTATCACAGCTGGAGTTTAGCATGGTATCCTATCTGATTGTATCACATCTGGAGTTATACTGTAGCATGGTATCCTATTTGGAGTTATACTGTAGCATGGTATCCTACCTGGAGTTATACTGTAGCATGGTATCCTATCTGGAGTTATACTGTAGCATGGTATCAGATCTGATTGTATCACATCTGGAGTTATACTGTAGCATGGTATCCTATCTGGAGTTATACTGTAGCATGGTATCCTATCTGGAGTTATACTGTAGCATGGTATCAGATCTGATTGTATCACATCTGGAGTTATACTGTAGCATGGTATCAGATCTGATTGGTGATATGAAGACAGTGAGAGCTGACTCATGCCAGTAAGCTCTGATTAAGACTCGCATTACATATAACAAGGAACTGTCACTCCATTCTTCCTCTTCTTAAATGAGTCAGTATTATTCTGGCTTCTATCCATACACTGAGGGCGCATACATAGTAAACTAACAACATGGCACAGATGGCGCATACATAGTAAACTAACAACATAGCACAGATGGCGCATACATAGTAAACTAACAACATGGCACAGATGGCGCATACATAGTGAACTAACAACATGGCACAGATGGCGCATACATAGTAAACTAACAACATGGCACAGATGACGCATACATAGTAAACTAACAACATGACACACATTTCTAGAGACGGCATTGGTAAAATTTTGAGAACTGAAAACGCCCACTTTATTATACTACATCTAATGGGGCTATTTTGTAGTATGGTATCATATCTGGTTGTTCATAGGGTAGTCCACAATAGCTGACTCATAACCATTAACGTTGTTCACCTTGTGATATCTGTCAAGCCTGAATGCACTTTACTATATTACATTTTTCTGCTAAAATGTTTTTTTGTTATGTGTTTATTTGAGATTTGAGGAAGGGAGGGGCTGGGGGTGGAGAAAGAGAAGTGGCGATTTGGTATAATTCTTGCTTCGCCATCTAAAAGTACTCAATTTGCGTCCAAAATTGAGCAATCTTGCTTATTCTGTTCCCATTGATCCCTGGTCTCATGGTGGGTTACAGCCAGGTACAACACAAGGTAGATCCTGTATATAAGTTAAAAAAGTTAATTGCATATCATTTACAAGACTTTGCGAATCAACCCCAGCTTTTTAACGCTGTTTGTGAATTTTCTAAACATTATTACGTTCAGTAGTTTGCCATTGCTTTCTGAACGGGTGGTGTCACCGTACTTTTGTAAAATTCCACGCAAAACAATTTGCCACCAAATTGTCGGGGTTAATAGACCGAGTCACTATCCCATAAGCCATAGACGCCCCCTGTATCCTGTATGTAGTGCACGTAAAAGAAGCATTGTCAGTTGACAATCTATAAGAGTTGACAATATACCAAATGATAACGACATACCAAATATACAAAGAGATTGACATCTCAACATCGAACTGGCGTGTTGGGTCGCGGGACGCTGGACGTTTGCTGGAATTATTGAGGCGGAGATCAGGGCACCTGTAGACATGTCCGAAGTGCTATGATGATATTCAACTGATAATTGAAGAGTATATAATGTAAGTCGCTGCTTGAACAATATTTGAGAAATAACAATTAATTCTTTTCAAAGCTATCACTATAAAGTAGCACGGAAAGCGAACCCGTGCAATAAGTGCGTAATGAAATCAAATGTGTTGGACAGAAATATGCAGATATTGAAACTTTGCTGTAAACATAACACAGCGTATTTACTTTCACATTGAAAACATCAAACAAAGGGACACTATATTAAGATGTTTATAAAACGGTTATACTAGATTGGATGTAAACATCCCGTTTTTAAACATAGTAAACCAAGCGCATCAAAGTGACACGGACAGTTTTTAAATCAACTTTCAATATTGTTGCAACGTTAACAGTTAATACAGTGGAAGTATGGTATCTCGATAAGTTAATATAGGTGCTTAGTTCCTCTCAGCAAGATAATAGTGCCAGCTACAGAGTACTTGCACAGTAGTTCAAGTAGTAATCCCAAGATACCTTCTACTCCCTCTTCTAAATTAAAAAAGTGTGGAAACTAATTTCTAGCTTTGTGACTTGAGAATCGGTCGAGTCGGAAATTGAACACCCTGAGCTGGAGCGCATGTACATCAGACTGCCACTGTACCAGGTCGAATCCATGCATTATTATTGTATATAAGAAGGATAATAATAATTCGCTCGCTTGTGGTTACCGTTGGGGCGAAGGATAACACCAGTTTCATCTCGTATCTTGTTAAAGACAACTAAGAGGGCAGGTCATGGGGACCGACGACCTCACAGTGTAAAAAAAAAATACAGCTGCTAAAGCAGAGACAAAACAAAACTCATAAACTACTCATAAAGATCGATATACCCGAAAAGCACTAAATCAAAGTGAGTGAACATTTATTGTCTCTACTTGATACGCCAATGGATGTTACGAAGACCGATGTTATCAGTCGTACGAGTGCTATCATCATGGCACTCTGGACATGTCCATAGGTGTTCCGATCTCCGACTCCAACAAATCCAGTAACATTCAACGGACAACAGTGATAATATATATATTATCTGTTGCTGTATATATATATTATATGTGGGCGTCTGTAGCTTAAACGGTAGTGAGCTCGATCACAACCCAAGCGTATCTGGTTCAAACTCCGCGGCAGGCAGTTTGGTATCAAATTCGTGTCCGTGGATTTTTACAAACGGTAAAAATATACCCCACCGTTCAGAAAGCAATGGCAAGCTACTGAACGTATAAGTGATGCCTATAAAATCGACGACTCGTTTACTGTTGTTGATGGCTAAAGTCCTGTAAAGGGTATGTCCACGATATTCACATATTTATTTTTGGTGGGAATGGAGCCTTGAAGAAGAGAGGAAGACCTAAAAGACGATGGGTGTAAGATGTTATTGACGATCTGAGAATGACCGGGGTCAAAGGCGCATGGGGACAACGCCGCGCCAGGGTTAGTGAGCTGGCACTAATCAAGATTTTACCTCACCTCCACCTTTTGACCCAGGTAACAGACAACCGATCTTGTCTGGTTAAGCGGTAGGGATCGAGGAGAGCTAGTCTGGTTTACAGTACTTTTGCAGACGTCACGTTGGATGAGACCCGCTTGCAACACATACGAGCGGAATACCAGAGTGACTATTAATTTAATTAAAAGATGAAGGAAATGCACATCTCTCCCGGCCGATGGGAAAGCTGAACGGATAAACATAAAGGGATGAGGGGTGCATCCAGAGAAGAAACGTGGCAGGCGTAGGGGTGAGCGGACCACCCAGGTGTGCAGAGGGACTGTAGGGTCCAGCATAGGCTCGAATCCAGTGTGTGGCAGGGTAGGGGTGAGCGGACTACCCAAATGTGAAAAAAACTGGAAAACCCAGCAGAGGCTCGAATCCAGTGCGCGTTTCCACTCGCAGGGAATTACTACTGCCTTGTTATGTTATGTTATGCGATCGACGTCATGGCACATTGGGCATTCCCATTCGTGCCTTGTCCTCCCAAAGTCCATTTGCTCACAGTACCCATGAGAAGTTGATTACTATATCTTCTCTCTCTATCACGAAGACGACACTGTCTGGCATGTCCAAACTTAACACCTAATTCTCGAACTCGTTCCAGTGTCTGAGACCCGCCCATGTCACACAATTGAGAGCGAACCGCATTGATGATATCGGCTCTGTCCATGCTTCTGCCCACTTGGGGCACTGTTTGCAAGAGAGTCAGCACGCTCGTTACCCCGCACTCCAGCATGTCCAGGCGTGTACAGCCAAGTCCTTTTCTTGGGATGTGATCTCCGAATTATGTCCACCCATTCCACACGCATACTTCCAGATTCAATCAGTTGAAGCATATTCATCGAGTCTGATATGATGATCGTATGGGTAACCTGTTGCTCAGCCACCCATGACAGAGCCCTGGAGGCAGCGGTGATCTCCATAGTGATGCTCGATGTCGTTGTCTCAAAAGCCCCGCAGTCCTCATGAAGTGTGCGACCGTTTCGTTGTGCTGAGTAAGCCCACGATGATCTGGTGCCACGCTTGACAGAGCCATCGGTGTAGATAATGATATCACCTGGGTGGGAGTTTGATGGGGACAATCACAGGCTAGCTGAGTAAACCGTACATAAATCTGGGCGGCAGGCAAACCAAGTAGTCCAAATAAAGACCGGTAACCTGGGTAGATGACGCTCAACAACCCGGGAGGTTAGGTCGTCTAAGGGTCGCTTCCCTGAAAGAAAATAGTAACCTGCTGCCTTGCAGGTCGGCTGGTCAGGTCTTTGAACAGTCAAAGGCTAACGGCGAGCGAACCCAGTAAACGCTGGATGAAACCGGACACGTCACAGAAGAATAAGCACTGGAGCTCCAAATGGCACTGAACGATGTGACGTAAAAATACGTTCTTGACAAAGGCTGTTTATATATCACAATAAGATTGATCAAAATGGCCAAAAAGAATGAGAGAGAGAGAGAGAGAGAGAGAGAGAGAGAAAGTGAATGACTCTGCTGACACCGGTCAACTTGCACAGAATATAGAGTGTTTCAGGACTGTTGTCATGTGAGCCAAGTTCCGGAAGGGACAAGCTACTTGATAATGATATATATATATATATATATATATATATATATATATATATATATATATATATATATATAAAAACAAGGCTAGCAATGGACAAGGCTGATATTATAAATTCCATAAGGGAGAGAGGACGTGTACATGATTCAAGTGATTGTGGGAAATCTTCAACACTAACCAGATTACACGAATTCCAAGTCAAGTGTGGTCTTGCTAGACAAGAACACTATGCTTGTAGCCATAGAAGAATAGTAAACCAACAAAGAACCGAGGTCGTCAGTCGCCCCACACTGAGAGACATACTGAGGGGGAGATCGAAGCACTAATAGACTGAATGGTTCGACGTGCAGTGATGGATGATCCGACGACTAAACTAAAAACTATATATATATATCTATCAGGATACACATGTGTGTTTGTTTGTGGTTGTGTTTATTATTTTATAAAGTGTGTTGTTGTGTCTGTACAACGGCTAATGGGAAAATATGTTGCCGAATCGCATAATTTGTTATGTGAATCTGTTAAATCAGGCTTTTAATTTACATATCATTGTGTTCATTCTACATAATCAACATAATCTCATAAATACCTGGTTAAATTAGATGGAGGTATCTTATTCATTCTGTGGCTGTGCAATTTGAATATTGTATTAAAACCCCGCAATTATTTATGAAATAATTAGGGAATGGCTTACTGCAATTTAATTTGACATACTGCCTGCTTATTTTGTGTAAATTTAATATTATTCATTCGTTCTCGTATAGAAACACTGATATCTCTTATATATAACGCTAATAGATTTCTCTTGTATACAGACAGACATTGATTTCTCTTTTGTATAACGCGCATATATTTTTATTGC
The DNA here is from genome assembly GCA_020796225.1 of Arion vulgaris. NCBI lineage: Eukaryota > Metazoa > Mollusca > Gastropoda > Stylommatophora > Arionidae > Arion > Arion vulgaris. The sequence continues at coordinate 56,600,818 of CM036757.1, read as the reverse complement.
CACACACACACACACACACATATATATATATATATATATTATATATTTAAGATATATATATATATATATACATTACTGCTATTTAAGCAGTGCACATATGTTATTGTACAGTAGTGGTGATGGAAATAACCGTCATCGTTGGATCTGGATGTTAAGTGGTTAAGTGGTTAAGTGGTTAAGCCCTTTGCCTTGCGAGTCGAATGTTGTGGGTTCGAATCCGGACCTGTTCTGTTCACTAGTACAGTTTTTTCTAGAGACACTAGGGTTGTTACTGGAGCTACGGAGTTTGTGCTTTGTGCAGTATTCTCGGCAGGTGTCGCGCCATTTATGCGGAGTGGGACCGGGCCATATGGAGTAAAATCCGGTGCAATGAAGTCACTCCTTCAGCTTTTTTTTTCCTCCGATCCAGAAGCACTTGAGCTTTTCAGCTCTTCGGCTCGGTGCCATGGTCATCGTAACCCTTCGGTTCGGTGCCACGTACACCGTAAATCTGGGGAATCTGTGGCTTTTTCTGCCATCCCGCGGAATTGAACCCGCACACACAGAGGATAGTCACCCGTAGTCCAACGCGCTACGAACACGCTGGGCAGACGGGCAATCCTTCAGCTTAAAAATCCTTTAAAACGTCAACATCATACACAAGTTAGAGACAATTCGAAATAAATGGTTAGGACTAAACACAGTAGCAAGTGAAGATCTTTAGAAACGAACAAACTGTGCATCAGTGGAGGAGAACATTAAAATATAAAGGAGAATTGATCATTTATGTCGTATGCCAGTAGGGACATTGACAAGAACAGTTCTCGGATAGACAGCGGATGAAAAAAGAGGAACTGGACGGACATTGACAAGAACAGTTCTCGTATAGACAGCGGATGAAAAAAGAGGAACTGGATGGACATTGACAAGAACAGTTCTCGGATAGACAACGGATGAAAAAAGAGGAACTGGATGGACATTGACAAGAACAGTTCTCGTATAGACAGCGGATTAAAAAAAGGAACTGGACGAGACATTGACAAGAACAGTTCTCGGATAGACAGCGGATGAAAAAAGAGAAACTGGACGGACATTGACAAGAACAGTTCTCGTATAGACAGCGGATGAAAAAAGAGGAACTGGACGGACATTGACAAGAACAGTTCTCGTATAGACAGCGGATTAAAAAAGAGGAACTGGATGGACATTGACAAGAACAGTTCTCGTATAGACAACGGATGAAAAAGAGAACTGGACGGACATTGACAAGAACAGTTCTCGTATAGACAGCGGATTAAAAAAGAGGAACTGGACAGACATTGACAAGAACAGTTCTCGGATAGACACGGATGAAAAGAGGAACTGGACGGACATTGACAAGAACAGTTCTCGTATAGACAACGGATTAAAAAAGAGAAACTGGACAGACATTGACAAGAACAGTTCTCGGATAGACAACGGATGAAAAAAGAGAAACTGGACGGACATTGACAAGAACAGTTCTCGGATAGACAACGGATGAAAAAAGAGAAACTGGACGGACATTGACAAGAACAGTTCTCGGATAGACAACGGATGAAAAAAGAGAAACTGGACGGACATTGACAAGAACAGTTCTCGGATAGACAACGGATGAAAAAAGAGGAACTGGACGGACATTGACAAGAACAGTTCTCGGATAGACAACGGATGAAAAAAGAGGAACTGGACGGACATTGACAAGAACAGTTCTCGGATAGACAACGGATGAAAAAAGAGGAACTGGACGGACATTGACAAGAACAGTTCTCGGATGACAACGGATGAAAAGAGAACTGGACGGACATTGACAAGAACAGTTCTCGGATAGAAACGGATGAAAAGAAAACTGGACGGACATTGACAAGAACAGTTCTCGTATAGACAGCGGATGAAAAAAGAGAAACTGGACGGACATTGACAAGAACAGTTCTCGTATAGACAGCGGATGAAAAAAGAGAAACTGGACAGACATTGACAAGAACAGTTCTCGTATAGACAGCGGATGAAAAAAGAGGAACTGGATGGACATTGACAAGAACAGTTCTCGTATAGACAGCGGATGAAAAAAGAGGAACTGGACAGACATTGACAAGAACAGTTCTCGGATGACAACGGATGAAAAAGAGGAACTGGATGGACATTGACAAGAACAGTTCTCGTATAGACAGCGGATTAAAAAAGAAAAACTGGATGGACATTGACAAGAACAGTTCTCGTATAGACAGCGGATGAAAAAAGAGAAACTGGACAGACATTGACAAGAACAGTTCTCGTATAGACAGCGGATGAAAAAAGAGGAACTGGATGGACATTGACAAGAACAGTTCTCGTATAGACACGGATTAAAAGAGGAACTGGACAGACATTGACAAGAACAGTTCTCGGATAGACAGCGGATGAAAAAAGAGGAACTGGACGGACATTGACAAGAACAGTTCTCGGATAGACAACGGATGAAAAAAGAGGAACTGGACGGACATTGACAAGAACAGTTCTCGGATAGACAACGGATGAAAAAAGAGGAACTGGACGGACATTGACAAGAACAGTTCTCGGATAGACAACGGATGAAAAAAGAGAAACTGGACGGACATTGACAAGAACAGTTCTCGTATAGACAGCGGATGAAAAAAGAGAAACTGGACGGACATTGACAAGAACAGTTCTCGTATAGACAGCGGATGAAAAAAGAGAAACTGGACAGACATTGACAAGAACAGTTCTCGTATAGACAGCGGATGAAAAAAGAGGAACTGGATGGACATTGACAAGAACAGTTCTCGTATAGACAGCGGATGAAAAAAGAGGAACTGGACAGACATTGACAAGAACAGTTCTCGGATAGACAACGGATGAAAAAAGAGGAACTGGATGGACATTGACAAGAACAGTTCTCGTATAGACACGGATTAAAAGAGGAACTGGATGGACATTGACAAGAACAGTTCTCGTATAGACAGCGGATGAAAAAAGAGAAACTGGACAGACATTGACAAGAACAGTTCTCGTATAGACAGCGGATGAAAAAAGAGGAACTGGATGGACATTGACAAGAACAGTTCTCGTATAGACAGCGGATGAAAAAAGAGGAACTGGACAGACATTGACAAGAACAGTTCTCGGATAGACAACGGATGAAAAAAGAGGAACTGGATGGACATTGACAAGAACAGTTCTCGTATAGACAGCGGATGAAAAAAGAGGAACTGGACAGACATTGACAAGAACAGTTCTCGGATAGACAACGGATGAAAAAAGAGGAACTGGATGGACATTGACAAGAACAGTTCTCGTATAGACACGGATGAAAAAGAGAAACTGGACGGACATTGACAAGAACAGTTCTCGTATAGACAGCGGATGAAAAAGAGAACTGGACGGACATTGACAAGAACAGTTCTCGGATAACAGCGGATGAAAAAGAGAAACTGGATGGACATTGACAAGAACAGATCTCGGATAGATAACGGATTAAAAAAGAGGAACTGGGCGTCCAAAGAAAACATGGAGACGAGCTGTGGAAAGAGAGTGGCAAGATTGTGGCTTGACATGCGAAACAAAGTTTAGAAAGGCGGATGAATCACAGCAACGGAAATCTCTTGTGGAAACCTTATGTGTTAAACGGGAGACTGGTCCTTGTGTTGCCGAGGCTCGAAAGGGGAGCAGAGAATAGAAACACTGCGACCTACAAGGCATGTCGTAAGGGGCGACTGAGGTAGGGGCCTAGGAAAGCTACCATAGTCAATAAAAAGCGTTGCAGAAATCGGATGGGCTGGCCTACTTGTAGTCGCATAACTGGCAGAACATACAATCGCTCTTGGGCTCAGATCATATACATATAACAGAGAGTGGTTTAACAAGTGGTCGATATGGAACGTTCGAAGAGGAAGAAACGGACACTAAAAAGATATAGATAGATAATCACATCCGGTATCCCTCTCGTGTAACCATATTGATTTCTCTCTCATACATCCATATATTGATTTCTCTCTCATAATTCATATATCGATTTCTCTCTCATACATCCATATATTGATTTCTCTCTCATATATTCATATATTGATTTCTCTCTCATACATCCATATATTGATTTCTCTCTCATACATCCATATATTGATTTCTCTCTCATACATTCATATATTGATTTCTCTCTCATACATCCATATATTGATTTCTCTCTCATACATCCATATATTGATTTCTCTCTCATACATTCATATATTGATTTCTCTCTCATACATCCATATATTGATTTCTCTCTCATACATTCATATATTGATTTCTCTCTCATACATTCATATATTGATTTCTCTCTCATACATCCATATATTGATTTCTCTCTCATATATTCATATATTGATTTCTCTCTCATACATCCATATATTGATTTCTCTCTCATACATCCATATATTGATTTCTCTCTCATACATCCATATATTGATTTCTCTCTCATACATTCATATATTGATTTCTCTCTCATACATTCATATATTGATTTCTCTCTCATACATTCATATATTGATTTTTCTCTCATACATCCATCTATTGATTTCTCTCTCATACATTCATATATTGATTTCTCTCGCATACATCCATATATTGATTTCTCTCTCATACATTCATATATTGATTTCTCTCTCATACATCCATATATTGATTTCTCTCTCATACATTCATATATTGATTTCTCTCCTACATCCATATATTGATTCTCTCTCAACATTCATATATTGATTTCTCTCTCATACATTCATATATTGATTTCTCTCTCATACATTCATATATTGATTTTTCTCTCATACATCCATATATTGACTTCTCTCTCATACATTCATATATTGATTTCTCTCGCATACATCCATATATTGATTTCTCTCTCATACATTCATATATTGATTTCTCTCTCATACATCCTTATATTGATTTCTCTCTCATACATTCATATATTGATTTCTCTCTCATACATCCATATATTGATTTCTCTCTCATACATCCTTATATTGATTTCTCTCTCATACATTCATATATTGATTTCTCTCTCATACATCCATATATTGATTTCTCTCTCATACATCCATATATTGATTTCTCTCTCATACATACACATAGTTTTCTCTCTCATACATACCCATTGATTTCTCTCTCATACATACACAGTTTTCTCTCTCATACATACACAGTTTTCTCTCTCATACATACACATAGATTTATCTCTCATTCATACACATATATTTCTCTCTCATACATACACACTGATTTCTCTCTCATACATCCACATATATTTCTCTCTCATACATCACATAATTTCTCTCTCATACATCCACATCGATGTCTCACTCATACATCCACATCGATTTCTCTCTCATATATCCACATCGATTTCTTTCACAAAGTTATCGGTTTGCCTCAGTTTTTGCAACTTTGAAATGCATCACTAATTGCTGCTACAGTGTCCAGTCAATTGTCATTGTTTATGCTGTCTAAATATGCTTTCACGAGTTAGTGTAATCTCTCAAATAACACATCAAAGGAAATAACTTCCACTAGAATAATTCCTTCATCTGAGTGCTCTGCAGACCAGTGCTGTACTGGCAGAAAGAGTTGTCATGACATATATAAAATAGAGCTTTATAATACATGTATTTTCAATTTATTGTTTGTGTTTCAAACTTCCAGCACAGTTTCCACTTATTCAAATATTATTTGAAATCCAAAATATGTCCTTTTAAAATAGACATTACGAATGACTCATAATTCAAATAATGTCAAGAGACATGGTCATTGTTTATGGTTATCTGTTTTCCTCAGTTCTACTAAGACACACATTCAAGGGAGCGCTATCTTTCATTAAATTAGATATTATGGGAGTTGGGAGGAAGACCACGAAAACGTTGGACAGATGCCATTGCATAATCCTGTCAAAAACAAGGAAAAATATATCACTTAAGCCACTAGATCAGCGCAAGAAAAGAAAAAAAAAATCACGACACTGGGAAACAACACAAAAGACGTAACAGTGTAACGACAAAAGAAAGAAAGATATATTACGTGACAGTATCGTGTCAAATGTCAAAAAAGTGTCAAAAGGAGAAGGACTGGCTTTATTGTACCGGGTTTCCACATATGGCTGCGTCCCTCTTGGAAGAAAAGGTACGTGACCTTCCGAGAGTATTGCACACAGCACGAATTCCGTAGCTCCAACAACAATCCTAGGTATCTACGGAGAAGTTGCAAACATGACTAGGTTCGGATTAAAATATGCAACATTCAGAATTGATGGCAAACGTCTTGACTACTTCCCTATACAGATCCCCCTACTTGCTTAATCTAGTTCAATTGATCACATACACTGCTGGTGTTTAGTAAACGACGTTTCTTATGCAAACACTTAATATTAATAATAACTCCTCTAGTACTGTTATACTTTAGATAGGACCTGCAAGCAATTTCTCCATACCGCTCTATCCTGGACAACTCAATCTCCTCCATGGAACTGAGATCGATATTTCTTGCCTCTCAGCAAATTTCGTTTCAGGGTCTCCTTAGGTCGTCCTCGTTTCTTGAACCCTGTGCATCCCACTTCAATGCCTGTTTTGATATTCTTTGATCATTTCTTCTCAAAGGTGTGTCCAACATATCTCCATCTTCTTCTTATACCAGTTGTTACTAGTGGTTGACTAGACATTTCTCTGATTTCATCACTTCTCCTGAATTCGTTTCAAACACTTGTGGAGACAAGTAACAAATGAAATACTTTAAAAAACAAAGTGTTTCTGTTAGTTGTGTTTACAACTTGGCATCGCCAATGTAGGATCAGGATAGAGAATTTGTACTGGCGCTGAATAAAGTGGGAATGTCCGCTATTGTTGAACACGAAGCCTGCTAGAGGAGGAAGAGAGAGAGAGAGGAGAGAGAGAGAGAGAGAGAGAGAGAGAGAGAGAGAGAGAGAACCGTTGTGCAGCACATGTAAAGATCTGCCTACTGTGTTGTATTAGGAAAGTAGAGGTCACCTGGAAAGAATTGCAAGCCTTGGTTGAGTCACACTAAAATAGAACGATGCAGGTGATAAGTAAATTATATGTCATAAGAAGAAAGATCAACATTGCAAAAAAAGGATCGAGTTATTAATACAAGTAGTGCAAGAGATAAAGTGAAAACAAAATCTCTTATCTCAATGAGAGAAAAAAAAAAATAATGACAACTGACAAAACAAGCAGGACAAACGGATATTTTTTTTTTATTAATGAAGAGGAAATAAAAAATGTGAACAGTTTTGAATATCTCTGTTCGCCCGTCTGCCCAGCGTGTTCGTAGCGCGTTGGACTACGGGTGACTATCCCTCTGTGTGTGCGGGTTCAATTCCGCGGGATGGCAGAAAAAGCCACAGATTCCCCAGATTTACGGTGTTCACCGAAGGGTTACGATGTCCATGGCACCGAGCCGAAGAGCTGAAAAGCTCAAGTGCTTCTGGATCGGAAAAAAAAAATATCTCTGTTCACTACTAACAAGTGATGAAAATGGGATGAAGAAAATTAAAAGAACAAACATGTCCCTTAAAAAAATAAAGAGCTAAAAACAGTATAAATTGGAGCAGATAGGAAAACAAAGACAGAATACTAAGCATGCATATTTTTAATGCAACATATTGGTGTTAGCATCTTCAACGTGGAAATCTCAAAGCGAACAACGACGTAGTAGATTACACTGGTAACATATTCTTCTTCTTCAAACGCACCGTATCGACTAACTTGTTTAACCACCCTTTGTGATCTGTATGTGATCTGAGCCTAAGAGCGACTTTGCATTATGTCAGTTATGCGCCTACAAATAGACAATCACCAATTTCTGCGAGTCTTTTTGTTTACTTGGGTAACTTCTCTAGACCCCTACCCCAGTCGCCTCTTTCGACATGCCTGTAGGTCGCAGTGTTACTATTCTTTGCTCCCCTTACGAGCACCGCCAACACACGGGTGTGTAACATATTCAGACATTATCAATGTAGACAATGAATTGTATAGAGAAACTCTGCACAATATTCAATAAAAGCTCATATTGTTTTCGCAATGTTGTTCGCTCTATCTAATATACAATAAAGGATCAGCTCATATTGTTTTCGGGTAGTCGTTCGTTCTGGACAATATTCTCTCTCTCTTTCGATCGTTCTAGGCCTGTTTTAATCATTCTCTTTTGTGATATATAAACAGCCAAACATCAGAACGTAATGTACGTGCACCAAACCTTCAGCACCTATTTGAGCACAGTTGCTTATCCTTCGGTGGGGTGTTCGATATTTAATAAGGCCCATATCGGGATCTGTGTGGCGTAGATTATGTGTTGCCTCGAGTTTCAAAGGTACTTTATTCGCTCCACCGTGAAGTCATCGGGGTACTTTTCCAGAGATACCTGATCTCAGTGTAGGTGAGATCGAGTTCCTAGTCCTATCGGAGACGGAAGATAAAACGTAGGTAACTGTTCAAGTTGAGCACATAAAATAACCATTGGCAGTTCAAATCCTAAAGAGCAGGCAGAAAAGTCGCTGCCCGGGCAAAATTCATTAGAAAGATAAACAAAATTAAATTCGTACAAAATATTTTTACCATCTTATAAATTACACTGGGGACCATCGCCGGTTCTACGGAGTTCGTGCACAGCCGCTGAGATATTCATGTGTAAGAAAGAGATCAGATCACACATGGCTACACACCGAAAAGCAGTGATGATGCAATAATATCAATCAATCATATTGCTTACGTATAGTTGTTCGCTGTGTTAAATATTGAATAAAGGCTTTAGTTATATTGTTTTCATATTTCTGTTTCCATTGAGTTACATTCAGTTAGTACTGTATGTAGAGATTAACGAAATAGATCTCGGATTTCTGTTCATTTTCTGTGTTCAAATCACTCAGCATGCTTGATAATCAAGCTTGTTTTCAGTACGGTTTCAACTGTCTTTTTTTTGGGGGGTCCAGTAGACAGCCTCGTCAAGATTCGGTTTTGCTTTTGTTCCTTATATATATATATATACATTTTTCGATCCAGAAGCACTTGAGCTTTTCAGCTCTTCGGCCCGGTGCCATGGACATCGTAACCCTTCGGTTCGGTGCCACGAACACCGTAAATCTGGGGAATCTGTGGCTTTTTCTGCCATCCCGCGGAATTGAACCCGCACACACAGAGGATAGTCACCCGTAGTCCAACGCACTACTAACACGCTGGGCAGACGGGCGTTCCTTTATATAAGAGCGACACCTTAATGACAGATCTGATCTTGGCAAAACACTAAAAACAAAGTACTGTAGTTTTACAAAATACAAAAACAATAACAATGCATATAATTAATGTAAGAAGTGAATTTCGCACTTCTTTTGTATTCTTGCTTGAGAAAGACGTTTGTGAAACGTTAGCTGTATTGTTATTGGTTTGTATTTTTAAACCTACATCTTTTCCGTGTTTGACTATTCTCATAGTTTTACGCAGTCTTCGTATTGATAATAAACCTACAGTCTTTGTTCTACGTGTTTGACTATGCTACATAGTTTTTGCAGTGTTCTATATTGATAATAAACCTACAGTACTTTGTTTCGGTTTGACTATTGCTACATAGTTTTACTGCAGTGTTCCTTTGATAATAAACCTACAGTACTTTGTTTTTCTACGTGTTTGACTATTGCTACATAGTTTTACTGCAGTGTTCCCGTATATTGATAATAAACCTACAGTACTTTGTTTTTCTACGTGTTTGACTATTGCTACATAGTTTTACTGCAGTGTTCCCGTATATTGATAATAAACCTACAGTACTTTGTTTTTCTACGTGTTTGACTATTGCTACATAGTTTTACTGCAGTCTTCCCGTATATTGATAATACAGATCTGATCTTGTATGTCAATGTCTCTGTGTGTATTCTTATTGCAAGTTAGTGTAGTATGTCAAGGTTTCTACGACGTTGTTGAGAACGTTTCGTGTTTGCCAGACCAGGTGGTATCTGTCTGGCCTATCTCCAATATATTTTCCATCTCACGATAGTAGCTACAAGACAGCACGTTTTTTACTTACCAATGTTTCCTTTCACATGGGAAAACAAATACCACCTCTACTCATTTGATGTTCTAGTAATTAGTCGCAAAAATAGTATTTTGTTAGACACACCAGTCTCGCATGTTGCCCGTCTCGATGCGGCTGGACAAGCATTGCCGCTTGGTCCGCGACAACTTTTCCCCCTTGTATGAAACTAACATCTAAACTGACACCGCATGTCTGAAGATCGTTTCACTATCCTCTTCTAATTGAATCTGTGCACCATTCTATCCTGAACTCTGAACAAAATATTATCTGTGTTCTAAAGGGAAATAGCGTACCTGGTTCAAACCCCACGGTGGGCAAGTTTGGAAGCAAATTCGTTTCTGTGGGATTTTTACAAAGGTAAAAATAGACCTCACCGTTCATAAAGCAATGGCAAACTACTGAACGTATAAGTGGTACCTAGAAAATCAACGACTCGTTTACTGTGGTTGATGGCTACGTCCTTTAGGATATGCCACGATTTTCATTTTTCAAAGGAAATATCAATATAAGAGAAGACTGCAGTAAAACTATGCAGCAATGACGAAACACGTAAAAACTCTGTATTGTTTTTGTACTTTGTAAAACTACAGTGCTGTGTATTTACGTGTTTCGCCATAGCTCTGTTTTGAATATCTTGATTTAATGACTAGAATGATTTGACTAGGATATGACATGAATATCTTGATTTAATGACTAGAATGATTTGACTAGGATATGACAGGAATATCTTGATTTAATAACTAGAATGATTTGACTAGGATATGACAGGAATAGATTTGACTAGGATATGACAGGAATAGATTTGACTAGGATATGACAGGAATAGATTTGACTAGGATATGACAGAATAGATTTGATAGGATATGACTGAATAGTTTGATAGGATATGACAGGAATAGATTTGACTAGGATATGACAGAATGATTTGACTAGGATATGACAGGAATGATTGTGATATGACAGAATAGATTTGACTAGGATATGACATGAATAGATTTGACTAGGATATGACATGAATAGATTTGACTAGGATATGACAGGAATAGATTTGACTAGGATATGACAGGAATAGATTTGACTAGGATATGACAGGAATAGATTTGACTAGGATATGACAGGAATAGATTTGACTAGGATATGACAGGAATAGATTTGACTAGGATATGACATGAATAGATTTGACTAGGATATGACATGAATAGATTTGACTAGGATATGACATGAATAGATTTGACTAGGATATGACATGAATAGATTTGACTAGGATATGACAGGAATAGATTTGACTAGGATATGACAGGAATAGATTTGACTAGGATATGACAGGAATAGGAACAGGACAATCGAAACCAATAAAGTTGTATGTTAAACTCAGAAAAAAATCAAGTTTAGTACCATTATTCTAATCACTGCAATTTATTAGTACGGAGATTGCAATATACTTGTAATTTTAACATAAACAAATATTGTTGTTCTTGGCAAAAACCAAATATATCACAAAGAGGGAATAAACTGATTGATAAAACAAAAACAACTAGAAAACAACAAAAAGGAAAAAATATAGTTGTTCTTGGCAAAAACCAAACATATTACAAAGAGAGAATAAACTGGTTGATAACAAAAAACCCCAAAAACAATAAAACAAAATTTTTTTTTAAAAAATTGAGTTATTTTTGGCAAAAACCAAACATATCACAAAGAGGAAATAATAAACTGGTTGATAAAAACGACGACAAGCAAACAACAAAAAGAAAAAAATTGCGATAACATCTTCCGACTATACAACAAGTGATACCTAAAATATTATAATGTAATAACAATTAGAGAAAGTCAGAAAATAACGAAATGGATTATTCTAAAATGGATAGAAAATACAATCGGGGATAAGAAAGATTACGTTGGCCAGACAGAATTCAATCTAGTGTATTGGAACTTTGAAGACAAGTAAGAAAAGTATGTTACTGTAAAATGTAATTGATATTGTCTCCGTTTTCTCGGTAGTCAATATCAGAATGTCTCCGCTATTAAATATACAGTTGTTTTATCTTGGTCGTCTCTACTATTAAATATACAGTTGTTTTATCTTGGTCGTCTCTACTATTAAATATACAGTTGTTTTATCTTGAGTGTCTCTACTATTAAATATACAGTTGTTTTATCTTGAGTGTCTCTACTATTAAATACACGACTGTTTTATCTTGAGTGTCTCTACTATTAAATATACAGTTGTTTTATCTTGAGTGTCTCTACTATTAAATATACAGTTGTTTTATCTTGAGTGTCTCTACTATTAAATATACAGTTGTTTTATCTTGAGTGTCTCTACTATTAAATATACAGTTGTTTTATCTTGAGTGTCTCTACTATTAAATATACAGTTGTTTTATCTTGAGTGTGTCTACTATTAAATATACAGTTGTTTTATCTTGAGTGTCTCTACTATTAAATATACAGTTGTTTTATCTTGGTCGTCTCTACTATTAAATATACAGTTGTTTTATCTTGAATGTCTCTACTATTAAATATACAGTTGTTTTATCTTGATCGTCTCTACTATTAAATATACAGTTGTTTTATCTTGAGTGTCTCTACTATTAAATATACAGTTGTTTTATCTTGGTCGTCTCTACTATTAAATATACAGTTGTTTTATCTTGAATGTCTCTACTATTAAATATACAGTTGTTTTATCTTGGTCGTCTCTACTATTAAATATACAGTTGTTTTATCTTGAATGTCTCTACTATTAAATATACAGTTGTTTTATCTTGATCGTCTCTACTATTAAATATACAGTTGTTTTATCTTGAGTGTCTCTACTATTAAATACACGACTGTCTAATCCACAACCTCTCTACTATCAAACCACAGACAACTCTAGATAACCGACCGAGGATTCCCTGACCTAGATCAGAAAGGGGGCTGGAAATTACAGATGTTTGATAGAACACTGCAAGCTTTTATGCAATTTTACTCAATTATGTGAGTCTATGGTTATTTATTAGTTAAAGATATGCAAAATAATGATATTTCTTCTTGTTAAACTTAACTTGTTGCATTATAATATCTTCAATTTAGCATTTTGTGTTGATTTTAAAATGATTTCGTCAATATACACCAATACCGAGGTCTCGTGGTGTAGTTGTGGTCTGATTTCCCATAATTCTTACCTGAGTCTGAAGGCCCATAAGTTTATAACTGGCTCTGATTAAAAACACGGTTGTTTTTTTTTCCAGTGTGTCTAATTATAGAAGCTATTTCCTTCAGTCAAATCCGCTGTTTTAACCACATGTGATGCCTGAAGGGAAGTCTCTTGAACATTAATAGCTTATCTTAGTCTGATGTCCTTTTTGAATGTTCTTTGTGCCTTCTAAAAAAAAAACATGTTTATATTTCATTTTTGACGTTTGTTATCCTTCAACTGGTCCGTTATATCAGTCACTTCATTTTGTGGTTTGTAGGCCATTTCAACATATATATCTGTGTGGCTGTCTATCGTGTCTTTTTTTTCCATTTCCCAGGATGTATTTTCAAGTTTATTGTTCTAAGTTGTTTTGAATCATATGAAAATCGTAGTATATCCTTTACAGGACGTAGCCATCAACAACTGTAAATGAGTCGTCGATTTTCTAGGTACTACTTTTACGTTCAATAGTTTGCCATTGCTTTCTGAACGGTGATGTCTACTTTTACGTTTGTAATCCAAGGGAACTAATTTGCTTCCAAACTTAACCGCCGTGGAGTTTGAACCAGGTACGCTTGGGTAGTGATCGAGCTCACTACCGTTTAAGCTACAGACGCTCTCTATCATATACATTATATATATATATATATATATATATATATATATTGTTTTTGGTTTTCCAGTATTTGTTATACATTTAGTTTTCTATTACTCTATCTTCTTTGTTTATGGTGTTTAACTCCTTGTTGAACGAACGCCACAATATGTGGCTTTAGGTTGGACGCATTTTTACAAGGAACCACACTAAATGGCGTTTTTAATTCTATAAATAAATGTCCTGTAAAAACATGGCTTTTGCCCTGGTCCGCTAAGATTTAAAACTCTAGCGTTTGGCTAATGACAATTTAGTAATTTTACTTACATTTCGACATGACTAATGAACTGAATTTTTGTAATATTTATGCATTTAACTGTATAGAATAGATCTTAACTAATGCAAAACATATGATAATACCATAATGAATAAATTAATTATTACATTTATATGTTTAAAATGTCTAATTTCGTTGAGTAAAGAATCCTTTTCCTCCTCTTCTTCTGTAATTGCCATCTATTAATTCAGGCTTATTCAGAACACCTGAAATGGCGCATCTGATGAATTTTTGCCTTTGTACAAGCATCTTAATTTTCTTATTTTTTTTTAAAGCTTCTTAATATCTGTTCCTGTTCGTTGTATCTTTTTTTCGTATTATGTGTTCAGAGTTGTGTCATTTCTTTGTGATGCACCTTTCATATTCTTTCTTTTGTATTGTTTATTTTCTTTGCTTAGCACTGTTTAATTATATTTGTTTTAGATTGTTTCATTTGTTTTCTTTCTATTGCTTCATATTCTATGTTTTATACTCATCATATTAGGTGTTTCATATTGTTTTAAATTCTTGGTTGTATAATGTGTCTTTATCCTTTGTTTTGTACTGTATCATATTATTTATTTTATTTTTTCAAATATTGTTTGTTCTAAACTGTTTCATATTATATCTATTTTACTGTTTCGTATTAATTGTTTAAAGGGTATAGATGTGACGGACTCACTTCATTGTATTATGTTTCCTCCATATAACTCAATTCCTGAAGACAAAATACATGCCACCCCGTACCTCCAAATAAAATATCGTCTGTAATGGCTCTTCAGCCTTTAATGTTCTTGCACTTATGAACATTCTGCTAAATTATTCTTTGTCCATCAGTGTTTCATTCCTATCTTTAACTTGCTCTCTTTTATTCATTATTTTTAACAGTTCATTGTTTGTCATTCAAGCTTTAGAAGATGGCGGACAAGGTTTCCTCAAATATTCCTGTATATTGATTGTCCTATTACAACTTATATCATCAAATTAGTTATGCAATAGATCCATGGACATTGAGAAACACATGGAAATGATGGAGCAAACAAGTTTGCTGGAATGGATCAACACCAGAACAACCATTCACAGCATGAACAACCATCTATCCACATGGCAAAATAAATAATAATAAAATAGGTTGAATTAGATGAACACGGGGAATAGAGGTATACAGACACATGGTCAACCCAAACCCCATCGAGAACATTCACCACCTTACAAAGAGAGATCAGAGCGCAATATTTCGGCATCGAACACAACAATAGCACTACACAATCACATGAGAAGAATGAATTAACAACACACCCCCAGAGTGCCAGTTGTGTACACATCATGATACTACGTTGAATGATGTCAGAATAATTTCTCTTCTTTCAACTTCAAACAATAAACCACACTATATGAAATAAAGCAAGAACTTACAAACACATGCAGATACCACTACATGACGTTAAGACTTTTTGGGAAACTACATGAAGTTAGACTGAATGTCAAGAGCCTTATCCGCTGTTGGTTCACTGAAGAAGTTGAAAGACGAAACCAACGACCTATCATTCTATAGTGCGTTTCAAAACGTTTGGTCAACGATTGACCTCAAATATCTCCATATTCATTGCATGGATGAACGTGATTTTTGCATGTGGTGTTGTATTTCCGATGTCCCAACGATTGTCTAAAATTCAATGTTGCAGGTAGTGTAATTTTCTTGCAACGGCGAATTCCTTTGATCTTTTCAAACCTAGTAATTATCTGGTGCTGGAAGAAAATAATTTACCGTAAATTTTAAAAATCACATATTTTCGGCATAGGCGTATGTGCAATTCGAATTTTGGAGAGTGAGATAACTCATATTATATAAATCATATAAAGTGTTTACTCACTTTGATGAGTCTAACATTTTGTAATACACCTATGCTCTGAAAACAAAAACGGTAAATTGTAACTGAACACACCGGAAGGATCATTATACATTTTTTAAAGTGCAATAAAGCGATTAAAATCGGGAAAACCACGTGAAAAACGTGCAAGTCGTTGAACTTGCAACATCTCACAAATATGAAGGGGTAATACTTCTCATTATATGGTTGGCTAAGGAGATGGTCACTTTTATATACTTTACATAAGAAAATTTTAAACCATACGTTTGTTATTGAGTAAAAAATATCAACCTCGGGACATTACGATCATTAGATCATATGCAAAGAAGTTACAACAATTACGGTCAAGCGGTTGCAGAGATATTAAATTTTCCCGCGGAAAATCATTTTGAAACGCACTATAGTACGGTTTTGCAGAAATTTCAACATTTCAGTCACGTGAACGTAAAACACTGTGCTTATGTTTGCAGAAGGACTGCGATATATGGATCGTTCGATCCAGCAAATCCAATTTCAACAAAAATAATCCAATATGAAATCGAATGTTGTGGTTGGTTTAAAGGTCTTACATATAGTATCTTCATCACAGTGAGATGGTGACTAATCACGACAGTGATCAAGTATCAAGGCATAGTGCTGCAAATATCAAGAAGAGAGACATGGAGACATCCGAAAAATATGGGTAGCAACATCAGTATTCAACTTCACCCATGTGTTGTCAGGGTTCGCAAGGGGAGCAAAGAATAGTAGCACTGCGATCTACAAGGCATGTCGTAAAAGGCGACTACGGTAGGGGCGCTACCCTAGTAAATAAAAAAGCATCGCAGAAATCGGATGTGCTGGCCTACTTGTAGTCGCATAACTGACACAACGTACACTCTCTCTTAGGCTCAGATCACATACAAATCTCAAAGAGTGGTTTAACAAGTGGTCGATATGGAGCGTTGGAAGGAGAAGAAGAATTCAACTTCATCAGTAAACAATAAATTAAATGATTGAACCACACAAGATGATTACCATCAGACAGTGCTACTCAAAGAACAATGCTACTCAAAGAGCAATGCTACACAGATGAAGTGAATACAGGATACAAGATCGTCCATACAAAATGTGGACCACGGAATTAACAAGCTGGGAAAGACAGTATGTACGAAGTACACACAAAAACTCGTTCTAGAAATATGTTCTTATCCTGACACTGTGAGACAAAACAAGGATTAAAAAGAAAACAAAGAAGGAAGAACCACCAGAATCCACAGCACAATATACTCGTACTTACAATGTATGACTTCAAGAACAAAGTGTGGTTAACAAATTATTATCATGGAATGAACGTTAGCAAACAACAAAATAATAGTTTGAGTCTGTCTACACTACACACAATTGTGCACTCTACTTGATTACGTGATCGAAAAGCAGATACTTTTTTATTTTATTCCCCGCTCACCCGATGAGAAGTCAGGCGCAGTCATGACGCATACTACTGGCGTCTCTGACTGAAGTTTGCGGGAAGTCTTGCTTTATCACCAGTGTCCCTCGCCATCCAGGCGAGTCTTACTGCGACTCCAAAGGTACGTATAATTTAGATACCAAAGTTAAGTGATCATGCCATGGTCTCCTGTAGCCCAACCAAGTATTGTGTGCACACCGAGGATTTTGTGTGTGGTCAAGCTGGTTTGGAAACTCAACATTTCCACGGAACAACGTATTGTGTGCACACCGAGGATTTTGTGTGTGGTCAAAACTGGTTTGGAAACTCAACATTTCCCCGGAACCACGTATTGTGTGCACACCGGGATTTGTGTGTGGCCAAAATGGTTGGAACTTTCAACATTTCCGACTGTGGCAAGCTGGTTACCCCAAATGCAAGCTAAAGTGTTATCAACTCCGCTATCAGTGACTCCAATCGTATACTCGAGTCCAGTTTCCGCTGTCAGTGACTCCAAGCGTATACTTGTGTCCAGTTTCCGCTGTCAGTGACTCCAAGCGTATACTTGTGTCCAGTTTTCGCTGTCAGTGACTCCAATCGTATACTCGTGTCCAGTTTCCGCTGTCAGTGACTCCAAGCGTATACTTGTGTCCAGTTTCCGCTGTCAGTGACTCCAAGCGTATACTTGTGTCCAGTTTTCGCTGTCAGTGACTCCAATCGTATACTCGTGTCCAGTTTCCGCTGTCAGTGACTCCAAGCGTATACTTGTGTCCAGTTTCCGCCATCAATGACGCCAATCGTATACTCGAGTCCAGTTTCCGCTGTCAGTGACTCCAATCGAATACTGGTGTCCAGTTTCCGCTATCAATGACTCCAATCGAATACTGGTGTCCAGTTTCCGCTATCAATGACTCCAATCGTGTACTCGTGTCCAGTTTTCGCTGTCAATGACTCCAAGCATATACTGTGTCCAGTTTCTGCTATCAGTGACTCCAATCGAATACTGGTGTCCAGTTTCCGCTATCAATGACTCCAAGCGTATACTCGTGTCCAGTTTCCGCTAAGTTTACCTGCAACTAAAAACTTGATGAAAGACTTACATAAAACAGGCACAGAAATGCTATCGTAAGTCAATATGCATACAGATCACATATTTCACATACACTTAGTGGATTATTTGTCTGTTACTTCTGAAGAATGTCTGCTGGATAAGAGATCATATCTTAGAATAGTGTTTCTTAACGAGGCAATATAACCACAACTCTATGTATTCATTGTAATTATGTATGCGTGTTTTGTGCAAACATACTTTTTTGTGTATCAGCGAGCAACTCTATCATATTAGATTATTCTCATAATTCTATCTTCTGTGAAATGTCCTTTTATGCAGTTTTTATCAGAAAATAGTTTGCTTTGATTCGTAGAATAAATTATGCTTTAAAATAATAGCAGTAGTATTTTGAAATAGACTAAATGGAGATGAATTTTTGGTTGGAGCAAATAGTGATCTGGTATTGGGAGTAGAAAAACATGGCGATGTATTTTAGTGTAGTTAATGGCGATTTCGTGTTTGAGTGGAGTTAATGAAGGTGTTCTATTGAGCATAATACATGGAGATTTTGTATTTCGATACAATAAATGGAGATTTTGTATTTCGGTACATTAAATGGAGATGTTGTATTTCGGTACAATAAAGAGATTTTGTATTTCGGTACATTAAATGGAGATGTTGTATTTCGGTACATTAAAGAGATTTTGTATTTCGGTACATTAAATGGAGATGTTGTATTTCGACACAACAAATGGAGATGTTGTACTAGTTAGTTAGTTAATTGCATATCCTCCTTTACATGACTTTGCGAATCAACCCCAGCTTTTAAACACTGTTTGTGATTTTTCTAGACATTATTACGTTCAGTGGTTTGCCATTACCGCACAATAAATGGACATAATTTCAATCAATTAATCAAGTGTCGTGCCTGCCGGCGTAGGCGATTTTGTCTCTCCACAACTCTCTTTGCTTGGTGCATGTAATCAGTTCTGACGTCGATGTTTTGTCGAACCATGATGTCAGGCCATCCAGCATCTTCTCCCTCTGTCTTCCACGATCTCTCCTTCCCTGAATTTTACCTGTAGTCCCCAAATGTTCTAAACCTTCTCTTCGCATTATATGCCCGAAGAACCTTGATTGTCGGATTCTTATTCTTTTCATAAGGTTTCTTTGTGTGCAGACCTGATTTAAAACCTCCACAATTGTTTTCTTTGCTGTCCATGGAATTTTCAGCATTCTTCTGTAAAACCACATCTCTGTGGCTTCCAATGATCGTATTGATTGTTTGTTCATTGTCCATGATTCGCTGCCATACATAAGTATTGGTTCAATATATCACTGGAGTACTCGTTTTCGCAATGTCATTGGTAGTGAGTTCACGCATAGTGTGTTCTTCATTTTCATAAAAGCTGCTTTCGTTTGAGCTATTCTACTCCTAATCTCTGTTGTACATCTTCCATCTGATGTTAGGAATGTTCCCAGATACTTGAATCGATGGACTTGTTTCAGTGTTGTGTTATTTATTTTGATATTACATGTTGATATTATTTTGATATATCCTGTTTCTTGGAGACAACTATAATCTCTGTTTTCTTTATATTCATGCTTAATCCTTTCTTTTCACTTTTCACTTTCTCTCACTAGTATGTCTATCAAGTCTTGTAGATCTTGTTCATTGTAGCCATGACAATTGTGTCATCAGCGTATCTTAAATTGTTCATTTTTTGTCCACCGACTGTTATTCCTGTCTTTTCTTCTATAGATCTCATGATGTTTTCGCTATATAGGTTAAACAGGTCTGGTGAGAGTACGCACCCTTGTCGTACTCCTAACTGTATCGCCTGATAGATGTTTTACTCCATGTTTTACTTTATCGAAAACTTTTGAGTAGTCTATGAAACATAGGTATAAGTCCAACTTTATTTCTATTGATCTTTCCATTATTGTATATATTGCGTTGTTTGTTCCCCTGCGTTCAACAAAGCCATTGTTCTTCCTTAACTTCTGGTCTTATTTTGTTTCATACCCTTCTCATAATAATGCTGAAAAGTAGTTTTGTTACGTGACTCATGAGGCTGATTGTGCGGTGTTCTTCGCATAATTTAGAAAGAATTGTTATAATAAAAATGAAATTAATTTCTTTTATTATTGCAATGATTAAATATTGATTATCGTCGAGATAAAATTGTGAACATAATCGGAAAATAGCCAGTTGGAACTAGCTTAGGGCAGGAAATGATGCTCTTCATTTGCGTGTCATCAGCTTTTATATATATATAAAAAAGAACCCTTTCATACCTCGTGGTATATAGGTCAATACAGTGTTAGGCCTGTATTTTTCATTGACCGTCGGCACACAATGGGTGATGTGGTCAGCATCACGCCGGCCGCCTTTACTTTCCCAGATCATGTCTGGTACCTGTTGAGGCTGGGTCGACCTGAGAGCCGTCGTGGTCGGGAAAAATTCCACGCGCATTGCGGGAGCTGAACCCAGACCACCAGCCTTGCGATGCGAGTTCACTAACAACTGCGCTACAGCGGCTCTCTGTTTTTTATAAAGTTAGTCTTTAATTTCTGGCAATGCAAAATTGAAATTATTACCGAAAATGTTCCTTGCTAGAGTCGTGCTATCAATTTTTATGAGTCTGTCTTTGCAAGTTAATTACAAACTATGTGATTGCATTTACCGAAATGAAATAGGTCAGCTTGACAACGGTTGTCTGAAACACATCCTACAATACAGTTTTCTATAAAAATAGCAATACAAAATTTTCTTGTAGCTTTTTCAGACCGAAGTGTCTTTCACTTCATATTTCTAGACCCTAGTTTGCAGGAGGTAGGACGGCCAATGTTACCCTCTTGTTTGGAACGTCGAGTGTGATATTGAACCCACAACGCTCTTGTGTCAGAGTCGATAAGTGACCGCTTACGTATTACGCTACTAGTACGTACAATTATAGAGTTCCAGCTTTTGGAATATGAAAGATGTCGTCGATAGCGAAGTTACTAGCACTCTGCACTAGTGGCTATATGCTGTGAAATGTGCAAAGTTCGAGACCAGCTTGGGCCAACAATTCTCGGCGTACTGTACGCGGTTGAACCACAAGAAAACATGATCGTTTACTTAGGGTTCTAAATTACAAATACCTTGGAAGTCGACGTAAAATTCGCCTGAATGATCAGGGACACTGTGTAACAGTTTCACTGTTATTTAGGCAGTAGAGTCTGACAACCCAAAACCCCCTTATTGTACTTGGTGTCCTTGACTTGGTTAGAATTAGAATTTCCTGTTTACCAGTCCAGTTACTGACCAGTTGAGTACTTCACTTTGAGAAAAGTGATCAAATGCGGGAATTTATGAGTAGGTGAGAATCTCGAGACCAGGGCAGGGGCCAGCTGGGTCGTAGAGTAAACATAAATTAAGACAGGAGGAAAGAATGAGACAGTGAGACTAGAGACTTTGAGAAGAACGGACGGAGAAAAATTTGTTTTGTAGTAGATTGTTTATTCTCAAGTGAAAGAGAGAGTTTATTTATTTAACAGTGAGTTAATATGTATTTGATCTGCTAAGTTTATTTAACAGTGAGTTAATATGTATTTGATCTGCTAAGTTTATTTAACAGTGCATTAATATGTATTTGATCTGCTAAGCGCAGCATTTTGGAACGAGAAAAAAAAGCGTGAACTTTGAACCTGAGAAGAACATGTTATATTTTTTTGGTAGAAGTTCAACCAAGTGAGGACAGACTGTGAAGTCAGAATTCGACCAGAAGTGTTTTCGTTTGGCGTAGAGCACTCATGGTTCGACTTAAGTGAACAAGAGTATTGAACTAACGTGAAGAACTCGTTAACTAGATCCAACTTACTGCCATCAAATTAATCAGAGAAGAACCGCGTTGTTCACTATACGTAACTATGAACCTGACGACGACCAGAAGTAAAACAACGTGAGCATACCACCCAGCGAGACGACGTGACGACCAGATGACTGACCAGATGACTGACCAGATGACTGACCAGATGACTGACCAGATGAACCATGCCACTGATAAAGGGACCAGACGCCTGACGAGGGAACCCGATGTCAAGGGACTATTTGAAGTAGAAGACTAGACGACCAGATATCTGTATGACTAGATTTCCGAGGACAAGACGAGACCAGTGAATTTCCAAAAGAATCCGAACTTACCTGAGGAAGAATGAAGTTGTGAATGTCCATACTATTCTGTATCACCGACGCCAGGTAAAGAATCATTGTGACTTAATGAACTATTTTAATTTATGTGGACTGATTTGTTTATAGTGTCATCGGTAGAGATTAACTTTATTGACAGAGTGATAGAATTAAGTGAATGAAGAAAGGACAGATTATTCAGAAGGATTCGTGTAAACTGATAGTACAAGGACATTTTGTTATGTGGATAGATGTTACGGGAAAGGAAAGAATTTGCGCACTTTGAATTATTATATAAATTGTTCTGTGACTTAGGAATTACCCGTATCTGTTATTATTTCGCTCTCCAGGACAGAGAGAGAGAGAGAGAGAGAGAGAGAGAGAGAGAGAGAGAAAGTTCAAGTGATTAAATAGATTATGAACCTTTTAATTGGTTGCCTGCTGTGTTTGTTATATATGTCAGAAATATGATGAGTGAAGTAGTTAAAGCTGTAAGAGGAGTCAGATACCTATAACTAGCTATTCTCGGTCCGTTCTGGTACCGATTCCCTTTTCATTGCCTTGCTATTCCTCTTAATCCTTCCTAGTAGGATTATTCTATTTTTTCTCTTCTTGTCTTATTGTTTTCTTACCTGGGACCTTGCACCAGGTAAACTGTTACAACTGGTGATAAGAAAATAAAGCCTTTACACAAAAATGACTGCGCCTGAATTCAAATTAGGTGCCCCAAAACATTTTTGTGAAGAAAAACACTGTAATCATTCCACATTCTCTCTCTCTGCCCCCATCCACACTCCCATTCCTCGTATCTCAACTAGTTTCAATTCTATAAAACTTCGTCACCATAGATTGTTTAAAAAAAAAACCCACCAAAACAATTATGCACAAAACTGAATAATTTAAAAAAAAAAAATGTATGCAAGTTGTAATAAAATAAGCGGAAACAAACGTAAGATGTTTTTTGTCCGTTTCAGTTATGAATAATAAAAACCAACAAAATTAAACACATCATGCAGTTTTAGATGACACTGTAACCACACATTAAAAAAAAAAAATTAAACAAAAAAACTGAGCTTAATCTCTGTTTTATTTGACATGCAAAAATAAGATATGTACATCTCGAATTTTTCTTTGAATTTTTCTTTGAATTTTTAAAACGTTTTTAAAAATTAGAAGATTTTGAACTCAGACTACAAACGTTTAACCGTTGATAAAAGTTAATTACTTCCGAACACAGCAGCCTACAGACGTTGAAGGATGTTGATTGCTTTTGATCTCAGGCTAGTAACAATTATACTTTTATAAAAAAATAAGCTGATTCTGAACTCTAGGATCACTCTTTATCTCATTCTCAGTATATCTCACTCTATGCCTCAGTATCTCTCAATCTCACTCAATCTATCTTGCCATCTGTCATACTCACTCTCTCTCTCTCTCTCTCTCTTTATATATATATATATATGTTTTATATATATATCTGTCTTTTCTCCTATCTGTCTTATGTCTCACTTTATCTCTAATTCTTTCCCCCCCCCTGTCGCTCTTTTTATCTCACACACAAAGACACGTAATCATTTTTTCCTAACACACACACACAAAATCGTTGTTCTTTTACTCTCTCTCACCCTCCTCTCCCCCCCTACCCCATTCATCCGTTATTTCAGAAGCCTCGCTTGCTTACCCAAGATGCAGTGCAAGATTTCGGAAATCTCGTAATTTAACCCGGATGTTATGTAAAACAGTAACACTGAAGAAGAAGAAAAAAACCGAAACGAAACAGCTAATTAATACCAGAACTGAAGTAGTCAGACTTGATTTATTTTTGATATTACCAACAGACACAAGTTACAACAAGAGAATAACAGTTGTACGTATAGATCTTGTGTAGTGAGTGCATTATGAAGCATTTGTAGCTTCAGATTATGAAAGTAATAAGCTGGTGAAGGACATCAGCAGATATAGTGGAGAATTAAGGTGAAAGTTCAAACAAAAGTATTGTTTCAATGACTACTTGTTTATAATAAATGTTTTAAACAATGAACTCAACAAGGTTTCTCATATTCTTCATTTTTCAGCTCCCAACGGAGCACATGTCTTCACCAAATTTCCTTAGAAACTTCATCGTATCTTAGAAACATAACAATGTTATCAGCATTATTGTCAAGAAAACGCTGGTAACAGAGTTTTTATTCTTCACCTTTCAGCTCCCAATGGAGCACAGGTTTTCAACAAACTTCCGCCAGCTCTTCCTCTCTCTTTTCATCCCTTCCAACTCTGTCCATGTTTTACCTATACTTTTGATATCAGTCTCCAGCTATCTTCTCCAGATCTGTCTAGGCTTTCCTCTTCCTCTTTCCATACAGGTTCCAAAACTGTGCCTGTCTTGCAATGTTTCCGGTCGGTTTTCTAATGTGTGTCCTGTCCATCGCCAGCGTCTCTTCCTTAGCTCTTTCTCCACCCTCTCTCTGCCTATTTCTATCTCAGTTCCTCGTTCGTAATCTTATCATACCATCTCTGCTTTTCCGGAGATACGTCATTTGCGCCCACCCTCCTGTTGGAGGACCTTCCCCTTGGTTTGGATGGTTGAGTTTATTTATTTCATCTTGTTGTACTTTCCATGTTTGTTGAAGATTTGTTGACTTAATTTTTCTACAGAGTGAGATAGCCAGCCCCACACCTGACCCTACTTAGATGCCTCTTACGACATGCCCGACAGGTACACATTGCTGCATATTCTGTTCTCCCTTTCGACTCCCGGCAGCAGTACACAGGAGATAAATATTTATGACATTAACAAATTGTATTTATAAATATAATTATAACACAATGAAATCACCACCAGTTATGATATCCGTGTGCTGTGTTTCTCGTTTAAAAAACCCCCAAAAAACCAGGATATTAACGAAATAAAATTAACAATATTTCTGTTGTGAATCTGTCATGTTGGTCAGTGCTGTCGTTACCAGAATGTTACAGATATAAAATTAACAAGTTTTCTTTCATGAATCCAATGTGTTTGCTCCGTTTACAACACAAAATAATGAAGTCAAATTGCTAGTAGCAATCTGTTGTGATCAAATACTTGTAAGTTCAAAGATGAACTGCTTTTTTATGACCGCAAAAAATTTGTTTAGAATTTTGGTCTTTTCATTTCTTTTCGGATGTTAAGAAAGATGTAATGATTCAAGTAATAGTGGTGAATCTACAACACTAACCAGGCTGCAAGAATTCCAAATCAAGTGTTGTGTAGCTAGACATGAACACTATACTAGTAGCTAAAGAAAACTAGTAAACTAACAAAGAACCGGGGTCGTTTAGTCGCCTCACGCCGAGAGACATACTGAGGTGAAGATCGGAGCACTTATGGACTAATTGGTTCGACGTGCAGTGATGATGATCCGACGACTAAACTAAAACTAAAAAAATGTGATCACTTTTCTTCTCAGATTATTCTGATTTAAAAAAAAGGCAATATTTGGGATACTAGTGTAAAATAGATACTAAACAAAAAATAGTGAAGTGTCAGCAATATAATATGAGCACCATCATTCTAAATATAGATTGGAGATTGATTCGGCATGTTATACTCATGAAGACAAACTGTCACGAAAACTGCACTGAGATGGACCACAGCCAACTCTAGATAACTAGGCCAGACACCTGACCGGGGATTTCCTGACCTAGATCAGAAAAGGAGGCTGGAAATTACAGATGTTTGATAGAACACTGCAAGCTTTTTTGCTATTTTACTCAATTCTGTGAGTCTATGGTTATTTATTGGTGAAAAATATTCATAATATTGATATTCCTTATTGTTAAACTTAACTTGTTGCATAATATAACTTCTACTTAACATTTTGTATTGATTTTAAAATGAAGTCGTCTATATACAACAATACTGGAGTGCGAGGTCACGTGGAGTAGTTGTGGTCTGATTTCCTATAATTCGTACCCGAGTACGAAAACCCATAAGTTTATAGTTGGCTCTGGATGGACACTAGAGGGTAAATGAAAACTTGGAAAACCAAACTTGACATAGATGACAACAGTAGAACAATAACTGACAGAAATGAATCACAGCTGGCACACAATATAAAGGAAGACCAAATAAGGAGAAGAATGTTGTTCATTTGTTGCTTCCTAGCGCCAAGGGCGCCCCGTCGAGAAAGAGGGTGAGTGAGATAGAGAGAGAGAGAGAGAGAGATTGAAGAACAATCTAAACAAACACATTCAGCAAGTCTTAATGACACAAGTAGAATCTTCAATCGCAACAGAAAACAATTACTTTTGACATCTTCTGCACACATTGGTTAGCAGAACAAACCACATACCCTACTTGCAGGCGCGTAGAGGCTATATTGTTGTCAGTGTGAGACGAATGGTATGCATGCTGATGGTTCGGGTTGTTCATTGGTTATCTACATTTTTTTTTTCATCATGTATATAATTATTCTTTGAGTGATATATGCTCTTCGATCGTTACATTTCACATCAATTGTGTTTGAATCGAAATAACAACCCTCTGGGCAGATCCATAGAAGCTCAGTCTTTCACATCAGGTGTCGAAGGGCATGCTTGCTGATTGCTCAGGGGGCTCGCTAGTCAAACCCACTCCTCATGATTGCTTCTATGGCTCACTGGTCAAACACACTCCTCATTCTGTTCCAAATATGTACAGTCCTACTCATTCAACATGCGATTCCACACTTTCTAAAACGTTGTATAGATTCAAACCCCAGTCATATTTCTCACCACAATGCAAACATAATGACATCCTTCTGTACACCATCGTCCGCCTTCCCAGCGTGTTCGTAACGCGTTGGACGACTAGTGACAAGCCCCCTGTGAGTGCGGTACCATTCCGCGGGCTGGCAGAAAAGTCATAGGTTCTCCATATTTACGGTGTTCGTGGCACCGAACCGAAGGGTTACGATGTCCGTGGCACCAAGATGACGAGCTGAAAGCTCAAGTGCTTCTGGATCGAAAAAAAAATATACACCATCATCCTGTGGATTATCCAAAAAGGGTCCAAAAGGCGAAGGATTTACTTCATTGCACCGGGTTTCCCCATATGTCTCCGACCCTGACAGCAGAGATGGCTTGTCCGTCCCTGACGGCAGAGATGGCCTGTCCGTCCCTGACGGCAGAGTTGGCTTGTCCGTCCCTGACGGCAGAGTTGGCTTGTCCGTCCCTGACGGCAGATGGCTTGTCCGTCCTGACGAAGAGATCCACGAACTCCGTAGCTCCAGCAAAATCCTAGGTATCATGAAAACATTGATCATCAGTTGCTTAATTAAGAGGCCCGCTTTCCAATTGCATATATCTCTAAATTTTCTTTAAGCGGCGTAAGATTAGCGTTGTGGAAGGTCGTCATGTTTACATTTATCTGGAGCAATCCTTCTCCTTTGTGTAGAATATTATTTATCTTATCATGTCTACATGTGTCATGAAGCGTCGTGGGAAGTCGTAGTTTTCTATCTTGTACCATATATGTTACATCTGTTGCTGTTAGTCCATGTTGTCGAAGGATATCTGCGATGTTATTTATTCTTCTTCTTCTTCTTCTTTGCGTTCTTTCTTTACCACCAATTTTAATCACTCTTTGTGATGTTTGATCTTTGTCAAGAACCTGTATACGGTGCACATTGGTTTGGTAGCCCTCTAAACGCATAGATTTCTACACATTTAGGGCACGTACATAGGAATTTCAGCCAAACCTCCTTAGTCGCATTTTACGACAAGCGTGGTAGGTAACAGTGGTTCTATTCTTAAACCCCAAATTTGGGCCCCAGTAATCACTCGGGAGATGTTATCTATTAATCTGATTGCTCGTTCCTTGAAGCAATGTTCTTGATTGTTATGGATACGTGGTGAAAGATTTGGTTTCATTCTCATTAGGTAACCCAAATTATTAATGTTGTTATTTTTCAATTTGTTGGATGCAGTATGTGACTCCAGTGATGTTTAGAATGTTTTCAATTTGTTGGATGCATATGACTCAGTGATGTTTAGAATGTTTTCAATTTGTTGGATGCAGTATGTGACTCCAGTGATGTTTAGAATGTTTTCAATTTGTTGGATGGTATGTGACTAGTGATGTTAGAATGTTCAATTGTTGGATGCAGTATGTGACTCAGTGATGTTTAGAATGTTTTCAATTTGTTGGATGCGTATGTGACTCAGTGATGTTTAGAATGTTTTCAATTTGTTGATGAGTATGTGACTCCAGTGATGTTTAGAATGTTTTCAATTTGTTGATTATGTGACTCAGTGATGTTTAGAATGTTTTCAATTTGTTGGATGCAGTATGTGACTCGTGAGTTTGATGTTTCTTTAGATCGTTGTTCAATTTGTTGGATGCAGTATTGATCAGTGATGTTTAGATGTTTTCAATTGTGATAGTATTGACTCCAGTGATTTTGAATGTTTTCAATTTGTTGGATGCAGTATGTGACTCCAGTGATGTTTAGAATGTTTTCAATTTGTTGGATGCAGTATGTGACTCCAGTGATGTTTAGAATGTTTTCAATATTTAAAAAAAAAACCCACTCTTTACCGAGTTGCGACATTGGTACATTTATTTAACAGTTTATTTCACATGATGTGATCTTTCTCTTTAATGTTTTAGGTAGGGACCATGTTTAACATTACTAACTTTCTGTTAGTAGAAATATGCATGTTATCTATCAGATGTTGCTTGATTTCTATGTCTATGTATGGAAGTATTAGTAACAGCTGGTATGTCACTGCGTTGTCCTTTTGTCACATAGTCTTGATTTCTCTGTTTATTTGTCCATAATTATTGAAAATACTTCCCAGATATCTGGATTACGGACGAAGTTGTGTGCATTGTGCACGTATATGTTGATTTTGGTTATCTGATCTACTTATTATGATTATTTATGACAACTATCATTGTTACTGAACTATGTCGCACAACTATTGTTACTGAACATTCGTCAATTCATTGTTACTGACTAGTTAAACTCATTGTTACGAACTCTCTACTTATGTTACTGAACTATGTCGACTACATTAGCAACTATCATCATTGTTACTGAACTATGTCGCTAAACTTCATTGTTACTGAACTATCTCAATCTCATTGTTACTGAACTATGCGTCAACTTTCATTGTTACTAAACTATGGACTACAACTTCATTGTTACTGAACTATTGTCTACAACTTTATTGCTAACTATGACAAACTCTCATTGTTACTGAACTATGTCGTCTACAACTTTCATTGTTACTAAACTATGCCGACTACAACTCTCATTGTTACTAAACTATGTCGACTACAACTTTCATTGTTACTGAACTATACAACTCTCATTGTTACTGAACTATGTCGTCTACAACTTTCATTGTTACTGAACTATGCCGACTACAACTCTCATTGTTACTGAACTATGCCGACTACAACTCTTCATTGTTACTGAACTATGCCGTCTACAACTTCATTCTAACTTGATACAACTCTCATTGTTACTGAACTATGTCGTCTACAACTTTCATTGTTACTGAACTATACAACTCTCAGTACTGAACTATGCGTCTAAACTTTCATTGTTACTGAACTATGCCGTCTACAACTTTCATTGTTACTGAACTATGTCGTCTACAACTTTCATTGTTACTGAACTATACAACTGTCATTGTTACTGAACTATGCCGTCTACAACTTTCATTGTTACTGAACTATGTCGTCTACAACTTTCATTGTTACTGAACTATACAACTGTCATTGTTACTGAACTATACAACTGTCATTGTTACTGAACTATGTCGTCTACAACTTTCATTGTTACTGAACTATACAACTCTCATTGTTACTGAACTATGCCGTCTACAACTTTCATTGTTACTGAACTATGCCGTCTACAACTTTCATTGTTACTGAACTATGCCGACTACAACTCTCATTGTTACTGAACTATGTCGTCTACAACTTTCATTGTTACTGAACTATACAACTCTCATTGTTACTGAACTATGTCGTCTACAACTTTCATTGTTACTGAACTATACAACTCTCATTGTTACTGAACTATGCCGTCTACAACTTTCATTGTTACTGAACTATCACTGTCATTGTTACTGAACTATACAACTTTCATTGTTACTGAACTATGTCGTCTACAACTTTCATTGTTACTGAACTATACAACTCTCATTGTTAGCTATGAATTTTATGTCAGTCTACAACTTTCTGTCGATTGTTACTGAACTATGCCGTCTACAACTGCATTGTTACTGAACTATGTCGACTACAACTTTCATTTTACTGAACTATACAACTCTCATTGTTACTTCGCTGAACTAGCCGTCTACAACTTTCATTGTTACTGAACTATGCCGACTACAACTCTCATTGTTACTGAACTATGCCGTCTACAACTTTCATTGTTACTGAACTATGCCGACTACAACTTTCATTGTTACTGAACTATGCCGACTACAACTTTCATTGTTACTGAACTATGTCGTCTACAACTTTCATTGTTACTGAACTATACAATTCTCATTGTTACTGAACTATCCCAATTCTCATTGTTACTGAACTATGCCGACTACAACTCTCATTGTTACTGAACTAGTTATATTCTTTATGATTTCCCAGTAAAGTTCATCATCCTTTAGTTTCTCAAGAAGACTCCGCCTCTAGTTCTGTTTAGGAGTCCCCTTTTCCGCTTCCATTGCAGGTCCCACTCAAGTGCTTGTGTAGTGACACTCGACTGTGTCTTCCGCAGGATATACCGGAAATATGACTATTTTTCTTGATTATACTATATACAAAAGTATAGAAGCAAGGACAATGGGTAAAATGAACAAATAACAGAACACACGAACTCCTGATGTGTGTAAGCTGAAAGTAACGTGAGTCGAGTGACTTCTTCTTCTTCTTTGTCGTCACACTGCTACCGGGTTGTTGCCCAGTGTCGTGGTTTTCTGTTTTTGTCTTGCGCTGTTCTGGTGGCTTGTGAAGTGAAATTAATGCATTTATTTGATCACAAAAAGAAAACACAAAGAGCCTTGAACATTGCGATAATTTCAGTAACAGTAATTAGAAGACATAGCGACCGTGTAGTGCCAGGGCCCGTAAGGAAAGCAACGAATAATACTACTGCGACCTACAATGCATGTCGTAAGAGGCGACGGATGTAGGACCTAGTGAAGCTACCCTACTAAATAAAAAGCGTCGCATAAATCAGATGCGCTGGCCTACTTGTAAGCGCATAACTGACACAACGTACAATCGCTCATAGACTCAGATCACATACAAATCACACAGAATGGTTAACAAGTGGTTGATATGAAGTATTCGAAGAAGACATAGATGTAGAAAAAGATTCGATGAAACTAATGTTGCAGACGTCTTTCTGATTTCAGAGACACGTAAATTACATTCCTTATATAACAAACAGCACAGACCAACAGCGATCTCCAGTCTGCATTCTAGCATGTAAAATAAATCCGGCACACGCGTTTCCAGGCAGACATGGTGTCTACTAAATCTAGGAGTTGAATTTCACGTAACCTGAAATAGCTCTATGTGTTAAATGTATTCTGAAACTGGCAGGACTATAATGAAGCAAATGTTAAACTTAAATTTAAAATGTATGCATAACATATTCTAAAATTGACAAAGCTATACTTAACTGAACATCAAATTTAAATATTTAATGTATGCATAACATATTCTAAAAGTGTCAAGACCGTATGTAAATAAACTTAATGTGTGTATCTCTCTCTCTCTCTTTGCCTTTTTACCCCGGATTGGGCACAGGCCCTCAACCAACTCATGCCAGGTCTTCCTATCTCTAGCTATCTCCTGCAGCTCCCTCCAGCTCTTCTTTATATTGTTGATCAACGAATGTATGCATGGCATATTCTAAAAGTGACAAAGCTGTACTTAACTGAGCATCAAATTAAAATATATAATGTATGCATGGCATATTCTAAAACTGTCAAGGCCATACTTAACTCATTCACTCGCCCGTGTGGTGCCGAGGCTTGCAAGGGAAGCAAAGAATAGTACCACTGCAACCTATAATGTATGTTGTAAGAGGCGACTAATGTAAGCCCTAGGATGGTACCTAGTAAATAAAAAGCAGCGCAGAAATCGGATGTGCTGGCCTACTTGTAGGCTCATAACAGGCACAGCATACACTCGCTCTTAGGCTCAGATCACATGCAAATCACACAGAATGGCTGACAAGTGGTCGATACAAGTGAGCTGAGATACAACATCTGGCCACACTCAATAGACATGAAAACTAAGCTTTGAGGAAATCTGAAGTTGATGCACAGTTTGTCGTCTATAGTGAATCGCATGACCAGAAATCGAGGAAAAAAACAAAAATTATCTTAATATATAATGTGTACATAGCGTGTTCTGAAACTGACATGGTCGTATTTAAATAAACATTAAACCAACATATAATATATGCAAGTATAGTCTGAAACTAACTAGCTTAGACCGTACTTAAATGAACTTATGCGCCCATGTGCTGACGGTGGTCCACAAGGAGCTTAGACCGTACTTAAGTGAACTTATTCGCCCATGTGCTGAGGGTGGTCCACAAGGAGCTTAGACCGTACTTAAGTGAACTTATTCGCCCATGTGCTGAGGGTGGTCCACAAGGAGCTTAGACCGTACTTAAGTGAACTTATTCGCCCATGTGCTGACGGTGGTCCACAAGGAGCTTAGACCGTACTTAAATGAACTTATTCGCCCATGTGCTGAGGTGGTCCACAAGGAGCTTAAAATAATAATGAACTACGCCTGCCTGACGGAGGGTCCACAAGGGCTTGAGCAGGTCCTAGGAATTTTCCTCTAGGTGGTCACAAAGCTTAGACGAGTAAGTGAATTTTCCCCTTCTGTCTGAGGTGCCACAAGGACAACCATACAATGACTTTTGCCCAGTCACTACAGTGTCACAGAGCAGACCGTACTTAAGTGAACTTATTCGCCCATGTGCTGACGGTGGTCCACAAGGAGCTTAGACCGTACTTAAGTGAACTTATTCGCCCATGTGCTGACGGTGGTCCACAAGGAGCTTAGACCGTACTTAAGTGAACTTATTCGCCCATGTGCTGACGGTGGTCCACAAGGAGCTTAGACCGTACTTAAGTGAACTTATTCGCCCATGTGCTGACGGTGGTCCACAAGGAGCTTAGACCGTACTTAAGTGAACTTATTCGCCCATGTGCTGACGGTGGTCCACAAGGAGCTTAGACCGTACTTAAGTGAACTTATTCGCCCATGTGCTGACGGGGGTACACAAGGAGCTTAGACCGTACTTAAATGAACTTATTCGCCCATGTGCTGAGGGTGGTCCACAAGGGAAGCAAATAATAGTAACACTGCCACCTACAAGGCATGTCATAAGAGGTGATTGATGCAGGGTGCCTAGGGAAGTTTCTCTAGTAAATAAAAAGCGTTGCAGAAATCGGATGTGTTGGCCTTCTTCTAGGCGCATAACTGACACAACATACAATCGCTTTTATGCTCAGATCACATACAGATCGTAAACAGGTGTTTAACAAGTGGTCGATATGGAGCTTTCGAAGACGAACAAGAAATGAACTTACATATATAATATGTGGATAGCATATTCTGAAACTAGCAAGACCGTACTTAAATGAACATTAAACTTAATATATAAGGAGTGCATACGCATATTCTACAACGGGTCATAGGGTACTTAGCTGAACTTAATATACTCGTATAATGTGTGAATAATTAGGTACATGACTGATGTAAGAACACATATCACGTTAATAAATGATATATAATATGAGATATGAGTCTTAACTTGGATGATAACACAGTTACCTGGTTGTTTAACTTGATGATAACACAGTTACACTGGTTGTTTGAACTTGATGATAACACAGTTACCTGGTTGTTGAACTTGATGATAACACAGTTATCGGTTGTTTAACTTGGATGATAACACAGTTACCTTGGTATGTCGAACTTTAAATGATAACACAGTTACTTGGTTGTCTTAACTTGCATGAAAACAGTCAATTGGTTCCTTCTGGAAGCTGTTGATGAAACAAATTAAAAATAGGTTAGTGTTGCTGTACGTAACTCCTTAAATGATAATCACATCTAATGCTTTAAATTTCAAATTGTCACGAATATTACACCTTATATAATAACTGATTGGTCTCAATTTGATGATAACACAGTTACACTGGTTGTCTTAACTTGGATGATAACACAGTTATCTTGGTTGTATTAACTTGGAAGACAACACAGTTACACTGGTATGTCGTAACTTGAATGATAACACAGTTACATTGGTTGTCTTAACTTGCATGATAATACAGTCATATTGGTTCCTTCACGAGATGGCTACGTTTGAACAGAAAACAAATTTAAACTAGGTCTAGTGGTTGCTGTACACAAGCTTACACCCCATTTAATAATATATTTTTCACGAATCTAATGTCTTTAATTTCACGAATATTTTTCACGAATATTACACGCTCTGATATAACAAACTGAATGTGGTCTCATTTATTACCTGGTACATATGGTGAATGAATCAAATGCTACAGAAGAGTACTTAGAATATCATGGACAGAGAAAGAACAAATGCTTCTGTTCTGCAGCAGCTTGATATTTAAGAGAGCTTGCTATTTGAGAGCATAAAAACAAGGAAAATTAGATTTGACATCAAACGACATGAGTGCCTAGAGAAGATACTTTTGAAGGGAATGATGCCTGGAAGAAGAATGAGAGGATGACCTAGAAAATAGGTACAAGATGTCATTGATGATCTGAGAATGACTGCTGCCGACGCCGATCAACTTTCACAGAACAGTTTTTCAGGACTGCTGTCATGGGAGCCAAGTTCGGAAGGGACACGCTATTTTATGATGCTTCTGTGAGCTTTTCAGTTTTCTGAATTTTCAGGCTGTTTCTGTCTTGATATGTCTCTTCCGTTGGCTGAAAGTTTGTGATTATTTCCTGTTTCTTAGCGGGTGTTGTTCTCATATCCCCTTTATCTTCTCTTATTGCTTGATTTTGCTGTTTGTTTATTTTTCAAAATGTGTATTTTGTTGTCATTGTTCATGTGAACAATGTACTACACAATGCAGTATTCTAGAGCTAATCTAACTCGTTTCAGCATACGATATTTTTAACACATTCGAAACTCGGAGCGCACATGTTTATTCACAAAAGTGCAATGGCGATAATCCTATCAATGACTGAATAAAACAATCGCTCAATGAAACCTTTCTGCAATACGTTCTCATTTTTCCGAATTTCATTTTGTATCTTCCGCCTCCGTGTTCTACAATAAATAGCCGCATTTTAAAAGAAATTACAAAACAAATGCCGAGCACATATCTCTTGCACACTTATATCTCTTGCACACATATATCTCTTGCCCACACATATATCTCTTGCCCACACATATATCTCTTGCACACACATATATCTCTTGCACACATATTCTGCATTACTCTTGCACACACATATATCTCTTGCATACACATATATCTCTTGCACACTTGCCACACACATATATCTCTTCACACACATATATTCTTGACACACTTGCACACACATATATCTCTTGCACACACATGTATCTCTTGCACACTTCATTCAATCAAAGTAGAGGACGGTCCCAATATCGCTTCTTCTTCTTTATTTATTAATATCCTCTCCGTGTAGCATGGGGTCTCAATAGTTGTTCACCTCTTTTCTCGGTCTTTAGCTGTTTTATGTATGACTTCCAGGATAGTTCAGCCTCCTCCAGTTCCTCAAGAAGACTCTCATCTCCAGTTCTGTTTTCTTTTTTTTTTTTTTAGATCCAGGAGCACTTGAGCTTTTCAGCTCTTCGGCTCGGTGTCATGGACATCGTAACCCTTCGGTTCGGTACCACGAACACCGTGAATCAGGAGAACCTGAGGCTTTTCTGCCAGCCCGCGTAATTGAACCGCACTCACAGGAGGCTTGTAAACCGTCGTCCAACGCGCTACGAACACGTTGGGCAAGCGGGCCTCCAGTTCTGTTTAGGATCACGTATCAGTGTGCAATTCCATTTAGACGAGGCCTTTTTACATTTTATCTTTATCTTTCGACCGTCTCCCAATCATCTCGGTCTGCATTGACACATATTGATATATGAACACACATAGTGATAATGGACATAACACATGATCCATCTCTTTCGAGTAAGTCAATGTACTCA
This sequence comes from Arion vulgaris, assembly GCA_020796225.1. Classification (NCBI taxonomy): domain Eukaryota; kingdom Metazoa; phylum Mollusca; class Gastropoda; order Stylommatophora; family Arionidae; genus Arion; species Arion vulgaris. The sequence continues at coordinate 56,563,908 of CM036757.1, read as the reverse complement.
TGTTCAATTATTAGACGCTAGCGGGAAGTTTCAGCATCAAAGCACTTGTATTGTACCTCTGACGACGATTCAGCGGATATCGACTGTTTTGATGTATATAACCATCGCTCACAATGTTGTCCACACATTGCCGTGTCCACATATTACCATCAGTTATAATAGTAAGCTAAAAATCTAGTTAAATGCTATTGAGATATTAACAACCTTGATTACAGCTACAATTTAATAAACGAACTACTCTTTGCAGATGATCAGAGTATAATTTACAACAACGAACACAAACTTCAACAACACATAAATGCACTGCAAGCGACATGCGAAAAATATGACATGAAAATTAACACATCCAAAACAGAAGTCATGACAATAAGTAGGTCAACAGGTCAACTAAATATACACGTGAATAATGTCAAAATACAACAGACTCCAGAATTCAAATATCGCGGGAGTATATTCACAGCAGATGGAGAGATGGACAGAGAAATCGAGACTAGATGCCAGAAGGCAAACGCATTGACATACCAACTGTCACCACTATTAAAACATCCAAGCATCAACATGGCAGTCAAACGACAACTGATAAACTGCATATTTATTCCAACTCTCTGCTATCAGTGCCAAACATGGCCCCTGACTAAGACACAAGAAAGAAAGATTACAACATGTGAAATGACATGTCTACGAAAAGCTGTCAACGTTACAAGGAGAGATAGAGTGAGAAACGAGAATATCAGAAGCATCGTTGGTACTATACCATGCACACAGTACACAGAGAAGCAAAGAATCAAGTGGTTCGGCCATCTAATGAGAATGGAACCACATTTACTACCATCACGTGCCTACAATAATCAACACTCAGGGCGCAGAGCACGAGGCAGGCCAAGAACACGATGGATAGATAACATCTCAGAGTCTCTGCAAAAGCATGGACTGACAACGTCAAGCCTCACACACCTGGAACAAGATAGAAAACTAACTCTCCCACGGGCTTGACTGTAAATGTGGTTAAGATAAGATAGAGATATTTATACGAAAAAAATGGGGGCAGAAGAAGAATTTAATTTCACTAATTCACGCCATTAATCCGTCTAGTGGCTTTCAAATGTGCGCCAATCGCACCACCAGCCACCACAGTGACTTTTCACATAAAGTACTTTTTCTATCTTTATACTACACCTACAAGCTTTTGTCACAGATATAAACAGAAAAATAAATGTATTTATAAATAGTATATTGATGATATATATATATATATATATATATATATATATATATATATATATATATATATATATATATATATATATATATATATATATATATATTAATACGATCATGATCATCTCCTCCCCCTTCTTCTTTGAGTTCGTTCTTTACGATCAATTTTAATCACTCTTTGTGATATGTTTGATCGTTGCCAAGAACGTGTATACGTTGCATATTGGTTTGGTAGGCCCCTAAACGCATAGACTTCTACACATTTAGGGCACATTCATCCGATTTCAGTCAAACCTCCTTAGACGCCTCTTACGACATGCGTGGCAGGTAACAGTGGTTCTATTCTTTACACCCCAAATTTGGGCCCTGGTAATCACTCTGGCGGATCATTATCACCAAATACTTTGTCCTGAGCAAAACTTAACCACCCAACAGTCCTCCGGAATTTCTCTCTCTCATAGGCCAGATGTCCCGATTATGCAGCCGTCACGTCCAAACCACCAGTTACATCATAAATCCATCTTCTCCGTGGTATTCCTTCTCTTCTCTTTGCCGGTATGTCTCCTTCCATGATGGTCTCCAGTTCTTCGTGTCTTTTTATATGTCAAAAATACCTCAATTTTCTCTTTCTTATTTGTAGCACCAGCCAGTTTTCTTTGATTTTGAGTTCTTTCTTTTCTGGATAGATCTATTTGTTCTTTTCTCTGTCCATGATATATGAAGGACTCTTCTGTAACACTTATATTCAAAAGCACATAAATGTTTTCCCACTGCCTTATTAAATGTCCATACTTCACACACATATGTTGCCACTGGGAATATGCATGCTCTTAGTATTCTGATATTTGTGTTCCTATCAGTTCCGTTCCATACTGTTTTTATTTGTTTAATTTTTGTAAAAGCCATGTTTGTTCTTCTTTTAATTTCCTTCATCACATTTCCATCTGTTGTTAGTAGTGAAACAAGATATTTAAAACTGTTCACATTTTCTAATTTCTCTCCGTTGATAAAAAATGTCAAACCACGTACACGAATACTTTTTGAGGGATAAAAAATTATTTAGTTATAAAACGATTGTGTTCAGAGTAACATTAACGGTACAGAAAGAGTTAAGTAACGATAAATAAATTCCAGACACAGCTTTCGTCGTAAATCTCGACTCAATCTGTCAAATGCCAACTCTAACCTGTCTATCCGATAAAATACACCATCACAGTAAATGGGACGGAGTTAAGACAAGTACAGCATTTAAATACCTCGGAGCCCTGGTAACATCAGATGCAGATCAGAAATAAAGAGCAGAATAGGGCAGGCCAAAGCAGCGTTCCAGGAAATGAGAAGCATTATATGCAACACATCATTGTCAATTGAGATCAGAATGAGAGTTATGCAGTGCTACATAGAACCGATACTAACATACCGATACGAGTCATGGACAGTAAACAAACAGATCGAAAAATCTCTGAGGGCTACAGAGATGTGGTTTTACAGAAGAATGATGAGAATCCAATGGACTGCTAAAATGACTAATACGGAGGTGTTGAATGAGGTCAAGACAGAGAGAAAGCTTATCATCAATATAAGAACGAGGCATTCATCATTTTTCGGGCATGTGATGAGAAAGTGATGCTTACAACGCATTGTAACAACTGGTAAAATCGAGGGTAGACGAGACAGAGGTAGACAGAGAGAGACATTTAGGATCTCCTGAGTTCATGACACGAAAAAGCGTCAACATCTGAGATGATAGCAAACACCAGACAGATTTGTGGAGATTCATGATCACCTACACCAGCCGACACGGCACCCGATGATGACGATGACTGCAAACCCCGTAAACGCATACTTTTTTTAAGGGATACAAACTATTTAGTTATAAGACACGATTGTGGCCAGAATAACATTAACGGTACAGAAAGAGTTAAGTGACAATAAATAAATTGCAGACAAAGCTTTTCGTCGTAAATCTGGACTCATTCTGTCAAATGCCATCTCTAACCAGGTCTATCGTTTAATGGAACATTAACATTGTAGGCTTTGTACGGTTAGGTCAATAGTATTTGTTACTTATCAAACTTTACAGGATGCGTCAATGATGAAGTTTGTGGTTTGGAATAAGCATTATAATGACTAATTGTCATCTTTAATGTTTTATTGCCCGTCTGCCCAGCGTGTTCGTAGCGCGTTGGACTACGTGTGACTATCCCTCTGTGTGTGCGGGTTCAATTCCGCGGGATGGCAGAAAAAGCCACAGATTCCCAGATTTACGGTGTTCGTGGCACCGAACCGAAGGGTTACGATGTCCATGGCACCGTGTCGAAGAGCTGAAAAGCTCAAGTGCTTCTGGATCGGAAAAAAAAATATTTTATTATACTTCTTGTTTGTGTATTATGTTTTTGACTACGCTTATCTCTTTCTCATTCTCTCTCTCTCTCTCTTTATCTCTCTCTCTCTCCACAAATACACACGCACATATACACATGTTCCTCACCCTCATGCGCTGCAGGCCCCGAACTATTTAACCTATCTATTTCTTCTTCGTTTTCTTCTTCTTCTAACGCTCCATATCGACCACTTGTTAAACCACTCTTTGTGATTTATATGTGATCTGAGCCTAAGAGTGAGTGTACCTTGAGCTAATTATGACATCCAATTTCTGCGACGCTTTTCATTTACTAGAGTAGCTTCCCTAGGTACCTACCACTGTCGCCCTTTACGACATGCCCTGTAGGTCGCAGTGTTATTCTTTGCTCCCCTTGCGAGCCCCGGCAACACATGGGTGAATATATTTCAAATATTAGATTAATTATTCAAATATTAGATTAATTATTCAAATATTAGATTAATTATTCAAATATTAGATTAATTATTCAAATATTAGATTAATTATTCAAATATTAGATTAATTATTCAAATATTAGATTAATTATTCAAATATTTCAAACTATCTACAATTCTAGATTGATCAAGTCACAACATTAAGTAGAGCATCACAACATTAAGTAGAGCATCACAACATTAAGTCGAGCATGACAACATTAAGTCAAGCATCACAACATTAAGTCAAGCATCACAACATTAAGTCAAGCATCACAACATTAAGTCAATCATGACAACATTAAGTCAAGTATCACAACATTAAGTCAAGCATGACAACATTAAGTCAAGCATGACAACATTAAGTCAAGCATCACAACATTAAGTCAAGCATCACAACATTAAGTCAAGCATGACAACATTAAGTCAAGCATGACAACATTAAGTCAAGCATGAAAACATTAAGTCAAGCATGACAACATTAAGTCAAGCATCACAACATTAAGTCAAGCATCACAACATTAAGTCAAGCATCGCAACATTAAGTCAAGCATGACAACATTAAGTCAAGCATGACAACATTAAGTCAAGCATGACAACATTAAGTCAAGCATCACAACATTAAGTCAAGCATGACAACATTAAGTCAAGCATCACAACATTAAGTCAAGCATTACAACATTAAGTCAAGCATGACAACATTAAGTCAAGCATCACAACATTAAGTCAAGCATGTCAACATTAAGTCAAGCATGTCAACATTAAGTCAAGCATGACAACATTAAGTCAAGCATCACAACATTAAGTCAAGCATGACAACATTAAGTCAAGCATCACAACATTAAGTCAAGCATCACAACATTAAGTCAAGCATGACAACATTAAGTCAAGCATCACAACATTAAGTCAAGCATGTCAACATTAAGTCAAGCATGACAACATTAAGTCAAGCATGACAACATTAAGTCAAGCATGACAACATTAAGTCAAGCATCACAACATTAAGTCAAGCATCACAACATTAAGTCAAGCATGACAACATTAAGTCAAGCATCACAACATTAAGTCAAGCATCACAACATTAAGTCAAGCATCACAACATTAAGTCAAGCATCACAACATTAAGTCAAGCATCACAACATTAAGTCAAGCATCACAACATTAAGTCAAGTATTACAACATTAAACAAACTATCATAACAGTAAGTAAAGTGTCACAATGTTAAGTCAAGTATCACAACATTCAGTCAAGCATCACAACATTAAGTCAAGCATCACAACATTAAGTCAAGTATTACAACATTAAGCAAACTATCATAACATTAAGTAAAGTGTCACAATGTTAAGTCAAGTATCACAACATTCAGTAAAGTATCACACAACGGTAACAGTTTATAATTTCTGTTTGAAATGAAAAAAATACCACGCTGAGACATATCTACACATAAGTCTTCGTCAGAGAATTGGCTCAGATTCTCTGTCAGATTGAAGTACCGAATATAGAACCGAGAGCGTTGGAGTAGGAGCTTATGATACATTGGGAGAAGAAAAAAAAGAGTTTGCTGAGAAAACCTCCAGAGGGAAACTAAACTGTTTGAAGCACGCCCGCCCGTTGAGAATGCGAGAGAAAGAGAGAAGAAAGAGACACGTATGTCCTAGAAAAATAGCAAGAGGAAAGGTCACAACAAGTATGAACTGGGCTAATGTGATTTACATAATACAGTCGGTATTCAACACAGTATGTATGTTTAGGTAGGTATATGTTTTGAAGTGTGTATGTGGTAGTATTTCAATATGAGTGTGAGCGTTGTTTCGAATACATGTGCTTTCATGTCAATATGAGAGCGTGTACGTGTGTATGTTGAATTGCTTTAAATGTGTATTGTAAATATTAAACTTAATTTTTGAAATATTCTTATGTTTCTATCAGATTATGTTTGGGCGTGTCTCCGTGTACATATATTTATGTGTAAATATGTGAGTGTATATGTTGCAGTGAATGTTTATATATGTGAATGTGCGCGACAGTGCTTGTTTGTTTATTATTATTCGATCCTCCTGGAGCATAGCGCATCAACAGTTGTTGGTCACTTGTCGTCCAGGTCTCTTGCTGTTTTCTGTATGACTTCCCAGGATAGCACTGCGTCCTTCGTTTCCTCAAAGAAGACTCCTTTTCCAGATCTGTTTAGGACATCCTCTTTCCCTTTTCATCTTGTGGTTCCACTCAAGTGCTTGTCTAGTGACAATTGACTGTGTCTTCCGCACGCTATGAAAAGAGATCTTTGATTGCAGCAGATTGTTCTCATTTCTGAGAGTACGCTGTGTGATTATGTAGAAGGACATAGCCATGAGAAGGACATAGCCATAAGAAGGACATAACCATAAGAAGGACATAACCATAAGAAGGACATAGCCATAAGAAGGACATAGCCATAAGAAGGACATAACCATAAGAAGGACATAACCATAAGAAGGACATAGCCATGAGAAGGACATAGCCATAAGAAGGACATAGCCATACGGCTATCCTTCCATAACAAAGATGACGAACTATCATACTAGACAAGTAAACTAGACAGGACAGTAGAAACAATCCAGGTAAAATATAACGAGACAGCGTATAGGGTTTGCACACCAAAGCTACACACTATGGTGAGAAATATGGCACTAGAATGAGACTTTTGACGTAAGTTAGTTAAGACTGCTAAGCGACAATATAATGACAACAGAGAGACCGATAGGAAGTGTGAAGCGGTGTGGACGTGTTTGTCAACATGGTACGTGAATGTCATCAATAAACTTTGATTTAACTGATCAAAGAAGAGTAAGAGTTATTATTACCATCAACAACATCCTCCACTTACGTAATTATTTTTCTTCTTCTGCGTTCTCACTAGATTGGGATCTCGGATTATCTAATTAAGGCAGCCGTCTGCCCCAGATCATCAGCCACGCCATACAGCTTGTCCCGGACGCTGGCAGAAGCGGGCCACCTCTTTCTTCACAAGTCTGCACACTGGGGTAGTTCTGTAGGATATAATGTGCCACCCCGTGACGCAGGCCTGACATTCCTACTGCGTGACTAAATCTCCGAAGGAGATCGGAGAACGTAGAATCCGTTATCCCATTCCTCAATATGAGGGGTCGTTGCACCACGTTATGCGCCTTACGGCCTGGTGCATCCGTTTTCTGCAAGTATTTGTTTCAGGTTAGCATTCCCTAGCGGACACGTGCATCCGCATTTCAGCCAAACCTCCTTAGTCGCCTCTTATGACATGCGTGGCAGGTAACAGTGGTTCTATTCTTTACACCCCAAATTTGGGCCCCGGTAACCACTCGGGCGACTTACATAATTAAACATCATCATCCAGAACCAAGAATCCCTTACCTCAATTATATAAATCAGATTAATTCATTATCTCATTACTAAGATTGCATTATACAACCGATCACATATGCTTATCGACATCCCTTAGAATGTTGTACACATCATCTGCGACATGATCTACAGGTCATCGGTACAGCTCAGCACCCACATGTTAGGAACCAGTCCAAGTTGTTCTCTTCGACTTGGAGGTAGAAGCCTGCTGTTCATTGTGACATCAATCGTTCAGCTCTGATGACTGAAATTGTAATGAACATCTGTTTATACCACATTCTATTGCAGCATGCTAAATTAATTTCTCGTACGTTGCTCCTCACTGTCGTCACGGCCCACACATTATCATTTAGCTACCGGCCAAGTTTATCAATATAAAATTAAAAAATTAAGTACGTCATCGGATCAGCATTTGGGCTGAGATTATTTATGTTAATGAATATTTGGTTTTCGTTGGTTGGATGTTGAATATAGGATACAAACATCGCGATCAAATGGGTGTCCACCGTCACCATCATCATTGATGGATGTAACAACTTCAATCAATACTGGGATCTTTGTAACGATCGAAAAATTGGGCAGCGCCTTGCAGGAACCACTGGTAAAATAATTGGGACAGGAACCACTGGTAAAAAAAATTGGGACAGGAACCACTGGTAAAATAATTGGGACATGGACAACTGGTAAAAAAATTGGGACAGGGACCACTGATAAAAACAATTGGACAGAGAACACTAGTAAAAAAAATTGGGCAGAGATGACTGGTAAAAGAAAATCAAAATCACTCTTTATGGGACACGGACTGAATACTTTTAGAGAGCAATTCCGCCTATATGGTTCTGGGGTCGCAAGGGAAGCAAAGAATAATATCACTGCGAACTACAAGGCATGTCGTAAGAGGCGCTGATGTAGGATCTAGGAAGCTACCCTAGTAAATAAAAAGCACCGCAGAAATCGGATGTTCTGCTGACCTACTTGTAGGCGCATAACTGACACAACGTACAATCGCTTTTAGGACCAGTTCACATACAAATCAAACAAAGTGGTTAACAAGTGGTCGATATAGAACCTCTGAAGTCGAGAAGGCACGCTGTATGGGGAGGGGGATAATAAGGAAAGCAAGCCTTCACGCAAAAATCAGCCAGAAGTGCTCTGAAATCTAAGCGAACCAGAGGTGAGATTCGATATGGAGCGTTTGAAGAAGAAGAAGAAGTAGTGGTCGATATGGAGCGTTTGAAGAAGAAGAGAGTAATTCCAGCACTTACTCCAGCGCCACAGATAGCATAGACAACACTATCAAGATGCATGTTTCAGTGAATTAATAACTATCAAATGGGAATTGACTGCATCTATTCATCTAACGCCATATAAGGGCTTTTGAATACCATTGTTACAGTTGAGTCCTCGGTATATCATGAAGTGTTACAGTTGAGTCCTCGGTATATCATGAAGTGTTATAGTTGAGTCCTCGGTATATCATGAAGTGTTACAGTTGAGTCCTCGGTATATCATGAAGTGTTACAGTTGAGTCCTCGGTATATCATGAAGTGTTATAGTTGAGTCCTCGGTATATCATGAAGTGTTACAGTTGAGTCCTCGGTATATCATGAAGTGTTACAGTTGAGTCCTCGGTATATCATGAAGTGTTACAGTTGAGTCCTCGGTATATCATGAAGTGTTACAGTTGAGTCCTCGGTATATCATGAAGTGTTATAGAAGAGACCCGTATATCATGAAGTGTTACAGTTGAGTCCTCGGTATATCATGAAGTGTTATAGAAGAGACTTCCGTATATCATGAAGTGTTACAGTTGAGTCCTCGGTATATCATGAAGTGTTATAGAAGAGACTTCCGTATATCATGAAGTGTTATAGCAGAGACCGTATATCATGAAGTGTTATAGAAGAGCTTCATACAGAAAGTTATAGAAGTTCGATATACTATGAAGGTTATAGAGGTTTCCGTATACATGAAGTTATAGAAGAGTCTTCCAGTATACTGAGCGTTAAGATAGAAGACACCTATATCATGTAGTGAATTTACATTGGGTTTCTGCATATTCATCGTAATGTTATAGAAGAGACTTTCGATATCATAGTGTTACAGTTGAGTCCTCGGTATATCATGAAGTGTTATAGAAGAGACTTCCGTATATCATGAAGTGTTATAGCAGAGACCGTATATCATGAAGTGTTATAGAAGAGTCTTCCGTATATCATGAAATGTTATAGAAGTCTTCCGTATATCATGAAGTGTTATAGAGGTCTTCCGTATATCATGAAGTGTTATAGAAGAGTATTCCGTATATCATGAAGTGTTATAGAAGAGACCCGTATATCATGAAGTGTTATAGAAGAGTCTTCCGTATATCATGAAATGTTATATAAGTCTTCCGTATATCATGAAGTGTTATAGAAGAGACTTCCGTATATCATGAAGTGTTATAGAACAGACTTCCGTACAGAGTTTAAAATCTTCATATGAAGTGTTATAGAAAGTACTTCCGTATATCATGAAATGTTATAGAAGTCTTCCGTATATCATGAAGTGTTATAGAAGAGACTTCCGTATATCATGAAGTGTTATAGAACAGACTTCCGTATATCATGAAGTGTTATAGAAGAGACTTCCGTATATCATGAAGTGTTATAGAAGAGACTTCCGTATATCATGAAGTGTTATAGAAGAGTCTTCCGTATATCATGAAGTGTTATAGAAGAGACTTCCGTATATCATGAAGTGTTATAGAAGAGACTTCCGTATATCATGAAGTGTTATAGAAGTCTTCCGTATATCATGAAGTGTTATAGAAGAGTCTTCCGTATATCATGAAGTGTTATAGAAGAGTCTTCCGTATATCATGAAGTGTTATAGAAGAGTCTTCCGTATATCATGAAGTGTTATAGAACAGACTTCCGTATATCATGAAGTGTTATAGATTAGTCTTCCGTATATCATGAAGTGTTATAGAAGAGACTTCCGTATATGACGAGCAGAGAAGATCTATCCAGAAAGAACTCAAAATCTAAGAAAACTGGCTGATGCTACAAATAAGAAAGAGAAAAAAGAGATATTTTGGACATATAAAAAGACATGAAGGGCTGGAGAAGACCATCATGGAAGGAGGCATATCGGCAAAGAGAAGAAAAGACCACGGAGATGATGGATTCAGGATGTAACTGATGGTTTGAACATGACGGCTGTAGAGGCGGGACATTTGGTCTATGAGAGAGAGGAAATTTTGAAGGACTGTTGGGGTGGCAAAGTTCTGCCCAGGACAATCTATTTGATGATGATGATGATTCATCTATCTCTTGATCTTCCTCACGAAGCACATTATGACGAGATATTCATTTTGTGATTATGCAAATAGTGTACATCAGAACATGCACTACAGGATGTGTACAATATAAACGTGTACAGCAGAACATGCACTACAGGATGTGTACAATATAAATGTGTACAGCAGAACATGCACTACATGATGTGTACAATATAATGGTCACCATTGTATGTGTACTGCGGAATTTCCGGCACAATATGCCTACCACATATTGTGTACAAATATTTACCACCACATGCGTGCCACATAATGTACACTACAGGATGTGTAAAACAATGTTTACCACAGAATGCGCAGAACATAATGTTTACCGCAGGACGTGCTCTACGTGTTATGTACAACATAATGTTTATTGTAGGATGTGCATTACATGATGTTGCAACAAAATGTTTACTCCATAATGCGTACCCCAAGATGTGTACAATATACTATTTACCGCAGAATGTGCACCGCAAAATGTGCACAACATATTTACCACAGTATGTGCACCACAGGATGTGTAAACATAATATTTACCTTAGAATGTGTATCACAATATTTGTGTGTACAACAAAATGTTTACCTCAGAATGTTTACTTCAATATGTGTACAACATACTATTCACCACATAATGTCTACCACAATATGTATACATCATAATGTTTATAACAGAATGCTTACCACAGACTGTATGCTTTCTGTATACTGCAGGGTGTTTACCACAGCTTGTGTACACATATATTCCACAGAATGCATACTCACAAAGTGTACCACAGCGATGTTTCTCAAAGAATGTAACCCATGTATTCATAAGCGCTCAAACAATCTTCAAATACTGATAAACCCATTTTGATTATCGCTCAGAAAAAATAATGATTTATAAGAAAAAATAAAAACCCATTTGATAACTCTTTAAACACAAACTAATCTTCTGTAATACATTTGTTTTTTAGACCACCCATACATTTGTCTACTTCTGATAAGCTCCTGTAAAAAATCGACTTTTGAAGTTGAAGATTTGACACTTGTGTGAACGTGTTGTAGTCGAGAATGTTGTTTTATTTTCGAAAATCGCTTTCAAACTTGGCGTACAAATATTTTTTATGTTTTAGAATCTCACAAAATGTCACAAAAATAGTTTTACTACAGTCTGCCCTTATATATATATGACAAAAATGGTTTCAAATATGAAATATAAATTTTAGTAAATAAATAAATATATGAAATATCATGAATGACATAAATTCACTTCATGTTGCTAAACTGTGAAATAAAAAGTGTAGATAGGAGTAACCTTACGCTATTTCTTTAACAGAACAAATATGGCTGTCGAATGTAAAGATCAGAGTACTATCAGTCTTATAAGCCACAATACACTTATACATATATTGATTTATTGATAGTACCATCATCATTGCACTTCGATGAATAACCATGTGTTTTCCGATCTCTATCGTACACAGAAAGCTCTCAGAGGCCGTTGCACGAACTCGTAGCACCGGCTAGGGTCACCGTTATAATTGAGAAGATGGTGAAAGTATTTTGTAGGAACTTTTATTTTATTTCAATTTTTCAGATTAATTTTGCATTGGCAGCAGCTGTCCAGCCTGCTCTTCTCGATTTTTTACAGCCAATGGTTCTTTTACGTGCTCAACTTGAACACGTGACCTATGTTTTATCGTTCGTCTCGTGGGAGCCAAGAGTAGTAACACTACAACATATAAGGCATGTCGTAAGAGGCGACTGAGGTAGGGGCCTAGGAAGCTATCTTAGTTTTAAAAGCGTCGCAGAAATCGTATGTGCTGGCCTACTTGTAGTCTCATAACTGGCACAATGTACATTCGCTCTTAGGCTCAGATCACATACAACTCACAACGAGTGATTTGACAAGTGGTTGTTATGGAACGTTAAAATAAGATGACAAAAGGCTAAGTTTGGAGAGTCTATATTGACCATGTGTGGATCTGCAGCAACTGTGGATTCGATTTAACGATAAAGACAACCTTTCAACAGACGCAGGAGTTGCTGGAACAGTCAAGATCAATTCTGCCAGTATGAACACTTCTTTAAAACCTGAACTGAGATCATTTTCAACTAAAAGCTGCAGTAGGTCATGAACTGACTTATTGTAGAACTCCCCCGAACAATAAAGTGCCACAAGTTGAGTTTTCAATCGTACATAGTCAAGCATTCCTACATAAACGTCTTTTAAACACCAAATACTTTTATTGTTAGTGCTGGTTTTCTCCCGCACGCATTCGCTATGTAAAACCACAACCTGTCCACCAATCTCTCCCCTCACTCTTTTCACAAAACGTCATAGTTAGCGTTAGAATCGAGAGATCAGCACGCTTTAAGACGGAAACCACCGAGCGATTTTCGGAGAACAAGGGTCGTAACTCCTAAGTAGTAACAAAGTGGAATTGTGTTTTATAATCTGTCCATAGAGACTGGCAGTTTGCGCAGTTGCATAAATTCAACAATAGACAGCAACTTATAGCTACACTATAAATATGTTCTAGTAAATATTGCTGTGAATATGTAGCAGAATAATTATTTTATTTTTCTTCTGGCCTGGCATATGTGTGCGGCGCATACCTAGCACGCATGGGGTATACGCGCCTGGGGTGACCGTCAGGATAAGAAGAGACTATTAATACATAACTTTACATCTGGAGTTGGAGGAGGCACGCATGTACGGCAGAGGACACTGTTAATAAAAAAGCAGGTCTTCACGAAAAAAATCTTTCAGAATCGTCTGAATTCATATCGCGCGAACTCAGAAAAAGATATATTAAATATTAATATAACATAGCGTCAAGATAACGCCAATATATTAGCATATCACTTTAAAGCAGTGGTTCGTAACCGGGTGTGCTGTCCCAGGGAGGCTTGACGCAGTATTAAGGGAGGAGTGACATGTTATGAAAATTTAGTATATTTTGTGTTTTAACAAGTTTTATATTAACTTGTTTTTTTCTATCGATGAAACTGCCCACCTTCTCTCCCCCTTTCAAACTGAAAGCTCAACATTTTTTTCTTCCTCGAAAATAACCAAGCACATCACTGATTTTTGACTCATGTTGACATTTTTTCTGTCACTATCAATGTGTTTAAGCACAACCAACTCTAAACTCATAGGGCCTGCTGACTCGGGTAAACATTATGGGAAATCAAACCACAACCGGTCACGTGACCTCGCATTCCAGTATTGGTGTATATAGACGAATTCATTTTAAAATCAACACAAAATTGCTAAATCAAAGTTATATTATGCAACAAGTTCAGTTTAACAATAAGGAATATCAATATTATGAATATTTTCCCCAATAAATAACCATAGACTCACAGAATTGAGTAAAATTGCAAAAAGCTTGCAGTGCTCTATCAAACATATATAAATTCCAGCTGCCCTCTCCCCAACTGAAACTAGGTCAGAGGTTTCCGTGAGTCCGCAGGCCCATAAGTTTATAGTTGGCTGTGGTTGAAGGTATAGTGCTGTTATAATACTCAGAGCGAAAAACATTTTTTTCATCTGCTTTTGGAAATTATAGTTATTTCTGACCAGAAAAGGAGGGGGGAAACGTGAAGGTCATGCCCCATTTTCAAGTTAGATGCCATCTGAAAATAGTTGAGAACCACTACTGTAAAGTCTTCAGAAATAATATTTTCTTGGCACTGTTTCTTTGTTACTGACCTTTAACCTTCTATTTTCTATGCAGTTAAAAAAAACTATCGCAGGAGAGAGGAGTTATCTAAAAAAAAATCTAAACTATTTTCTCTATTTAAAGCAGACTTGACCCCGTCTGCAATTGTGGTTCGTAAACAAAGGCACTGTCGTGAAAATGAATATATATTCAAAGCAATTTCTGGTCGGTTCAATGGCACTGTGCCGCTTTTGTTCAATATGACTGGCTTTGGACATGACCAAGGTACGGTGGCTGCAGTAACTTGAAGATTTTTGTTTAAGACGCCAACGGAACAATTGGCGGGAAGGGGTTAGTGTAGAAAAAAAAAACATACTGGTCGATTTAACGTCCTAGAAAGCTGACTATGTATTAGAATGTAATCTTCTCTCCGTAAACCACAACATCAGTATGTCCACGCTCTTTGGCGCAAATCATATATCAATCATAAAGAGTTGTTAAAAAGTAGTGACTTTTGAAAGAACGCGCAGGTGTGGCGTCCTGTAGTCGGTGTGGATACTGACTTGGGCTAGAGAGACGTACGCGAACAAATTCATGCTGAAATCGGATGTGCTGATTCTAAAGGCGCAACATCTCGCAGTTTAGTCTCTGTAACCCACGGTATAGCGTTTTATTAAAAGATCTACTTAAGTGGTAGCGCGATCGATCACAACCCAAGCGTACCTAGTTCAACCTCCTATGCCGGAAATTTAGAAGCAAATTTGTTAGACGTGGATTTTTAAGAACATTAAAAATAGATCTTACCGTTCAGTAAGCAATGACAAGCTACTGAACGTATAAGTGGTGAATAGAAAATCATCGACTCGTTTACTGTTGTTGATGGTGAAGTTATGTAAAGGATATGCCACTATTCTCTTGAACGACGCACATCACAAACACATCAGAAAGTGTTTTACAAGCGCTGAAATTTAGAGTGATCACAAAACAAACAAAGAAACATTCAACAATAATACGACTTGTCTATCGATTATTTTGTAATGCCTAACTGTATCGCTAAATATAGCTGAAAAAGTTCTATATGTGGTTGAACGATGCGTAACTTGATACAAGAATGATTTTAACTGAGTGTACCAACAACGGGAGTTAACATCTAGAACATTATAGCAATTTTATAAGATAACTGAGAACATGAAATTTGAATACCAAATTGTTGAACTATTTCATCGCATTTTCCTGTCTCGTTTGTACATCTATTTGTATGTCACCTGTTTGAACAACTAATATTAAGTGAAGAATCGCCAGGAAAAGAGGCAAATTTACTCTTAAAATTTAACCACTGGTTGCAAGAGATATTAATTTGGACAATGAACACAGTTTTACTTTGCAATTTTAATTCCTTTTGTAAGAATACTTACGAGGGTAGTCAATAAATAAGTCACACAGTTCTGTGGGATGGCAGGTAAATGTAGTTGGTGTTTTTAAAGGTGTCGTCAGGAGGCACTAGGTGTCTCATGCGCACCGCATAAACAAAATGGCGACTGAACTTACGTACAACATGACACGATGAAAGAGAAAACGGAAAGCAAATCCCTCAGTTCCTTGAGAAATACATTTCACTGACATGAGAAATGCAAAGAATGCCAATCCAGCAGATGATGTGCGTATCGTCCATATCTAAGGAATGCACCACACAAAAATGTATACCTCAAAAGGTTTTGTAGATATGGCTCTTGCAGTATGATCCTTTCAAACAGTCAAAATTTCTAACATAGAACAGCAATATATTTGTTTATATACCATTATACAGTGTCAGCAGGCGGAACAGACACCAGAGCATATCCTGCAAGACTGTCCTCTCCTGTGTGCGCTGAGAAGCAACATGTGGCCACACCCAGTCAACCTGAAAACTTAGCTTTGGGGAAACCTGACACACCTGAAGCTGACTGCCCAGTTTGTGGTCCACGGTAAATTAAGCGCATGACCAGAGATCGCTGAAGAAGAAGATATACCATATAGAAAAAAAGGTGGACGCTTAAGTTATAAAGGATTGCATGGGATATAACTTTGTAAATCTTGAGGACTCTAGCTTTGAACTGGTATCAAATATTTGGGAGCTCGCGATATCCAGGTCACAGTCATCCGATCATGTTCCTCTGATGATCGAAGTCGATTTGCTCTAGAGAATCGTTTTATTTCGTTATATGGCACTTTGCGACCTCATGGACTCAACGCACTACATTCCTATGCTTCTTAGTACTTTATCTTCTCATGCTCCATATTCTATATGTTCATATATTTAATTATATATATATATATATATATATATAAAAAAAAAAAAAATTGTTTCTCTTCTTTTCCACTTCTAGTTTTTTTGGCATTTATTTCTTCATTCATCTTCTTCTTTGCGTTCGTTCTTTACGACCAATTTAAATCACTCTTTGTGATATGTTTGATCTTTGCCAAGAACGTGATACGTTGCACATTGGTTTGGTAGGCCCTAAACGCATAAGACTTCTACACGTTTAGGACACGTGCATCCGATTTCAGCCAAACATCCTTAGCGCCTCTTACGACATGCGTGGCAGATAACAGTGGTTCTATTCTTTACACCCCAAATTTGGCCCCGGTAACCACTCGGGTGATTTCTTTATTCGTTTTTAGTCATAGATTTTCATTTTAGGACTGTTGGGATATTTCTGTCGTAGTCTATATGTAGTGTACTGTGAAATTCGTCACTCCTGTTGTATCGTTTGCTTGAGAAAGGCCTTTTGGTCCAAACGTTGTTGTGTATTATGATTGTTTGGTACTTGTCTACAATTTCACCGCAAAAACTGGGTCATTCTAAATATAGAATGTTTGCGAGCATTTTTCTAAATATAGCGCAGAGGTTCCCCATTATTTATGTTATTAACGTAAAATCCCGTCATTCCCTGAGTGAGTGAGTTTATGTGGCGTCGCCGGACTAAATTCAGAAATTTAGACCCTTCGTAGCTATTATTGCTGATACCATAAGTTTCTGGCCCCCACAGTAACACTCCTAGTCCCATCCTGCCTCCATCCACCTCAATTCCCACATACAAGTCCTTTTCAGGGCTCCCAATTCAATTAAAACACTGCTTATTTACATACAAAATACACAATAAACACCACATCCGTGACCTTGAACCCGGTTCTCCTCCATGTCCGCAAACACAGAAGGCGTACTGACGTCACTTAACTTAGGTCAGTGAGGTTTCCCTTTTCCTGCGGTGAAATTGTAGACAAGTACCGATTGTTTTTGTATTTTTAAAACTACAGTACTTTGTTATTACTCCAGTCTTCCCATATTGCGATAATATCAAATATTACTGAAAGTATGAATCAACAGTACTTTGTTATTACTCCAGTCTTCCCATATTGCGATAATATCAAATATTACTGAAAGTATGAATCAACAGTACTTTGTTATTACTCCAGTCTTCCCATATTGCGATACTATCAAATATTACTGAAAGTATGAATCAACAGTACTTTGTTATTACTCCAGTCTTCCCATATTGCGATAATATCAAATATTACTGAAAGTATGAATCAACTGTACTTTGTTATTACTCCAGTCTTCCCATATTGCGATAATATCAAATATTACTGAAAGTATGAATCAACTGTTCGGTTTTCGTTAAAGTTTATTTAAAAAATGGTTAGACTCCTATTAGATAAGAGCTCAGTATCCGTCACGAAGATATGGCTGATCGTCTTTCTTACTTTCTTTCTTTCTGCTCTTCATACAGGACAAGTCTCATATGTCTCTTGGCTCTTCTTGATTCAAAAGAAGCAGCTTTAATTTTCATTTGCAAGATTTTTAAGCCAAGCATTTGTCTTTTTTCTATACATAATTTATGCATACATTTTCTCAGCTGAATGTCGCATTCCTGAAGAACTGTTTTGTTTTCAAATTGCTTTCTTAAGAGATTTCTGTTATTTGTCTATTCGGTTATCCGTCAAAGTTTTGATCCGGACGGTGACGGTTAATCGAGGCTCTACTGTACCAGTCTTGGAATGTGCGGTAGATGACACATTAATTGATATCTACTCGCTATCGTCTAGATATTTCTAAACTTTGATTCTAAAACGTGTTCCTATATATACAATCATCATCAGATGCCGTATCTACATCGAAGAATGACTGCAATGGACCTTCAACATTTCCCATCTTTTGCATGAAAGTTTCAGTCTGGCAGGCTGTAATTTGCTCATCTCTTGATGTTTTACCTCACTCTTGGGTCTCAGTTTCCTCTTGCTCGTCTTCCTTCAACTGTTCCCTCTTCTTCTTTTGTCGTCACACTGCTACCGGGTTGTTGCCCAGTGTCGTGGTTTTCTGTTTTTGTCTTGCGCTGTTCTGGTGGCTTGTGTGATTGTTATCTTTGCTCTTTCACATGATTCTGCTACGCCATCTAACCATCTTTTCCGTGGTCTTCCTCTTGCCTTCTTTCCCGATGTTCTGTTGTAGAAGACTCTGTATACTGTGGAGTTTGGATGCATTCTTATTAAGTAGCCAAACCACTTCATTCTTTGTTTATCTATGTAATTCAAGCACGGTTTTGTGCCAACTTTCTTTCTTATGCTGATGTTGGTGATTCTGTCTTTTCTTGTGTTGTTGGTAACTTTTCGCAGGCAACGCATTTCACTGTTCCCTCTAAAAGGTTTTGATCAATGTATCATGCTTTTTATGTATCCGAAATATTTTATTTGATTGATTCTCATTTCTTGCAAGTATTTATTTCTTCATGACAATAAATATAATAGATTAAACTAAGGTAGGGTGAATACATTCATGAACAAACTGTCAAAATCATGAAAGGAAGATAAAATGCAAAACATTGTAAGACATCATAGACAAAGCGCAGGATACATTATATGTGTTTGTTTTTTCAGGTCGATACTAGATACAAATGTTCCTTAGGAGTACATAACAGTAGCTCCGCAGTCGATACTAGATACAAATGTTCCTTAGGAGTACATATCAGTAGCTCCGCAGGTCGATACTAGATACAAATGTTCCTTAGGAGTGCATACAGTAGCTCCGCAGGTCGATACTAGATACAAATGTTCCCTTAGGGAGTGCATACACAGTAGCTCCGGAGACGACTAACAATGTGTCTGTGTAATAAAAAAAAACTTTTCAGATGCAACAAATGTTGAAACAAGTGACACATTTCTATTTTTGTCAAATAATTTGTTGTAATTTGACTTTAAATATTTAATTTGTATGCCGCAGCATATTGGGTGACTTCCTTAAACATAAAAAAATCCCACATCTTGGAGATAATCAAACTAAAGAATAATTGATATGAATTTTCCTGTGTAAGTTCATAATATATTCTTTGTTTGATTCATCGATATCACCATTATCATTGCGTTACGGGGAATAACTATGTTTGCTTTAACCTCTTCCTTTTGGCTGAAATCGGATGCATGTGTCCTAAACGTGTAGAACTATGCGTTTAGGGGCCTACCAAACCAATGTGTAACGTATACACGTTCTTGGCAAAGATCAAACATCACAAAGAGTGATTAAAATTGGTCGTAAAGAACGAACGCAAAGAAGAAGAGGAACCTCTTCCTTGCGTAGAACTCCGTAACACCGACGAGGCCCCGTAACACCGACGAGGCCCCGTAACACCGACGAGGCCCCTAATATAATTTTGAGAGTATGATGAACATTTGTAAAACTTTTATTTCGTTATTGATTTTTGTCTGGATTACTGCAGTCCAGCCTAATTTTATTGATTTTACACTACCAAGAGTTATTTCATGTGCTTAATGAGAACACGGAATCTACATTTTAATCTCCGTCTTCCATACTACTAGGAACTTGATTTCCACAACTGTTATTCTTGTACATATGTTCAGTGAGTACCTAGAACTAACTAGGAAAACTTGGAACTTACTTTTAAAAAAATGGAAATATAACGAAGTATAAGACTGTTTACAATTGGGAACTTTGAACAAGGAACCCCCATAGTTGTTGAGAACATCTTAATTTGATGAAAATATCAATGTCAGAACACTTAATATGTATAATTTGAGATTCCTTCTTCTTCTTCGAACGCAACATATCGACCACTCTGTGTGATTTGCATGTGATCTGAGCCTAAGATCGATTGTTCGTTGTGACAGCTATGCGCCTACAAGTAGGCTAGCACATCCGATTTCTGCAATACTTTTTACTTACTATGGTAGCTTCCGTAGGTCCTACATTAGTCGCCTCTTAGACATGCCTTGTAGGTCACAGTGGTACTATTCTTTGCTTCCCTTGCAGGCCCCGCGCCACACGAGCGAATGGTGATTCCAAGTATTTCTGAAACTTAGCGGGTCAATAATCGAAATACGAGCTAGAATCTGGTCAATAATGACGGTGCAAGAGTGATTATATGATCACAGAGAAGATTCGACCTTGGTCATGTCATCAACCTAAGATAAATGTGTTCGAAGTGGGGGTCTCTGTGGCTAAGTCCTTTGTCTTGTGAGTCGAAGGTCGTGGGTTCGAGTCCGGACCGCGCCATTCTGTTCACCAGTGCAGTTTTTCCAGAGACCCCAGAGACCTTGCTGGAGCTACGGAGTTCGTGCTTTGTGCAATACTCTCGGCAGGTGGCGTGCCATTTCTGCGGAGAGGGACGAGCCATATGGGGTAAAACCCGGTGCAATGAAGTCAATCCTTCGGCTTAAAAACTCTTTTTTTTGTTATTGTGTAAGCTATTTCGATGTAGATAGATCGTTGACAATTGACAACTTGGGGAAGGGATAGTCAAAATTGTGTATAAATGATTGACGGATTAAATGACAAATCGGATAAACTAGGATTTGAACCCAGTGCAATTGGTTTTTAATCCGACATACCAACCTATGTGTTACACCAACTCCCCACTCCCGACCTGTCAAATGAAAAATAGCATACTATTGTCCAGGGTCGTTGCAGTGCGACCCGTGGCAGTTGTCTTCTAGCGATCAATATTTTACATTATACGAACTCCCGGAGACACTAAAGGGATTTATCTTCCACTCCCTGTGCTATTAATTAAAAAAAGATAAGGCGGGGAGCTTGGACGGTAGCTGATGGACAGGAGGCGTGGTTTTATTGATTAAATTCTTTGTTTTTCCCAGTTGTGATCGCTTGGAGTGCTGTGAATGACCTGCAGGCGAACTTGTTTGAGCTGATAAGATCCGCGAATGTGTGTAATTTTTCATGAGGTGGATGATAGTGGTTAGGTCAACATGTTAATGATGACAGTATGACGATATACAATTTGACTACTAATTGTCTTTGCTGTCAGTGGTGAGTTTGGTACATCGCTACAATAATAATGATGGTTTTAGTAGGAATCTGAATTGAAAGGCGTGATATCCCATTCTGTAGAAGAGGAGGGGGGGAAATGAATCTGAAGTCGATTCTCATTAACAAGGGTTTTAGCATCACAATAAACTTATGACAGGCCGTGCCGTGCTATGATGCAGAGAGGCGGCCGCATCAGGCGGACTGTAAAGGAGGGGCGGCATTTGCAGCATAATCAAAGGTTATTTTAAAGAAAAAACATTTAAGGGGCGGCATTTCGAAGACTAGTTCGAACGAATCATCGATGCATTTAGAGCCTAAACTCTGTTTCTCAAACAGTGGTATTAACTTATGGATGCGAGAGTTGGAAAGCAACAAAAGATCTAGAAAGAAAATTAGATAACTTTGAGAATAAATGTCTTAGAAGAATACTGAACCTCAAATGGAAGAATACTGAACCTCAAATGGTCAGATTTCAGACCTAATACACAAATAAGACAAGAGACCAAGCAATAAAATGTATCAAATTTTATAAGAAAGCGCCGCTGGAACTACATCGGCCACACACTTAGAATGGATGAGAGAAGACTCCTTACCAATCCCTCATATGGACACCAGAGGGAAAAAGAAAACGAGGAAGACCAAGAGAGACTCTGCGTAGAACCATCATCAGAGAAGGCTCAACGATGGGCCTAGCAAACATTAAAGACCTAAAACAGATACGAACCGCGAGACATGGAGAGCTATGACCTCTGCCCTATGCGCCACCCACAGGCCCAAGAGGAAAGACTAACTAATTTCGAAGACTTCCATCATACTGAGAAAATATACCGCACGGTCTTGACTTATGCCACAGATCGGTATCACTAAATCCATATCAACTAATGCCTACAATCACGTATACCGACTTGTCTTAGTTAGAGCTCTTCTTCTTCTTCTGCGATCAACTTCTGCTATGCTACAACTCCGGTATGTGTCATAAACAGGGCGGTGCTCTTGAGGTCTTCACCGGTCCCCCATAGTTTGCTTTGTAGTGTTGTTTCTGTTGGCCAGATCTCCATTCTCCGGTCCCCCATAGTTTGCTTTGTAGTGTTGTTTCTGTTGGCCAGATCTCCATTCTCACATTGCTCAGACTGGGGTAGTCTTGCAGGATGTGCTCTGGGGACTGCTTTGGTACTCCACATGTGCAGGAAGCCGAGTCCCTAAGGACCCATTTTATGGATGTGTGCTCTGAGACTGCAGTGTCCCGTTCTAAGTCTGAAGACAGGTCTGAGTTTTTCTGTTTAGTGTATTTATACTGTCATGCTCTGGGTTGTATCCTCCATTTATTTTCCTCTACATAATTTTTCTGGATTGTTTCAGGAAAGTCTTTGCTTCTGTAAAGCTTTGTGTTGGATGATGTTGTATTAGGCTCCCTCCAGCCCATGCGAGTTCGTCAGTCTTTTCATTTTCTGGAATACCACAGTGTGCTGGTATCCACTGTAGGACTAGTTCTGACTTTAGATAGAGCTCTACATTTAGATATGTAGTATTGTGAATTATTTTTTGACTGCTATTTTCAGTTAAAACACACATTGCAAGCAATGGACACCCCATACTTTCTGATGAAATATCATCCATCATGTTACTAATCTATTCAAAGGAAATTATAAATGGTTTAAGGAAATTATGCTTCTTTAGTGTAACCAAAAAAGTTTATTGTATCCTTTATACTGTAGATTATTATTTTGTTATATTAAATAACAGAAGACACAGATATTACCGGTTTAGGGGTGTGGAATCTGTAACATGCATTTTAAATACTGACAGTTGTACTAGACGAAGATGTTTACATTATATTCTTCTGACTAAATTTGATTATTTTGTTATTCTTAATAAATTGTTATTCTTAATAAATTGTTATTCTGACTAAATTGTTATTCTGACTAAATTGTTATTTATACTAATTTGTTCTTCTGACTAAATTGTTATTCTGACTAAATTGTTATTTGACTAAATTCTGTTATTCTTACTAAATTGTTATTCTTACTAAATTATTATTCTTACTAAATTATTATTATTACTAAATTATTATTCTTATTAAATTATTATTCATTATTTAAATTGTTATTCGTATTAAATTGTTCTTCATATGTAATCGTTTTGCTTGTGTTTAGTGTGATGGTGGTTTAGTCATAGTTTTGTAGTGTTCCCTATCAGCATAGCATCTAATGTTACGTACAAATCTGTGTCAAACCCAAGTACACATTTGGTAGATTCTGCATCCAGAAGATATTTTTAGAACCATTCATTCGATTTTCATTGAATTGGTCATTTGAAGTGATTCTCACGCATTCCCTGATTAATTGAAGCCTTCCATTTTTGCTGTCTACTCACTTTGCATTTCGTTTTCTTTGTTCGCACTAGATTAACCAATGTTATAAACATCTGAGTTGTTGGTGAGTTTAGTAAGTATTTGCCCGCCTGCCCAGCATGTTCGTA
The DNA here is from genome assembly GCA_020796225.1 of Arion vulgaris. Classification (NCBI taxonomy): domain Eukaryota; kingdom Metazoa; phylum Mollusca; class Gastropoda; order Stylommatophora; family Arionidae; genus Arion; species Arion vulgaris. The sequence goes on along the minus strand of CM036757.1, from coordinate 56,539,733 downwards.
GCACGTTGGACAACGGGTAACAAGCCCCCTGTGAGTGCGACTGAATTCCGCGGGCTGGCAGAAAAGCCACAGATTCTCCAGATTTACGGTGTTCGTGACACCAAACTGAAGGGTTACGATGCCCATGGCACCGAGCCGAAGAGCTGAAAAGTGCTTCTGGATCGGAAAAAAAGTAAGTTTTAAATGTAGTTTTCCTCTAAAAACTAATCAGGTAAAAATGTTGCACATGAAAGTGGAATGTTATCTTTACTTTTCATTTAACATTTTTTTAACCGATCCAGAAGCACTTGTCCTTTCAGCTCTTCGGCTCGGTATCGTAGACATCGCAACTCTTCTGTTCGGTGCCATGAACACCGTGAATCTGGTGAACCTGTGGCTTTTCTGCCAGCCCACGGAATTGAACCCGCACTCCATTTGTCACCCGTAGTCCAACCTGTCACCCGTAGTCCAACCTGTCACCAGTAGTCCAACCTGTCATCCGTAGTCCAACCTGTCATCCGTAGTCCAACCTGTCACCCGTAGTCCAACCTGTCACCGTAGTCCAACCTGTCACCAGTACGTCCTATCCTGTCACCGTAGTCCAACCGCTCATCCGTGGAGTCGCAACCTTCATCACAGTAGTCCAACCTGTCACCTAGTCAGATCTGGTCACCGTAGTCAACCTGTCACCAGAGTCCAACCTGGTCCCCCATGGTCCAAATTTGTCAGTGCAAGTTGTCCCAGTAGTCAACGCAGAACACGTGGGCAGAGGGCACAATTCCTATAGCACATAAATACTTTGCAGTGTGGTAAAGCATATGACGAGTCAGCTCTGTGAGCAGTTGTGGCTCAAAAACAAAATAGGTCAAACTCGGTGGGCAGTGTGGCTCAGAAAGCAATGACAAACTACGGTGGGCAGTGTGGCTCAGAAAGCAATGACAAACTACGGTGGGCAGTGTGGCTCAGAAAGCAATGGCAAACTACGGGGGGCAGTGTGGCTCAGAAAGCAATGACAAACTACGGTGGGCAGTGTGGCTCAGAAAGCAATGACAAACTACGGTGGGCAGTGTGGCTCAGAAAGCAATGGCAAACTACTCGAATCTTCTTGACCAATTTTAATCACTCTTTGTGATATGTTTGATCTTTGCCAAGAACGTGTATACGTTACACATTGGTTTGGTAGGCGCCTAAACACATAGACTTCTACACGTTTAGGACACATGCATCTGATTTCAGCCAAATCGCCTTAGAAGCCTCTTACGACATGCGTGGCAGGTAACAGTGGTTCTATTCTTTACGCCCCAAATTTGGTCCCCGATAACCACTCGGGTGTCTGAACTACTGAAGTGGGGCCTAGAAAATTAACGACTCGTTTACTGTGGTTAATGGTGAAGTCATGTAAAGGATATGCCACGATTTTCATTTCCATTCAATATACGCATGAGATCTCCGTCTTATTCATACATCTGGGAAAGGATGAACAGGTTTACATCCCTTTCCTTGAGGTCATGGGACGCTGATAATTTAAAAACATTTTTCTCGACTATAGTATAGATGAACTCACAAACTTCGGTTTTAAAAAATGAGCGTTTAACGTTAGTGTGGGCCCCTTCCCATCCTATTTCCTTAACTGCTATGCGACAAAGAAGTCATTCACCTTTCTTGATCAGTCGCCATCTTAAGTTGAAGGTAGTGCCTCCATGTCTGTGACCTACACTGTGTCTCTCTGCTTGCACTGTTCTCTGTCAGGTTGGAGTTGGTCTTGTCCTTCTCCTCGTCATCCCTCTGGAGTCCACTTCCTCTTTTATGTGTCCACTGAATTATTTTTAATTTTTTTCCCGATTCAGAAGCACTTGAGCTTTCAGCTCTTCGGCTCCGTGCCATGGACATCGTAACCTTTCGCTTTGGTACCACAAACATCGTAAATCTGGAGAACCTGTGGCTTTTTTCTGACAGCCTGCGGAATCGAACCCGCACTCACAGAGGGCTTGTCACACCGTCGTCCAACCCGATACAAACACGCTGGGCAGGCGGGCATGTCCACTGAATAACGGTCCTTTTGATAGTGTCTTTATTACTTCTGAGATTGTTTCATATCCAACTGCAATGCCCACCTTTTCTCACTTTGTGTATTTCTCCTGATTGCCCCATTAGGAAGAGTTGCATGGTTGTTGATGTTATTTTACCAGAATATTCTGAGAATTTTTCTCAGGTTGTATGCAATGATGGTATTGTTTCTCTTGTTTTCTAGCATTAAAATAAACACAAACATAAAATAGTCAGGTCTTATATATATCGATAATTATGTTGGCTGTGTTGTACTTCCAAACTTCCAGTCCTTCCAAACTAAATGCTACAGAAAGATCCTACGAATACCATGGACAGAGAAAAAGAAAGAACACTGATGTACTGAAAGAACTAAATGTTAAAGAGAATTGGCTGATAAACAACATACTATACAGAAAAATTACATACTTTGGTCACATCAAGCGTCACGATGGCCTGGAAAGAACAATACTAGAGGGCAGGGTCCCAGGACACAGAGGCAGACCAAGAAGAAGATAGCTACAAGATATTAAAGAAACCATGAACATGTTATTGGTTATTGGTTATTGGTTACTAAACTGACGTCATTGCACTCCGGGCAGACCCATAGGTGCTCAGTCTCCCCAACAGATATTGAAGAGTATGCATACTGATGGTTCCTGTGGCTCGCTGATTAAACACACCTCTCACTCTGCCTCTCAGACATCCAGTTCGACTTGAACAACGGGTAACTCCAAACTGCTTAAATCGCTTGATCGATTCAATATCGATTTTAGTGTCCTCATCCAACAGAGAGTCGCGAAGAGACCGAAGAATATCCCCTTATCCATCTTCAACTCCCCAACAATCGATGCTGTTGATGCAAGCCTGTCCGCTCTCTCATTACCGTAAACACCCGCATGCCCAGGACAGTATATCCACGTAAGCCGCTGGAGGTTAGAAACTTCTATAGACGACATCCACTCATACCGTACTTGCCCTTCTGGATCTTGTGAAGCATCGACTGAGAGTCAGATACAACAACTGCCCCAGTAAATGCAGTCCCATAAATCCAATGGAGGGCAGCAGTAACGGTCTCAACCTCCATGCTCATACTAGAAGTAGTTGTCCTGTATGCCCCACTTCGCTCTGCAACAACCCTACCATGCGCATTAGCCAAGAAACCCCAGCCGGATTTCTCACCACGTTGAACCGACCCATCGGTATATACAACAACATCATCATCCCTTGCATTATCTTCTATGAACATGAACATGACCATCGACGAAGTGGGTGAACTGGCAAGAGACAGAGTGCATTTCAGATGTGCTGCAAAGAGAGCAACGTCCTATAAAGGATACGCACCTTGATGATGATGATGATGATGATGATGATGATGTGTGTTGTACAAGTCTAAAAAGAGTGTAAATGCGAAAGATTGACTTCATTGCATCGGGTTTTCCCATATGGACACGCTCCTGTCGACATAAATGTCTCACTATCTACTACAAAAAGTGTTGCACAAAGCACGAACTTCGTAGTTCCACCAGCATGCCTAGCGATCTCATGAAAAATGTGTACATATAACTCAGTCTGGATTCAAACCCACACCATTTAGAACAACATGCAAACATCTAAACACTACGACATAGAGACTCCCTATGTTGTACAAGCAAGATGGTCAAATATTGTTTAAATTTGTTTCAAATATTCTATGTTTTTCCCCATCATTTTGTTGATATCTTCACTGCTCCGATATCTGGGGCTACCACTCATCCGAGATATGTAAATATACTTGCGGCTGCTAACTCTTGGTTCACTATTTTGACTGATGTAGGGTTCACTATATTTGGCTTCTAAATTTCTGCCTTGTGAGATTTATTCTCAATCCAATTTTGACTATGTGTGCAGTCTGTCTGATTTTTTTTTGGGTGAAAATATATTAAGGAATGGGCCATTAATAGGATGTCATCTTTCTATTCTGTATTCATGTGACACTGACTAAGTGAATGGAGGATAGGAGATAGACTTGTCACACTTGCGTTTTAGGTTCGAATGATTGGCTAGTCTGGCACGACTGCACGTGCTAATATGCATCAAAGCACGGTGAAATGCTAACCGCATAACATGGTACAACTACATTTGCAAATCAATAAGCCGATAGATAGCATGTTGAAACTATTTCGAAAAATGTCAAAATATTGCGCTTCTCCACATGTAAAATATGGTCATACATGTACAAAACATAGTGCAACACATATCTAATGTACGATTAGAACAAATACAGGATTATCAGAAAAGTTTCACGTAGGGTCAGGAGTAAGACAAGGTTGCGTACTATCCCCGCTGCTATTCATCACGTACATTGACCACATTTGTAAAATAGCTAACACCACCGAAGGAAACAACCTCGGAGAACTCTTAAATGAATTTCTTTTGCAGACGATCAGGCAATCATATCAACAACAGAAGAACAGCTACAACAACACATCAACAGACTCCAGTTAGCATGTAACGAATACAACATGAGAATTAACATCGACAAAACAGAAGTAATGACATTCGCCAGAGAGGAAAACACTACCAACATCTCCATCGATAATCATCTACTAAATCAAGTAAAAGATTTCACATACCTGGGGAGCATTTTTTCAGCAAATGGAAGAATAACTAATGAAATTCAACACAGATGCAACAAAGCAAATCAAATGATAGGGCAAATGGCGCCAATTTTAAGATGCAAACACGTCACCATGAACACAAAAAGAGCAATGTTCAACACAATCTTTCTCCCACATTATGTTACCAGTGCCAAACCTGGACGCTGACAACAAACGATAGAAGAAAACTAGTCACAACAGAGATGAAGTGTCTACGCAGAATGCTGGGTGTAACAAGAAGAGACCGGTTGAGAAATGAAGACATCAGGAAAAAAGTGGGTACAACATCAGTACTAGACTTCATCAAGAAACAACAAATTAAATGGTTCGGTCACGTAAGCAGATTACCACCAGACAGTGCACCCCAAAGAGCAATGCTGCTCCGATACAATGGGTACATAGCAAAAGGCCGGCCACGCAAAAGATGGACCTCAGAGATAACAGAGGCGACGAAAGAGACTATCTACGAAGCGCATACTAGGCCCGTTTTAGAAATCTCTTCCTGACCTGACGCTGTGAGGCATACAGGATTCGAGAAAGAAAGAAAGATATCTACTGTCTCAACATATATTGCTTACCATTGTATGAGACAAGTCACTCGCAACTCTTGTCCACTAAACATTGAATGAGACAAGTCACTCGCAACTCTTGTCCACTAAACATTGAATGAGACAAGTCACTCGCAACTCTTGTCCACTAAACATTGAATGAGACAAGTCACTCGCAACTCTTGTCCACTAAACATTGAATGAGACAAGTCACTCGCAACTCTTGTCCACTAAACATTGTATGAGACAAGTCACTCGCAACTCTTGTCCACTAAACATTGAATGAGACAAGTCACTCGCAACTCTTGTCCACTAAACATTGTATGAGACAAGTCACTCGCAACTCTTGTCCACTAAACATTGAATGAGACAAGCCACTCGCAACTCTTGTCGACTAAACAATGTACATACAAGTTACTTACTTGTTAAGTATTTCAAAGTAGTGTATTCAGTACATCTGTGAATAGTATTTCAATATAGTTTCCACTGTCCTTCTGTTAATGCTGTTTACATGTAACATACTCTGTCCAATTGTCGGTACTGCCCGTGTATTTTTGTCTGTCCATCTGACAGTATTATTTTTATTTGTTCAGTTCATTTATTGTTACTGTTACTCTGTCCAATATGTTTCCATATACGTAGTTTTGTCCATCTGTCCATTCTATACTATGCACACACCCACCCTCCCTCCTTCTGCCAACTTCCAGGACAATTTTCTGCACAGAGTTTTCAATCTCACTTATCTCACTCATACACACACACGCACGCGCACTTTTGAAGTATTTCAGTCCAGACTTCCAGCAAGGGTGCCAGATACAACTGAGGAAACTTAATGACTGAAGATAGAAGACATGTATTACCACCTACCTGCTTATTATGTTAGCCATAAATTACCACCTACTGCTTATTATGTTAGACATGTATTACCACCTACCTGCTTATGTTAGACATGTATTACCACCTACCTGCTTATTATGTTAGCCATAAATTACCACCCACCTGCTTATTATGTTAGACATGTTTACGACCTACTGCTTATTATGTTAGCCATAAATTACCACCTACCTGCTTATTATGTTAGACATGTATTACTACCCACCTGCTTAAGACATGTATTACTACCCACCTGCTTATTATATTGCACGCTTCGCTGCGCAAGTAATGTGACAATATCGCCATAATATTTATTCTCAGATATAAAGATAACAGGGAAATAATATAAATCGAAGGGAATATGTGACGCAGAACTACAATGAAGTTGAACACTAACAGCCAGGGGCGGCTCGTCATTAAGGGCTAGTGGGGCCGGGCCCCACAAAATAATGTGTAACGTGTATTTATTGTTTTTTAAATTAAAGTAAAACCTAACCCAAAACCATGTTTTTCCCGAGAATTTTTGTCTGACCCACCAAGAAAAAGGATCACGATCCGCCACTGCTAACAGCTATACAGAAATCTAAAGCCAGTTGTATTGTAATATGCGTATTATAATAATTCACTTTTAATATATATACTAGTATATAGTTATCTGAAGACTATGGTTGTTTGTTTTAATATTGATCGTTCTAGAATACTTCTAAAGCAGTTGTAATTTTGTGATTTGTGATAAAATGAGTGAGTACATTGTCAGGCTACATTTTTAGGCTGGTTATATTGCGCCTTTAAGGCAATGACATATGCTCTCAGTGTAGAGCAGCGTTTCGCAAAGTGGGCGGAACCGTCCCCCAGTGGGCGCTGAAGCGTTCTAGGGAGCGATATTGGGTTCAGGAGAATTTGGTGGGTATTCAGGCGATTAGGTGTCGGTGGCTCCTAAAATAAGAAATTAATAATAATATTTTAAAATAAATTATTTTTGTGATTTTGCGATTGAACAATCATTTAAAATTTGAATTCTGCGTTTAAATTCATCTTATGTCCATCTTACATATTCCATTTTTTCATCAATTTTCTATTCAATGCATATAGTCATTTGAAAATTGACCATGCATAAACGGAAATATTTATCAATTTTCTATATCAAAGGAAAATAGAGAATGTATTTATGCGGGTGTGTGTGCAAACTGTTATAATTTGGAGGGGAGGCGTTACAAGGTTATGTTGTGCAAAGTGGGCGGTGGGCCGAAAAAGTTTGGAAATCTATGGTGTAGAGTATACCGTTATTTGTTTAGTTTTAAAAAATAAGTAAAGAGCACATTCAAATTGTCTGTTCCCTAACACAAAGATCACAATGTTTCAAAACTATAATAAGGTAAATTGTTTTATATGGATCCAAAACTTGGAGTACAATAAATCAAAATGGAACATTATTACAGATCTTTAAAACAGTCTTAAATCAAACCTTTCAACACAGATAAAAATAGTGGATAATCGGAAACAGTAAGGATATTTACAACTTGTTTAAATTACCGTTAATTATCATCATCATGAAAGTTGATAGAAAACGATGGCTAGTGTATATAGAAAGAATGGCAAAGAACATTAGTGATTAGTGAGATCATTCTCGCCCGAGTGGTTACCGGGGCCCAACTTTGGGGTGTAAATAATAGAACCACTGTTACCTGCCATGCATATCGTAAGAGGCGACTAAGTAGGTTTGGCTGAAATCGGATGCATGTGTCCTAAACGTGAGAAGTCTATGCGTTTAGGGGCCTACCAAACCAATATGCAACGTATACACGTTCTTGGCAAAGATCAAACATATCACAAAAAGTGATTAAAATTGGTCGTAAAGAATGAACGCGAAGAAGAAGAAGAAGAGTGAGATCATTATCATTTCACTTCGGACAGGCCTATATGTGCAGAAGTTCAGTATATATGGATGGAAAGAAGAGAAACATAGAATATCGCAGGTAGATAGTTTACACCAACATATTTAAATGAAATCAAGAACAATATGTTTGTTGCGCTAGCGACTGCAAGATCTTAGACAAAGAAGCTGGGCAGATGACACTCATCAGCCCGGGAGGGCAGGTCGTCTACAGGTCGCTGCCCTGAAAGAAAATAGCAACCTGCTGCCTTGTGGGTTTTAGCTGGGACAGCAAAAGGCAAACTGAGAGCGAACCCAGTAAACGCTGGTTGAAATCGAACACGTCGACGAAGGATAAGCACATGAGCTTCAATAGGTACTGAAGGCCATCCGTTCTTGATGTTTGGATGCTTATATATGACAATCGAATGATAAAAGCGCCCTAAGAACGATCGCGAGAGAGACCAAGAAAACAGGCATTGTCGATAAAAACATTTGATGGAAGTCAGCTATCAAAGTTTCAAGCACGGGCAACTCTAATATTGAACAGCAAAACTGACCGGGAAACCCTGACCTAGTTTGAGTTGGGGGCTGGATATTGTATATGTTTGATATAACACTGCAATCTTTTTATGAAATTTACTCAATTCTATGAGTCTATGGTAAATTTTTTGCTGAAAAATATTCATAATATTGATATTCCTTATCACCAGTTTGCTATAACTTATTTTATATACGAGAATATGTTGACTGATTGATTTGAACCATTAACATTGCACTTCGGTGAATAACTATATGTGCTCCGATTTCTGTCTTATCAAGGAAAATCTCAGCGGCAATGCACGCACTCAACATGACTCCGACATAATTTTAAAGATTGTGACGCCTTTGAAGAAGTTTTATTTTATACTTGTTATTGATTGTATGCCCCCTGGCAGAGGCTTTGCAGTCCAATCATATCGATTTCCAACTGTCAGGGTTAGATTTCGTGCTGAACATGAACATGGGTCTTACATTTCGTCGTCCTTATCTGGTAGGACTAGGAACTTGATCTCACCTACACTGAGATTCACTCATAATCATCAAGGTGCGTATCTTTATAGGACGTTGCTCTCTTTGCAGCGCATCTGAAATTCACTTTGTCTCTAGCTAGTTCACCCACTTCGTCGATGGACATATTCATGGTTTCTTTAATATCTTGTAGCCATCTTCTTCTTGGTCTGCGTCATGGGACCCTGCCCTCTAATATTGTTCTTTCCAGGCCATCGTGACGCTTGATGTAACCAAAGCATCCTACTTTTTCTGTATAGTATGTTGTTTATCAGCCAATTCTCTTTAACATTTAGTTCTTTCAGGACATCAGTGTTCTATCTTTTTTCTCTGTCCATGGTATTCGTTGGATCTTTCTGTAGCATTTAGTTTCGAAGGACTGGATTTTCGTTCTTGTTTTTGTGTAATGGTCCATGATTGACAACCATATGTAGCCACTGGGAAAATGCATGCTCTGAATATTTCTAACACTGAGATTACATATGATTATATATCCAGATCTTTCCACGTTAGGAACGAACCGAGTCTCCATGGAGCGAGAAGCTAACACTTTACCACAACATCATAGCGACACCCGGGATATGTTGAAAATGATTGAGAGAAAAACAAATGTGACACATTGTGTATGTTTATGTGTTGACTATTTTTCGTGTTAAATCAGAAACATGTCTGGTCAACCACTAGTGACAGCTGTTATAAGATATAGAAGATGGAGATATGTTGGGCACACCTTGAGGAGAAATGATCAAAGAATATCAAAGCAGGCATTGAAGTGGGATGCAAAGGGTTCAAGAAAGAGAGGTCGACCTAAGGAGACCCTGAAGCGAACTTTGCTGAGAGAGGCAGGACATATCGGTCTCAGTTCCATGGAGGAGATTGAGCGAGTTGCCCAAGATAGAGCGGTATGGAGAAATTACTTGCAGGCCCTATGTAACTTATAATGGTACGAGAGGAATTATTATTAATTATTATTATTTTCCGTGTTCCATTAAAAATATCAATTATTGTAATTTGAGCTAGTGAGACGAATTATCGTAATACGTAAGTGTTCGCATGTCAACTCTGACATACGATTGTTGTGCATTCAATCAGAGCCAACTATAAACTTATGGGCCTTAGGACTCAGGTAAAATTATGGGAAATCAGACCACAACTACACCACGTGACCTCGCATTCCAGTACTGGTGTATATAGATGAATTCATTTTAAAATCAACACAAAATACTAAATCGAAGTTATATTATACAACACGTTCAAGTTAACAATAAAGAATATTAATATTATGAATATGTTTCATCAATAAATAACCATAGACTCATAGAATTGAGTAAAATTGCAAAAAGCTTGCAGTGTTCTATAAAACATGTGTAATTTCCAGCCCTCTTTTCTGATCTAGATCAGGAAATCCACGGTCTGGCCTAGTTATCTAGAGTTGGCTGTGGTTCAATCCTACTTGTCTAAAATTGCCTAAAGCCGAAGGATTGACTTCATTGCAACCCCATATTACTCGGTCCTTCTCCGCAGAAATGGCACGTCATCTGCCGAGAGTATTACCAAACAGCTTGGCAACAATCCTAAGGGTCTCTACACGAGGCGAGGGCTTAGCCACTGATACACCCCACCCTTCCACCCTCCACCCCACCCTCTAGTATCTTGAGCTAGTGGCATGGATTAGGGTAATGCGTAAGTGTTCACATATCAACTCAGGCACACCATGATTGTGGCTTCAATCCCACACTAGATGTTCCGCACGGTAGCACAGAAATTGACCCTCTTACCTTCTGCACATAAGTACCTAGAAATTTTGAAGTAACAGGCCATTCCTATCCTACGGTCTGAACAGCTTACGGGACATTTGGTTTATTACTATCTTGACCTAGTAGATATGTAAATTTGAGACTCTGAGAACGTAACTGTTTGATGAACTTGCTACTCATCACCCTCCTCCCCGTTCTACAAATTACCTTCCAACAGTGCAATGTAAATGTATTTGATTTTCTATTAGCGATTTGTCATTTTTGTTTTTCGTGCGAGAGTAAACATTGGTTGTGTTGTAAGTAAATAAGTAAGGAGTAACACCCAGACGGATGGACTTAATGAATGCTATATGCCCGTCTGCCCAGCGTGTTCGTAGCGCGTTGGACTACGGGTGACTATCCCTCTGTATGTGCGGGTTCAATTCCGCGGGATGGCAGAAAAGTCACAGATTCCCCAGATTTACGGTGTTCGTGGCACCGAACCGAAGGATTACGATGTCATGGCACGAGCGAAGAGCTTTAAAAGCTCAGGTGCTTCTGGATCGGAAAAAAAAAATGAATGCTATCTGTGTGTGCGGGTTCAATTCCGTGGGCTGGCAGAAAAGCCACAGGTTCTCCAGATTCACGGTGTTCGGGGCACCGAAGCGAAGGGTTATGATGTCCATGGCACCGAGCCGAAGAGCTGAAAGCTCAAGTGCTTCTGGATCGGGAAAAAAAATGAATGCTATTCGACTAACAGTCAGTCACGTTCCACCACCATGCTATGTCACGTGCCTGTCCACGTCAAGACAGATGTGCTCCCATTCCCTCTCTGTCAATTCATTAATTTTTTCACCAAATTTCTCCTGGAATCCCCACGTTTTCTTGACAACCCCTGTGCCACCATCATCCGCCCATCACAATGCTTTACGGGTGAGTACCACGAAACATTCCAATTTGTTATCAGTCTCTCTCTCACACTCTCTTCAATATAACCCTTCTTCCTGGCCCCATCTGTCGATCCGTGACAATCTTGGACCGAATTAACGTGTAGTCGACTACTACTACAGTTTGTTTCACACGTGCTACACGTCGAGGACACCACGAGTGTTCTTAAGTATTGTGAATCTGAGAGCTTTTGTTAATGTGACGGCGTGATTTCAGAACAATCTTTACATCAATTCTTTGATCAGGGCGAGATTAAACGACATACATTTTCCGACCGGAGATTGCATTTTCATAATATTCTCATTTTCTACTTACAAACTGTCAACTTATCAAACATAGTCATTAAGATGTGTACAGAAATAGATGAATTAGTAAACATGTAATCACATATTAAGGAAAAAGAAAGTCATTAAGGTGACATAATTTACCTATTGATGATAACCAGACTCTCGACCGACAGGAGCACATTACCAATCTTTGTTTCAAGATATATTGATGATAACCAGACTCTGACGACAGGAACATTCCAATCTTTGTTTCAGATATATTGAGATAACCAGACTCTCGACCGACAGGAGCACATTACCAATCTTTGTTTCAAGATATATTGATGATAACCAGACTCTCGACCGACAGGAGCACATTACCAATCTTTGTTTCAAGATATATTGATGATAACCAGACTCTCGACCGAGACAGGAACACATTACCAATCTTTGTTTCAAGATATATTGATGATAACCAGACTCTCGACCGACAGGAACACATTACCAATCTTTGTTTCAAGATATATTGATGATAACCAGACTCTCGACCGACATGAGCACATTACCAATCTTTGTTTCAAGATATATTGATGATAACCAGACTCTCGACCGACATGAGCACATTACCAATCTTTGTTTCAAGATATATTGATGATAACCAGACTCTCGACCGAGACAGGAACACATTACCAATCTTTGTTTCAAGATATATTGATGATAACCAGACTCTCGACCGAGACAGGAGCACATTACCAATCTTTGTTTCAAGATATATTGATGATAACCAGACTGACCGACAAGCTACCAATCTTTGTTCAGATATTGATCAGACTCGACCGAGACAGGAGCACATTACCAATCTTTGTTTCAAGATATATTGATGATAACCAGACTTTCGACCGAGACAGGAGCACATTACCAATCTTTGTTTCAAGATATATTGATGATAACCAGACTCTCGACCGAGACAGGAGCACATTACAATCTGTTTAGATATTTGATGATACAGATTGAACGGACACATACAAGTTTAGACCATACTTCTTCTGCGAACGCCCCATATCGACTCTGTGTGATTTCAATATGATCTGAGTCTAATAGCAAGTGTACGCTGTGTCAGTTATGCACCTACAAGTAGACCAGCACATCGGATTTCTGAGACGCTTTTATTTACAAGGGTAGCTTCCCTAGGTCCTACATCATTCGCCTCTTATGGCATGTCTTGTAGGTTGCAGTAACCATATTCTTTACTTCCCATGCTTGCCTCGGCACCACCGGACAGAACATAACATACTAAATAAACACATGCGTAGAGGTCGTTTATCTGTGTTCTTGTTGTGCTCATTTGGTACGAGTAAACAAGCTGCACAGCATGTTCTACATGGTGCGGTGCCCGTGTGTACCATGACGCCCGTGTGTACCATGACGTCCGTGTGTACCATGACGCCCGTGTGTAGCATGACGTCCGTGTGTACCATGACGTCCGTGTGTACCATGAGCGTCCGTGTGTACCAGACGTCCGTGTGTACCATGACGTCCGTATGTACCATGACGCCCGTGTGTACCATGACGTCCGTGTGTACCATGTCGCCTGTGGTGATACATCCTTGTCGCCAGCTTTAACACTAATCAGAATTTCAAGAAAAAATAAATATTTATGAAAAACAGTATGTTTTAGTTGTTTTTATTCAATAAAAATAATAAAATGTACATCAGATTACGTTTTCATTTGCTATTATTGATATTGTTGTTAGTATTATCGCAACTTCCACACGGCGCCTGCACTGTCACAGTTATTAGTCACATGCACCCAAATATATATTTTAAAAAACGTTTTACAGCACTGTTCTGCAAGAAGGTCCCTAGTACAGGCAGTATACAAAGTACTGCTGGTCTAACAATGCAACACCGCCATGAGCACACACATATAAAAATAAAAATAGAGCTACAAACAGCAGTAAAGTTCATCACGAGAATGTGTTGGGCCGCTGGACGCTGTTGGATTGGCTGAGGCGGAGATCGGAGCACCTATGGACATGTCCGGAGTGCTATGCTATGATGATAGTTCTCATATAACTGATGAGATTGTGTCTAGTTCTGTAAATGTTTCTAGCGATAATGCGAGAAAAATATATAATATCGAGGAAGAGAAATACCCTTTTATAATCGGAGGAAGAGAAATACCTGAACTAAGATATGCGGACGATACAGTGTTAATGTCAACATCACAAAAAGGGATGGAGAAATTATTAGGAGAAGTGAAAATAAAAGCGAAAAACAAAATCTATATCTCAATGTGGCAAAAACAAAAATAATGACAACAGATAAAACGAACATGACAAATTATATTTATATCAATGGATAGAAAGTAGAAAATGTGAACAGTTTTGAGTATCTTGGTTCACTGCTAACAACAGATGGAAATGGGATGATAGAAATTAAAAGAAAAACAAACATGGCTTTACACAATTAAACAACTCAAAACAGTATAGAACGGAACTGATAAGAAAACAAAGATCAGAATACTAAGAACCATGCATATTCCCAGTGGCAAGCAAGTATGGGTGTGAAGCATGGGCATTTAATAAAGCAGTGGAAAAACACATATGTGCTTTTGAATATAAATGTTACAGAGGAGTCCTTCGTATATCCTGGACAGAAAAAACAAATACATCTATCTAGAAAGAACTCAAAATCAAAGAAAACTGGCTGATGCTACAAATAAGAAAGAGAAAATTGAGATATTTTGGACATATACAAAGACACGAGGAGCTGAAGAATGCCATCGTGGAAGGAGGCATACCGGCAAAGAGAGGAAGAGGAAGACCACGGAGAAGATGGATTCAGGATGTAACTGATGGTTTGAACATGACGGCCGCAGAGGCAGGACATCTGGCCTATGAGAGAGAAATTCCGGAGGACTGTTGGGGTGGCAAAGTTCTACTCAGGACAAGCTATTTGATGATGATGATATCAAATAGTCACCAGCTACACCACACATACTATCACACACACATGCTATCAAACATAAATGCATACACACATGCACACACACATGCTATCACACATAAAAGCATACAGACATGCACACACATCCTCGCACCAGAGTGTATGTAAACACATATACACTTTATATATATATATATATATATATATATATATATATATATATATATATATATATATATATATATATATATATATCATATTTATTATTTATATATATTTATCACCATGCATACAGCACACCGAGAAGCAAAGAATCAAGTGGCTCGGTCATCTAATGAGAACGGAACCACATTTACTACCATCACTAATTGCCTACACTAATCCATACTCAGGGCGCAGAGCAAGAGGCAGGCCAAGAACACAATGGATATATAACATATCAGAGTCCCTGCGAAAGCATGGACTGACAATGTCAAGCTCAACACACCTGGCACAAGTTAGAAAACTAAATTTCCCACGACGCTTCACGGCAAATGTGGTTAAGATAAGATAAAACTATTTATTCCCACACAGTACACAATAAAACATGGAAATAGTCGGAAAAAGCGAAAGAATAATGTGGAGTATGCCTGAATATTTTCTTTTCATATGAAAAGCTACGACAAAAGGCATGTAATAACCCAGAGTGGATGAGAGAGAGAGAGAGAGAGAGAACCACATGAACACACTCTAGTCAACATCCATTCAAGAAACTCAGCCAATCTGATAAAAGTTGTGATTAAGATATCAAATATTATTGTTTACTGCAGTCACGATATGAAAGAATTCACCATTAGTGGTAACATCAAGCAGAACCATCAGTTTCTCCGGGAACTCAAATGAATAGAACTTGGAAGAGATAATAGTTCCACTCCTTCCTGCCACGCATAGGGTATAACGTGACAAAGGACACTTGCGACCATCAACCTTCTCACGTTGCAAAAACGGGGAAAGGAAGGGGGTGACAGGGTCAGGAAACAGTTCTGCCGAAGGGTGGAATTATTTTGTTTTCAAAAGCACAGCATAAACCTTCTACCCTCTCTCCGGCTGTCGGCATAATATATCAACAATCTCTGCCCCGAAACTCAGATAATAACATATAATATATCAACAATATCTGCCCCGAAACTCAGATAATAACATATAATATATCAACAATCTCTGCCCCGAAACTCAGATAATAACATATAATATATCAACAATCTCTGCCCCGAAACTCAGATAATAACACATAATATATCAACAATCTCTGCCCCGAAACTCAGATAATATATCAACAATCTCTGCCCCTGAAACTCAGATAATATATCAACAATCTCTGCCCCGAAACTCAGATAATATATCAACAATCTCTGCCCCGAAACTCAGATATCAACATTAAATTGTTAGTACTAGACATTAATCATAAACTCAGATAACAACATTAAATTGTTAGTACTAGACATTAATCATAAACTCAGATAACAACATTACATTGTTAGTACTAGACATTAATCATAAACTCAGATAACAACATTAAATTGTTAGTACTAGACATTAATCATAAACTCAGATAACAACATTAAATTGTTAGTACTAGACATTAATCATAAACTCAGATATCAACATTAAATTGTTAGTACTAGACATTAATCATAAACTCAGATATCAACATTAAATTGTTAGTACCATACATTAGTATACCATTAAATATACCTATCGCTATTACATCAGCTTATAATCAAACCAACCAACTAACCAACCATTCAACTAACCAACCACTCAACTAACCAACCACTCAACTAACCAACTACTCAAACAGCCGTTACCAACCACTAAAATCAGTCTTACCAACCACTCAACCAGCCGTAACCAACCACTAAAATCAGTAGTACCAAATACTCAACCAGCCGTAACCAACTAATAAATCAAACTCTGATCTCCACAAACAGAAAAATAAATCAAGCTCTATCTCCACAAACAGAAAAATAAATCAAGCTCTATCTCTACAAACAGAAAAATAAATCAAGATCTCCACAAACAGAAAAATAAATCAAGCTCTATCTCCACAAACAGAAAAATAAATCAAGATCTCCACAAACAGAAAACTAAATCAAGCTCTATCTCCACAAACAGAAAAATAAATCAAGCTCTATCTCAACAAACAGAAAAATAAATCAAGCTCTATCTCTACAAACAGAAAAATAAATCAAGCTCTATCTCCAAAAAAAACATGTTTATAAACCATTTTAATACTACAAAAGAAGATCAGAAACATGCCATTAATTCGTCCCATCAAGTGAAACCTAATGACATCTCTTCTTCTTCTAGTTCTTGTCTTCACCCGCTGTACATTCAGACATAGTCAGGGCACCTGGTATGGCGCTCCTGACTGATTTTTGCGTTAAGGCATGCTTTCCCTTTTTATCTGTCTCCCTCGTCACATAGGCGTGTCTCCTCCTACTTCAGAGGTATGGCTTCTCTAAGATAGCTATTTACTTAGAGAAAGTAAATATATTTGAAAAATGTGATTAAGAGATATATCAAGTTTTTGATTGACTCCTTATGTACATTGGTTGCCTACAGCTTCACTATCTTAATGACTGCCCGCCTGCCCAGCGTGTTCGTAGCGCGTTGGACTACGGGTGACAAGTCCTCTGTTTGTGCGGGTTCAATTCCGCGAACTGGCAGAAAAGCCACAGATTTACCCAGATTTACGGTGTTCGTGGTACCGAACCGAAGGGTCACGATGTCCATGACACCGAACCGAAGAGCTTTCAGCTCAAGTGCTTCTGGATTTATTTAAAAAAAAAAAAATCTTAATGACTAACACAACAATTTCCTTCTAATTAGTGTATAATTTCATATGTCATTTTGAATATCTAACACAGAAAGCATTAGTTAATCAGTCACATGTTGTTAATATCAGGGCCGTGCGTATATTTTCTCAGTATGATGTGTCTTCGAAATTCCGCCCCCCAAAAATTATTTGTCTTCTTAATAACCTTCAATTGTGATATTGATTTCGTTGTTTATGCCGCCTCCTTTCGATGCCGCCTGATGCGGCCGCCTCTTTGCATCATAGCACGGCACGGTGCTAGTTGATATGTTTATTAATATTGCCATGGAAACCGAATCCAGACTAAATGTTTGATTACCAAATAAATATTGTCCTTATGAAAAAAACATGAAACATACTGTTATTCCGAAATACTTTTTCCCCCTTGAAATTCAGATTATCCGTAAAACCAGCGGAGTAAAATAGGGCGCTAGGAATGTATAACATGGGTGCTATTGCGCCCGCAGGCACCTCGCTGTGCAGTACTGCCTTGGTGTATGAAAAGTGATTCTTTACTATATTACTTTTACAAAGAACAACGACAACTCTAGCATATACTAGAATTGTGTGCGCATGTAATGTACGATGTTTTAATAACATGAGTGCTTGCCCTTCGCTATTGAACTGAAAGGATGCATTGTGTGTGACCTCAATACTCTATTTTCTCATCTTTTTCTGCTTGTAAGGATCGCAGGCGGTGTGAAAGGTCTTACTTATCACAGACTTATCTGACCACTTTGTATTTTTTATCAAATTTGAACAAATGTTTCCAGTTTGTTTATCAGTTTATCTCACCATCATCATCAAATAGCTTGTCCCGAGCAGAACTTTGCCACCCCAACGGTCCTTCAAAATTTCTCTTTCATAGGCCAGATGTCCCACATCTGCAGCCGTCATGTTCAAACCATCAGTTACATTTTGAATCCTTCTTCTCCGTGGTCTTCGGCTTCTCCTGTTTTGCCAGGATACCTCCTTCCATGATGATCTTCTCCAGAACTTCGTGTCTCTTATGGTCAGCTTCTTTAAATATTTTTACGTAGATAAGCGAACTCGAATAAAAAAGAGTGGAGAAAAAAACCGGATGGGCTGGTCTACAGATCTGTAGATGCCTTCCTTAGCAACGAACTCAGGATCGAATCAAAGCGCAAATCATATACCGAACACAACAAGTGGTTTAACTAGTGGTTGGCGTAGAGCGAATACAGAAAATGAAGAGGAAAGAAAGAAAGCTTACATCATACAAATATTGTTAGCAGAAATATGTCATCATGTCAATAATATTTGCAGAAATCTTCCTTCATGTAAATAGTACTAGCAGTAATCTTCCTTCGTGTAACTAATGTCAACAAAAATCTTTCGTCTTGTAAATAATATTAGCAGTAATCTTCTATTGCGCAAACAATACCAGCAGAAATCTTTCGTCAGGTAAATAAGAGACTTAGAATTGGTACGTTCTTGTTAATGAATGATCTGGTAATTTGTAATGTGATATTTGAGTACCAATTAAGAAATAATTTTCTTTTTCTGCTTGTCTGTATGTCAATTAAGTCACTCTATATTTCTTTCTTTCTTTCTTCCTTCCTTCCATGCCGACTAAAGTAAATTAATATTTTTAATGCTGTTGTCAGTACTATCTAGCATTCCTCTCTCACAGGAATCAACAGATGCAAGAGAAAACTAAACTAGAAACAATATCACAACAACTGGGCCTGACTATTTACATGGAAAATACACAGATCACGAGATTTAATGATAATTCCAGAGACCCGATCACATTGAGAGGAGCACCATTAGAGGAGGTGGACACATTTGCATATCTGGGAAGTGTTATCAACATTCAAGGTGACACAGATGAAGATGTTAGGATACAAAGGGCAAGATCAGCATTTACCTCTCTGAAGAACATATGGAGTTCAAGAATGATCAGGAACACAACTAAGATAATGCTCAAATGTCAAGGCTGTCCTTCTATATGGAGCGGAGACATGGAGAACAACTAAAGTGAACACCAAACAGTTGCAGACATTCATCAATAGATGTCTGCACCGGATACTCCATCTGCGATGGTATGACAGGACGACAAACAGGGAACTGTGGGTTAGAGCGGGACAACGCCAAGTGGAACAAGAGATAAAGAGCAGAAGGTGGCGATGGATAGGACACACACCGAGGAAACCCCCTAACAGCATCACGAGACAGGTTCTCAGATAGAACCCTCAGGGCAATAGAGGTAAGGGAAAACCCAAGAATACCTGGAGACGGGAGTTGGAGACGGAATACAAGAAAATAGAGAGAGAGTGAAGCGATCTGGAAAAGATGGCATTGGATGGGCTTGGAAGGCCTTGGATAGGCAGGCTTGGAAGGCCTTGGTTGCGGACCTATGCTTCCCTAGGGGCGACGGGTGAAGAAGAAGAAGAAGAAGAAATATTGTCAATACTACTATTTTATCATTATCACAGTTGACATCCATACTGTATTGTATTATACTTAATCTCTCTGTTATTGGATGAATAATATTTGAAATGCAATATCAAAATAAATAACACAACACTGAAACAAGTCCATCGATTCAAGTATCTAGGAACATTCTTAACACCAGATGGAAGATGTACAACAGAGATTAGGAGTAGAATAGCTCAAACGAAAGCAGCTTTTATGAAAATGAAGAACACACTATGCGTGAACTCACTACCAATGACACTGCGAAAACGAGTACTCCAATGCTATATTGAACCAATTCTTATGTATGGCAGCGAATCATGGACACTGAACAAACAATCAATACGATCATTGGAAGCCACAGAGATGTGGTTTTACAGAAGAATGTTGAGAATTCCATGGACAGCAAAGAAAACAAACGTGGAGGTTTTAAATCAGGCCTGCACACAAAGAAACCTTATCAAAAGAATAAGAATCCGACAATCAAGGTTCTTCGGGCATATAATGCGAAGAGAAGGTTTAGAACATTTGGTGACTACAGGTAAAATTCAGGGAAGGAGAGATCGTGGAAGACAGGGGGAGAAGATGTTGGATGGCCTGACATCATGGTTCGACAAAATATCGACGTCAGAACTGATTACATGCACCAAGCAAAGAGAGTTGTGGAGAGACATGATCGCCTACGCCGGCAGGCATGGCACTTGATTGATTGAATATTTGAAAAATGTTCAGCACAGACTGACATTAAATTCAGATCATTTGGTCAGTGTCATCATGACATGTATGTTGTTAGTCTGTAAGATAGACAGTTGTGATGAAATGATTACCACATACATATCAATGTTATTTTATCAATGAGATGTCATGTTTGTTGTCAGCACAACAGATCACAACCCTGTCATAATATATTGCTATTGAATGCTTGTTTTCTTTTACGTTACAATACAATATAAAATACTTTCTGCAAATTCCATCAGCAATAGGTTTGCCATATTTTGGTCTTCCGAAATGAGCACACTTCTACGAACATTTAATTCCATTTAAGTTATGTTCAATGAATATTTTTCTGATGGTATAATCATTTTAAGAATGTTTTTCTTAATGTTAATCTAAAGTCCTTAACATTATCTGCATGTGAAATGTTTAAAATTAAATTTTACAAATGAAATTGACTTGAAAGAATCCACACAACGACGATTTCTCTCATTGAAACATTGGGCATGAATTAAAGAAAATAGCTTTCTACCGAAGCATTGTGTGCTGGAATATAAAAAAAAAGAATTCTACTATCTTCACGACTTCAGTATACATTTCACTACTCCTATAGTTTTCAACAGTGGCGGCTTGTCATTAAGGGCCAGTGAGGCCGGACCCCACCAAAAATAAGGCGTAACGTGTATTTATTATTTTATACATTAAAATATATCCTAACCAAAACCATGATTCTTCCGAAAATTTCTGTCTGGCACCACCAACAAAAATGATCACTATCCGCCACTGGTTTTCAATATAGTCACATCACTTGCAAGGCGCATGATCTATTTAAGTGGATGCAAATTCTTACAGGTTGCAGTAGGCTACTGATGACATCTCTTTGAATCAATTATGTGCACACATTTGTCAGTCAAAAATTTGATGGAAGCTTCCACATTTTCAAACGACAGGTCATCAAAATCAAGACACCCGAAAAAACATGAAAATTTACTCAGTGGTTGGACCAAATCTAGAGGTATTCACTGCATCCTGCATAAAGTGCTTACACATTATTACAACTTGCAAAATTGCGGACAAATCTACGAATTTTCAGGAGTCTTTGCGGACGCACATATTTATTCATGAACTGAAGACGTTTCCACAAAAACGAGGACGTATAGCAACGCTAATTAACACAATTACTAACCCCTTTCGGCACAAATGTAATTATTCTTTCTTTGCCCATAATACGTTCCTCCTAGTATAAATGTAATCCTTTCTTTCACATGTTGTTAGACACCACACACTCTCTCTCCCCTCCCACATTTTCTCTACGAACGTGACAAACCAGTTGTGTGTGTGGAAGTGGTGTGCTCTGTAGCGATATCACGTTGCTATCGACATTAACTAATCGACTTCTTCGCCGCAGGCTAAGTTGATCTGTTAATAGACATCAGTATATCACTACCGAGGATGGGCAAGAAACTACATATCGTGTTTTAGATGCATTTAACGACGCGATTTGCATACCATGTGTGCACGTCATCACATAAATCTTACCACAGCTGAGATAAAAAGTAGAAAGAATGTGATCACTACATGCTAAGCCAACATTTTTATATAGTTAGGCGCATTTGACTGATGGTTGTGGAAGCGCGGGCACCATATGATGATTGCAATCAGTGGCGGCTCGTCATTAAGGGCCAGTGGGCCGGGCCCCACCAAAAATAAGGTTTTACGTATATTTATTATTTTATACATTAAAATATATCCTAACCGAAACCATGATTTCTGTGAAAATTTCTGTCTGGCCCCACCAACAAAAATGATCACGAGCCGCCACTGATTGCAATATTACTAATACTAATAATAACAATAGTAATATTAGTATAGTTGAGCTGCAGACGCGTTCTCCGTAAAAATAATAGGGTGGTGTTAGGGGACAGTACATTGTAACAAAATAAAACAAGATGACTAAATTGAGATCATGGAGTGCTACAAAGAAACTGAAAAAAATGTGTTTACTTTAAATCGGATTAACGTTAAAACCAGGGAAGTAAAATAGGGCGCCACGAATTTTTGACATGTGGACACCGCTGCGCCCGAGGGCACCGCGTTAAACAGCGATGTGTTAAGCTATAGATTCTTTATAAAGTGGCCTAAAAGTATTAATCTAGATCTGTTTTAACGTTTCTACAGCAGCAGTGAATCTAAGTCTGTTTTAACATTTCGAAGACAGCAACAGTCAATCTGAGTCTGTTAACATTTCCAAGAAAAGTATCCCGGAATTGTAATAATAACAGCGGCACTTGTTTCTGAGTCACTTTTGTGATACATTTGCTGTACTCATTTTGTTTTTACCGCAGTCAGACTCAGATATTCTTTAATTAAATTATTAAATTAAAGTTAACGTTATTTTAACATTGTTTACTGTATTGATTAATTATTGGAAAAAAATGGTCATTAACTTTGTTATCAAGAGATATATACATAAGAATATGTTTGCAAAAGGCGTACAGTCTTCTACAGTAACAGTCCAGTCTTACAATCTTCTGTTTAATACATATATTGTTGCATTTGTAGACCAAGAGAGAGCTTTTGATCGGATAGATAGAGAGAACTCTCTCTCTTTGCCTTTTTACCCGGGTTGGGGCATAGGCCCTCAACCAACTCATGCCAAGTCTTCCTATCTCTAGCTATCTCCTGCAGCTCCCTCCAGCTCTTCTTTATATTGTTGATCTCCGCCTCCAAATCTCGTCTCCATGTATTTCTCGGCCTCCCCTTCTTCGCTGTCCCTGCGGGTTCCAGGCAAGGACCCTTCTTGTTATATTTTCCTCCGGTTTTCGCAAAGTGTGTCCTATCCAGCGCCAGCGTCTTTTTTAACCTGTTCGTTCACTGGAATCTGTCTTGTTCTCTCCATAAGTTCCTCATTTGTGACCCTATCATACCATCTTATTCCCTCTATTCTGCGCAGACACCAGTTGATGAATGTTTGCAATTTATGCACTATTGTTTTAGTTGTTCTCCATGTTTCTGACCCATACAGTAGAACTGCTTTAACATTAGAGTTAAATATCCGAATTTTGTTCTAGATTTGATTTCTTTGGACTTCCAAATGTTTCCCAGTGCAATGAAAGCTCCTCTTGCCTTCTGTATTCTTATTTTAACATCTCTATCTGTTCCACCCTCTTTGTCTACGTTGCTGCCCAAATATGTGTATGATTCTACCTCTTGAAGTGGGATTTCTCCCAGGGAGATCGAGTTGTCGTTTGCTTGGTTAATTCTCAATATCTTTGTCTTTCCCTTATGAATGTTCAGCCCTAGTTGCTGGGACCTTGATTCAATGTGTTTAGCTTATCCTGCATCTGATTTCGTGTATGTGACAGAAGGGCTATATCATCAGCGATGTCCAGATCATCTAGTTGCTCTGTCAGAGTCCATTGGATTCCATTTCTGGTGTTAGTTACTGTGGTCTTCATAATCCAGTCTATTGTCAGTAAGAACAACAAAGATGATAGGAGGCATCCCTGACGCACTCCTGTTTCTATTCCGAAAGTATCCGTTAGTTTACCTTCATGAAGAACTCTACATTTCATATGTATATGTTGCTTTATTAGGTTAATAATTTCTGTGGGATTCCATAATGCCTCATTAATTTCCAAAGGGTTTTCCTATCAATACTGTCAAAAGCCTTCTCATAATCAACAAATCCGATATAAAGTGTGGATTTCCATTCAATACTTTGCTCTATTATTATACGTAATGTGGCTATCTGGTCAGCACAGGATCTATTTGGTCGGAAGCCTGCCTGTTCATCTCTTAGCTTTATATCGATGGCATCTCTCAGTCTCTCCAGGATGACTCTGCTTAGTATTTTCCCAGGTACTGACAACAGCATTATTCCCTATAGTTTTCACACTTCTGAAGGTCCCCTTTCTTTGGTAGCTTCACCAGGTATCCTTCTCTCCAGTTTGCTGGTATTTCTTAGGTCTCCCAGATTCTGCTAAATAATTTATACAGTATTTCTGTGGATGTGTTTATGTTGGCTTTAAATAGAGAGAACAGTTATGGAAAACGTTAGCACTCCACAGAGTTAACATAGTTCATAGCTGACAAATAAAAAAGAATTTGACATAAGATTTTGTCACTTCAGCCTGTCTCTCTCTTCCTCTCCCCCATCCCCACCTCTAATCCCATATCTTCTCATGCATCGTAGTTGGTAGACCCTTGCTGATATACATTGTACCAGATTTTTGTGAGAAACAACATCAAATAATACTGGTTTGTCATTATATTTTTGTCAGGTTCAAACTTGGCCGTCATGAGCAGTTTGTTCAATGGAGCTCACAACTCAGAGGTTAGGAAAGCTTTGTTGATCGACTTTCAACAATACTGGGGTGCTCACACTGACAGTACGTACATCGTGTGATGTTACAGTTGTTGTTTGTTGTAGTTGTTGATGTTACAGTTGTTGTTCGTTGCAGTTGTTGTTTGTTGTAGTTGTTGATGTTACGGTTGTTGTTGTTGCAGTTGTTAATGTTACAGTTGTTGTTTGTTGCAGTTGTTTGTTACAGTTGTTGTTTGTTGTAGTTGTTAATGTTACAGTTGTTGTTTGTTGCAGTTGTTAATGTTACAGTTGTTTGTTACAGTTGTTGTTTGTTGCTGTAGTTAATGTTACAGTTGTTGTTTGCTGTAGTTGATGTTACAGTTGTTGTTTGCTGTAATGGTTGATGTTGCAGTTGTTGTTTGTTGTAGTTGTTTGTTACAGTTGTGTTTGTTACAGTTGTGTTTGTTACAGTTGTTGTTTGTTGCAGTTGTTAATGTTACAGTTGTTGTTTGTTGCAGTTGTTGATGTTACAGTTGTTGTTTGCTGTAGTTGATGTTACAGTTGTTGTTTGCTGTAATGGTTGATGTTGCAGTTGTTGTTTGTTGTAGTTGTTTGTTACAGTTGTGTTTGTTACAGTTGTGTTTGTTACAGTTGTTGTTTGTTGCAGTTGTTAATGTTACAGTTGTTGTTGTGTTATTGATGTACAATTGTTGTTTGCTATGTAGTTGATGTTACAGTTTTGTTATTGCTGTAGTTGATGTTACAGTTGTTGTTTGCTGTAATAGTTGATGTTACAGTTGTTGTTTGCTGTAATGGTTGATGTTACAGTTGTTGTTTGCTGTAGCTGATGTTACAGTTGTTGTTTCTGTAATAGTTAATGTTACAGTTGTTGTTACTGTAATAGTTAATGTTACAGTTGTTGTTTGTTGTAGTTGATGTTACAGTTGTTGTTTGCTGTGATTGAATGTTACAGTTGTTGTTTGCTGTAATGTTGATGTTACAGTTGTTGTTTGCTGTAATGGTTAATGTTACAGTTGTTGTTTGCTGTAGTTAGTTTGTACAGTTGTTGTTTGTGTAAGTTGATGTTACAGTTGTTTTTTGCTGTAATGTATGTTACAGTTGTTGTTTGCTGTAATAGTTAATGTTACAGTTGTTGTTTGCTGTAATAGTTAATGTTACAGTTGTTGTTTGCTGTAGTTGATGTTACAGTTGTTGTTTGCTGTAGTTGATGTTACAGTTGTTGTTTGCTGTAATGTTAATGTTACAGTTGTTGTTTGCTGTAGTTGATGTTACAGTTGTTGTTTGCTGTAGTTGATGTTACAGTTGTTGTTTGCTGTAATGGTTGATGTTACAGTTGTTGTTTGCTGTAGTTGATGTTACAGTTGTTGTTTGCTGTAATGGTTGATGTTACAGTTGTTGTTTGCTGTAGTTGATGTTACAGTTGTTGTTTGCTGTAATAGTTAATGTTACAGTTGTTGTTTGCTGTGGTTGATGTTACAGTTGTTGTTTGCTGTAATTGTTGATGTTACAGTTGTTGTTTGCTGTAGTTGATGTTACAGTTGTTGTTTGCTGTAATGGTTGATGTTACAGTTGTTTGCTGTAGTTGATGTTACAGTTGTTGTTTGCTGTAATGGTTGATGTTACAGTTGTTGTTTGCTGTAGTTGATGTTACAGTTGTTGTTTGCTGTAGTTGATGTTACAGTTGTTTGTTTGCTGTAATGGTTGATGTTACAGTTGTTGTTTGCTGTTCTTCTTCTTCTGCGTTCAACTTTTGCTATTTCGACTACTCCGGTATGTGTCATAAACAGGGCGGTGCGCTTGAGGTCTTCACCGGTTCCCCATAGTTTGTCTTGTAGTGTTGTTTCTGTTGGCCAGATCTCCAATCTCTCACTACTCAGACTAGGCAGTCTTGCAGGATGTGCTCTGGGGACTGCTTTGGTGCTCCACAGGTGCAGGCCGCCGAGTCCCTGAGACCCATTCTGTGGAGGTGTGCTCTGAGACTGCAGTGTCCCGTTCTAAGTCTGAAGATTGTGGTCTGTGCTTTTCTGTTAAGTGTATTTATACTGTCGTGCTCTGGCTTGTATCCTCCATTTGTTTTCTCCAGATCATTTTCCTGGATTGTTTCAGGAGAGTCTTTGCTTCTGTAAAACTTTGTGTTGGGTGGTGTTGTGTTAGGCTCCCCCAGCCTTTGCGAGTTTGTCAGCCTTTTCGTTTCCTGGTATGCCACAGTGAGCTGGTATCCACTGTAAGACCAGTTCGGATTTTTGACAACAAGCTGATATTTTGCCGTATGTCCTGAATGAGCTTGTCTTGTCTGGGACTTGAGATAGCCTGGAGAACGGATCTTGAATCGCTAAAGACTGCAATATTTTTGCTGACACTTGCTGGTCGTTGAGAATCTGTATGGCTGCAAGAAGGGCTGTTGCCTCTGCTCTAAAGTTAGTGCATGTTTCTCCTGCTGCCAGAGAGTGTGTTTCTGTGTTTCCTTGATGGTGAGTGATGTAGATTCCGCTGCCTCCCTTTCTGGTAGCATCTGTAGCTGAACCATCTGTGAACACATGTGTCCATGTGCTGGTGGGATATTGCTCTTGTAGCATTTGGGTGAAATGGCTCTTTGCTCTGTCTCTTTTTGTATTTTTGGAGATTATTCCTGAGACTTCTAGGTGTATTTGGGCCGTGTTTTGGTAGCATGTCCATGGCTCTGGTATTATGGGTTCCCACATTTCTGGGTCAGTTTCTAGGATGTCTATGTTGCATATGAAATTCTCTGGCCAGATGGTTGGGACTTTTCCTTGCAAGTCTGTTTTTGTTTTCTCTTGGAATTTTGTGTGTAGAAGGTGTTCTTTTAGCCGTTTTAGTTTTTCAAACTGGGTGAGTGTTTTAAATTTTCTGCGGAGTTCTAGAGGCTCTATGTCTGCGGTTTTTTCCATTACTACGATAGGACTGCTTTTCATTGCTCCCAGAGTTATTCTTAGGCCCATGTTTTGTACCTTGTCTAGTTTGTGTGTGTTTGTTTTGGCTGCTGTTGTCCAAGAGCTGGAGCCATATTCCATGATAGGTCTGACTGCTCCCGTGTAGACCTGCTTTAATATTTTTGAATTTGTGCCCCAGGACGTGCCAGCTAGTTTCTTCATCACAGCAAGTCTTTGTATGGCTTTTCTTTGAATTTTGTCTATGTTTGGCTCCAGGTAAGTCTGCTGTCTACGGTGATTCCAAGGAAGGTGGGTGTATCTGTTTGGGGTATTGTTTCGTTTTCTAGATTGATGAATACTTTTTCCTTGTGTGGGGAGAGGAAAAAACAGTTGCTGTGGTTTTTGTGTGGTTAATTTTGAGGCCCCAGCTTTTTGTCCAGTTCTCCACTTTTTTTTGTAGTAAATATGATGTTTTTGAGTGTGTTCTGCAGCTGTCAGATTGGAAGTCGTCTGCATGTAGGCTGTTTGAGACCTTCTGTGGGCAGCATTTGGTGATGTCATTTATGTATATTAGGAATAACGTTGGTGCTATCACACTGCCCTGTGGAACTCCTTCCTTCATTTTTGCATCTTGCTGAGGTGGTTGTCTATTTTACTCTGGCTGTACGTTGGGAGAGGAGGTTTCTGATCCAGGAGAACATGTTGTTGGAGACTCCTGTTTGTAGGACTTTCAGCATTAGGCCATCGTGCCATACCGTATCAAATGCCCAGGAGAGGTCAAAAATATGGCTGTTACTTTCTTTCTTTCCTGGAAGGCGTTTTCAATGTCCTGGGTGATATAAGCCAGTTGGTCCTCTGTGCTTCTGTTTTGTCTGTATCCGGTCTGGGCGGGGTGAGCAATGAGTTTGTTTCTAGGTACCATGTCAGTCTCCTGTTTACTAGCCTCTCCATCAATTTCCCTGCACAGCTGAGAAGACTGTTGGGTCTATAGCTCTTTGGGTCATTTTTGTCCTTGCCTGGTTTCAAGATGGGGTAGATATGTGCCTCCTTCCAGGTTGATGGAACTTGACCTGTTTTTCAGCTCTGGTTGAAAATGCTGAGGAGAAACCTTTTGCCAAGAGGACCAAGGTTTTTAAGGAATTCATTGGTAATTCCATCCGCTCCAGGTGCCTTTTTCTCCTTTAGTTTTTTTATTTGGTCTTCTAGCTCCTGCAGAATAAACATAGCTTCATGCTGTCTGTTGGGATTGTAGAGTCAAGACTATTCAACAGTTGCTTTGACTGGTTTTTAACTTCCTCTTTTCTTGCTGTTGAATTTGGACCTGACTTTTTCCAAATTGATAGGTTCTAGCTAATAGGTCTGCTGCTGCTCTGCCGGTGACAAATCCTGTGTCTGTGTGTAGCACAGTTTTGGTCCTTTCTGTCCTGTCACCGTTTAGGGTTTTTGTGAGGTTCCATAGTTTTTAGTGTCTTTCTCTAGATTTAAGGAGGCAGTTTTTTTCATGCCAGCTGTCTCTCATGCTTTTCTTCTTTTCTTTGGTAAATATAGCCTTTGTCTTGTTGTGTAGGGTAACATTTTCGTCTGTGGGGTCTGCTTCCATGTTTTCTCTTTGTATGCTGAGTTCAGCGTGAAGCTTTTCCCAGTTTGGGGACAAATAGGGTCGGTAGTCTTCCCTTCTTCCTCTTGGTATACTTATTTTTGCTGCATCTAGAACCCAGTTGTTGAATGTTTGGAGTTTGCGGTTTAGGGCTATTTTTTTTAATTTTCATGTTCTTAATGGCTTCTTCTAGGCGTGAGGTGAAGATATTCCAATTTGCTTTCTTATAGTTCCAGCTGGGGTGAGTGTTCCCTTTTGGGTGTTCCTCTGTCCCTTCATGGAGATTATTATGGGTTTATGGTCACTGCCCCTAGTTGATTGCACACACTTCGACTTGTGAATTTTCAACATCTTCAGTCGCTATTGCTAGGTCTGGGTTGCTGGTTGTTCTCCAAGGTCGAGAGTAGTATGAATGTGTGTCATCAGGTTTGTTTAGAAGAACAAGACTGTTGTTGATGATGAAGTCTTCTACTTCCTCTCCTTTTATATTTAGGTCAGAGTACCCCAGCTTGAGAATGGCTGTTGAAATCTCCAACTATTATCCAGTTTTCTGTGTTTGGTTGTATGTTGTTTAAGTGGATAAATTTTTTTGGTGGTGAATATATGTTGCAAATTGTGATTTCCTTGTCAGTGGTTTTTAGGCAGATGGTTATCGCTTCTGTATCGGTTGATTGGGAGCGGTGCCTTTCCCAGGCTGAGAACCTGTTTTTGACGGCCGTCATGACTCCCCCTTGGGTCGGTCTTCCCTGTCTTGCCTGAAGATTTCGTAGCCTCTAATGGAGAATCTGTGCGTGCTGGTAAGATGTGTTTCTTGGATGCAGCACACATCGATGGCGTGCTCCTTCAGAAAGTTTTGCAGCTCTATTTTTTGTTTCTAACGCCTTCCGCGTTCCACTGCATTATTTTCAGATCTTGACCTGTGTGTTTACTCTCGTCTTCTCTGGCTGGTCTGAGAGTGTGAGGAATTGTGTTTGCTGTTGTGTTTGAAGAATGGGGTTCCGGTGTTGAGCCTGCCTGGTTTCGACCTGTAAATATGACACCGTACCGGAGTAGTGTTGGTTGCATAGCTTCGGTTGTAGTGCGTAGATGCGCGTTTTTATTCCCGTGCCGCTTGGGCATGCATCTTCCGACTTCGACGGTTGAGGTTTCATTTCTGGGATCCTCCTAGCCATGGCAGATTGCCTTTCTCGGCATAAGGGCTCTGCCTACCCCGGACCGCCGTATTTAACACATAGCGAATGCGGCGTGTCGGTAGCGATTGCAATTCTGATCGGTCACCATCGTACTTCCGAGTCGCTTTTAACTACACCACAAAACATATCCATGAATAACACAATATATCCTGCGTCCAAATGAATGAAAAGTAGTAATGCAGGCCACGGAAGCAAGATGAAGTGATCAAAATTTATTGCTGACGCTAACCGATACGTTCGCTCAGCGCCATTTGTAAACCGGAACCGCCATATGTTGTAATGTCAGGTGAAAATGCGTTGTTTGCTGTAATGGTTGATGTTACAGTTGTTGTTTGCTGTAATGGTTGATGTTACAGTTGTTGTTTGCTGTAATGGTTGATGTTACAGTTGTTGTTTGCTGTAATTGTTGATGTTACAGTTGTTGTTTGCTGTAATTGTTGATGTTACAGTTGTTGTTTTCTGTAAGGGTTTATGTTACAGTTGTTGTTTGCTGTAATAGTTGATGTTACAGTTGTTGTTTGCTGTAATGGTTGATGTTACAGTTGTTGTTTGCTGTAATTGTTGATGTTACAGTTGTTGTTTGCTGTAATTGTTGATGTTACAGTTGTTGTTTGCTGTAATGGTTGATGTTACAGTTGTTGTTTGCTGTAATTGTTGATGTTACAGTTGTTGTTTGCTGTAGTTGATGTTACAGTTGTTTGTTTGCTGTAATGGTTGATGTTACAGTTGTTGTTTGCTGTAATAGTTGATGTTACAGTTGTTGTTTGCTGTAATGGTTGATGTTACAGTTGTTATTTGCTGTAATGGTTGATGTTACAGTTGTTGTTTGCTGTAATTGTTGATGTTACAGTTGTTGTTTGCTGTAATTGTTGATGTTACAGTTGTTGTTTGCTGTAGTTGATGTTACAGTTGTTGTTTGCTGTAGTTGATGTTACAGTTGTTGTTTGCTGTAATGGTTGATGTTACAGTTGTTGTTTGCTGTAATGGTTGATGTTACAGTTGTTGTTTGCTGTAGTTGATGTTACAGTTGTTGTTTGCTGTAATGGTTGATGTTACAGTTGTTGTTTACTGTAATGGTTGATGTGTTGTATGATATTCAGACCGTATAATATATTAGAGTTTATTCTTGGGGCCGTAGGGAAGCAAAGAATAGTAACAATGCAACCTAAGGCATGTCGTAAGAAACGAACTGGTGAGGACTAAATAAGCCACCTAAGTAAATAAGCATCACCAATCGGATATGCTTGCCTGCCCGTAGGCGCATAACTAGCTGCACAACTTTTAATCGCTCTTGGGGATCAGATCACATACCGTCTACAAGTGATTATCAAGTGGTCGATATTGAGCATTCGAAAAGTTCGCGTGGTAATGGGGATATCGACTTTTGCTGAATAACATTCATAATGCTCTGATATCTGTCTTGTAGAGCAATCATCGACAGTGCACACTCCGTGGCCCGGCGAAAGATTACCGCGCAATATCGGGGTCGCCTTGACATGTTAATGAATTTTGTTTGCTACTCTGACAACTGGCTTGCGTAATTCTTGTCGTTTCAACTAAGTGATGTTCTTTAACGTTTCTCAACGAACGTATAATAACCTGTTAGAAGATTCAAAGTATTCTTAACGTTCTCCCAACTTGAACACTATGTGTTAACCTGTTAGAAGAATTTCCAAGTATTCTTATTTCGTTCTAGCACTGAACATTATAATATTAACCTGTTAGGAATTTCAAGTATTCTTAACATTCTCAACTTGAACATTTAATATTAACCTGTTAGAGATTTAAAGTATTCTTAACGTTCTCAGCAGACATTATAATGTATTAACCTGTTAAATTTCAGTATCTTAACGTTCTCAACTTGAACATTATAATATTAACCTGTTAGAAATTCCAAGTTGTCAAGTGGTACCCTTCAGAGTGCCAGCTGTGTGCACATTATCATGAAACTGTGTTCACCATCACCTCTTCAGGTGCCAAGCACTAGATGACGTCAGTAAGACCCCCCTTCCCTTCTCCAAGGCTAGATAAATGGAACACATTATACGGAACAAAAGAAGTTACAAACACATACATATACCACTACATAGCATTGAGCTGAATGGTAAGAGCTCAAGCGCCACTGGAACATTGAAAAAGAAGAAGTCAGATAGTTAATTTCGCAATAGACAGACACACCTATCACTTCATTCGACTCACTCGAAATAAGCTGGAAAGTAAAGACAGCCAGTGTGATGATAACCACATCACCTATCTTGTGTCGATGCCCGCCTGCCTAGTGTGTTCGTAGCGCGTTGGACTGCGGGTGACTAGCCTTCTGTGAGTGCCGGTTCAATTCCGCGAGCTGGCAGAAAAACCACATGTTCCCCAGATTTACGGTGTTCGTGGCACCGAACCGAAGGGTTACGATGTCCATAGCACCGAGCCGAAGAGCTGAAAGCTCAAGTGTTTCTAGATCGAAAAAACCAAAACTTGTGTCGACGGTCGATGAAAAATTCGGGCATAGTATAGTATTTCCAAAATGTGCCTCATGATATGAAAAATAGTTCCTTATTGTATTCTAGCATATACGTACACTCATGCCGCCTTAGCAAATACGACCAGCTTTGCTATGTGGGCATACCTGGACACTAATGTTATGTTTACACTTCTAAACAACCTTGTCATTCCACGTATTGAACACTCATCAAATTGTTATTGTAACATCATTAAGTAGCGTGTCCCTTCCGGAACTTGGCTACCATGACAGCAGTCCTGAAAAAAAACTCTCTGTTCTGTGCAAGCTGACCGGTGTCAACAGCAGTCATTATCAGATCATCAATGACATTTTGCACCCATTGTCTTCTGTCTTCCTCTCATTCGTCTTGTAACAAGCACAGGCACACACAAAAAACACACAACCGATTGAGACAGTTTGTGCAGAGGAAACTATATATGTACAATGAAATAATGAATAAGTAGGCGTTTGGAGGCTTAGCGGTAGTGAGCTCGATCGCAACCCAAGAGTTCCTGGTTCAGACACCACGGCGGATAATTTGAAAGCAAATCAGTTCCCTTTGATTGTTATAAACGTTAAATGTAGACTGTTCAGAAAACAATGACAAACTACTGAACGTATAATAAGCGTTGCCTAGAAAATCAACGACTTGTTTACTGTGGTGATAGTGACGCCTTTAAAGGATACGCCACGATTTACATATGTACAATAACAGAAAATAAAAACTCTGCTTCTGACTAGACTAAGACATGGATAAATTCAAAAACATGGCTTTAAAAACAACGTCATTTACTATTGAACAGAAGAGCTTAAGGGAACGGGTGATTGATGCGTTCATATTGTGTTTGCTCCACGTTAATGTATTGTATGCACGACGCATGATTAACTGTCAAATATTGTTTGTTATTGTCAGGATAAAGAATATGTTAGTGCGTAGCTATGACATTTAAGATAATTACGGTTTGTTTCTACATTGAAAATTATTAATGATGTTACTGTTGTTGAAGTTTATAAGGGAGATTATGGTATATTATTGGTTGTTACTATCATATCTGCTTTTTTCCCAGCGGGTTTAGCTTGATTTTGGTGTGTTTTTTAATTGTATTCTGTTCTGTTTTATAGAAATATAATTTGTTGTAGTCTGTGATAGGACAATCAGGAGACACCTCTTGATATAAAGATATATGTAGCCGGGTGCCCGCAACGAATAGTAACACTGCAACCTACAAGGCATGTCAAGAGGCGACTGAGTAGGGACCTAGAAGCTACCCTGAAAATAAAAAGCATCGCAGAAATCGGATGTGCTGGCCTATTTGTAGGCGCATAACTGTCACAACGTACAGTGGCTCTTAGGCTCAGATCACATACAAATCACACAGAGTTGTTAGCAAGGGGTCGATATGGAGCGTTAGAAGAAGAAGTAAAAGGCGACTGAGGTAGTAGGGGGCTTAGGGAAGCTACCATAGTAATAAAAGCGTCGCAAAAACGGATTGCTGACCTACTTGTAGGCGCATAACTGGCACAACGTACAATCGCTTTTAGGCTCAGATCACGTAGTAATCACCAAAAGTAGTTAACAAGTGGTCGATATGGAGCGTTCGAAGAAGAAGAGGATATACGGATACACAACTTTATCTCTTAGTATAAACTTTATCTCTTAGTATAAACTTTATCTCTTAGTATAAACTTTATCTCTTAGTATAAACATATACAACTTTACCTCTTAGTATAAACATATACAACTACAGCAGTATAAACATATAACTTACGCAGTATAAACATACTACAACTCTACCGCTTAGATAAACATATACAACTTTGCCTCTTAGTATAAACATATACAACTTTACAGCTTAGTATAAACATATACAACTACTGCTTAGTATAAACATATACAACATTACTGCTTAGTATAACATATACAACTTTACTCTGGTATAAACATATACAACATTCCCGCTAGTATAAACATATACAACATTACCGCTTAGTATAAACATATACAATTTACCCTTAGTATAAACATATACAACTTTACCGCTTATATAAACATATACAACATTACCCTTAGTATAAACATATACAACTTTACCGTTAGTATAAACATATACAACTTTACCGCTTAGTATAAACATATACAACTTTATCTCTTAGTATAAACATATACAACTTATCTCTTAGTATAAACATATACAACTTTACCTCTAGTATAAATATATACAACTTTATCTCTTAGTATAAGCATATACAATTTATCTCTTAGTATAAACATATACAACTTTATCTTAGTATAACATATACAACTTTATCTCTTAGTATAAACATATACAACTTTATCTCTTAGTATAAACATATACAACTTTATCTCTTAGTATAAACATATACAACTTTATCTCTTAGTATAAACATATACAACTTTATCTCTTAGTATAAACATACACAACTTTATCTCTTAGTATAAACATATACAACTTTATCTCTTAGTATAAACATACACAACTTTATCTCTTAGTATAAACATATACAACTTTATCTCTTAGTATAAGCATATACAACTTTATCTCTTAGTATAAACATACACAATTTTACCTCTTAGTATAAACATACACAACTTTATCTCTTAGTATAAACATATACAACTTTATCTCTTAGTATAAACATATACAACTTTACCTCTTAGTATAAACATATACAACTTTAACTCTTAGTATAAACATATACAACTTTACCTCTTAGTATAAACATATACAACTTTGCGCTTAGTATAAACATATACAACTTTATCTCTTAGTATAAACATATACAACTTTATCTCTTAGTATAAACATATACAACTTTACCAGCAGTATAAACATATACAACTTTACCTCTTGAGTATAAACATACACATTTTATCTCTTAGTATAAACATATACAACTTTACGCTTAGTATAAACATATACAACTTTATCTCTTAGTATAAACATATACAACTTTATCTCTTAGTATAAACATATACAACTTTACCCTGTATAAACATATACAACTTTATCTCTTAGTATAAACATATACAACTTTACCGCTTAGTATAAACATATACAACTTTGCCCTTAGTATAAACATATACAACTTTATCTCTTAGGTATAAACATATACAACTTTACTCTTAGTATAAACATATACAACTTTACTCTTAGGTATAAACATATACAACTTTACCTTAGTATAAGTCATATACAACTTACCTTAGTATAAACATATACAACTACTCATAGTATAAACATATACAACTTTACCGCTTAGGTATAAACATATACAACTTTACCCTAGTATAAACATACACAACTTTATCTCTTAGTATAAACATATACAACTTTATCTCTTAGTATAAACATATACAACTTTATCTCTTAGTATAAACATATACAACTTTACCTTAGTATAAACATATACAACTTACCGCTTAGTATAAACATATACAACTTTGCACAGTATAAACATATACAACTTTACCGCTTAGTATAAACATATACAACTTTATCTCTTAGGTATAAACATATACAACTTTACCAGTAGTATAAACATATACAACTTTACCGCTTAGTATAAACATATACAATTTACGCTTAGTATAAAATATACAACTTACCGCTTAGTATAAACATATACAAGTTTTACCGTGAGTATAAACATATACAACTTTATTCTTAGTATAAACATATACAACTTTACCATAGTATAAACATATACAACATTACGCTTAGTATAAACATATACAACATTCCCCTAGTATAAACATATACAGTTTTACCCAGTATAAACATATACAACTTTACCGCTTAGTATAAACATATACAACATTCCCAAGCCAGTATAAACATATACAACTTACGCTTAGTATAAACATATACAACTTTACGCTTAGTATAAACATATACAACTTTATCTCTTAGTATAAACATATACAACTTTATCTCTTAGTATAAACATATACAACTTTACCTCTTAGTATAAACATATACAACTTTATCTCTTAGTATAAGCATATACAACTTATCTTTAGTATAAACATATACAACTTTATCTCTTAGTATAAACATATACAACTTTATCTCTTAGTATAAACATATACAACTTTACCGCTTAGTATAAACATATACAACTTTATCTCTTAGTATAAACATATACAACTTTTCTCTAGTATAAACATATACAACTTTACCTCTTAGTATAAACATATACAACTTTACCTCTTAGTATAAACATATACAACTTTACCTCTTAGTATAAACATATACAACTTTTGCTTAGTATAAACATATACAACTTTATCTCTTAGTATAAACATATACAACTTTATCTCTTAGTATAAACATATACAACTTTACCGCTTAGTATAAACATATACAACTTTACCTCTTAGTATAAACATACACAATTTTATCTCTTAGTATAAACATATACAACTTTACGCTTAGTATAAACATATACAACTTTATCTCTTAGTATAAACATATACAACTTTATCTCTTAGTATAAACATATACAACTTACCTTAGTATAAACATATACAACTTTATCTCTTAGTATAAACATATACAACTTTACAGCTTAGTATAAACATATACAACTTTACCGCTTAGTATAAACATATACAACTTTATCTCTTAGTATAAACATATACAATTTACCTCTTAGTATAAACATATACAACTTTACCTTAGTATAAACATATACAACTTTACCATTAGTATAAGCATATACAACTTTACCGCTTAGTATAAACATATACAACTTTACCTTAGTATAAACTATACAACTTTACCTTAGTATAAACATATACAACTTTACATGAGTATAAACATATACAACTTTATCTCTTAGTATAAACATATACATTTTACCGCTTAGTATAAACATATACAACTTACGCATGTATAAAATATACAACTTTACCCTTAGTATAAACATATACAACTTTACCTCTTAGTATAAACATATACAACTTTACCGCTTAGTATAAACATATACAACTTTATCTCTTAGTATAAACATATACAACTTCCAGAGTATAAACATATACAACTTTACCGCTTAGTATAAACATATACAACTTTGACCGCTTAGTATAAACATATACAACTTTCTCTTAGTATAAACATATACAATTTTACCAGCAGTATAAACATATACAACTTTACCGCTTAGTATAAACATATACAACTTTACCGCTTAGTATAAACATACACAACTTTACCGCTTAGTATAAACATATACAACTTTACCGCTTAGTATAAACATATACAACTTTATCTCTTAGTATAAACATATACAACTTTACCTCTTAGTATAAACATATACAACATTACCTCTTAGTATAAACATATACAACTTTACCGCTTAGTATAAACATATACAACTTTATCTCTTAGTATAAACATATACAACTTTACCGCTTAGTATAAACATATACAACTTTATCTCTTAGTATAAACATATACAACTTTATCTCTTAGTATAAACATATACAACTTTACCGCTTAGTATAAACATATACAACTTTAACTCTTAGTATAAACATATACAACTTTATCTCTTAGTATAACATACACATTTTACCGCTTAGTATAAACATATACAACTTTACGCTTAGTATAAACATATACAACTTTACCAGCAGTATAAACATATACAACTTTACCGCTAGTATAAGCATACACAACTTTACCGCTTAGTATAAAGCATCACAATTTAGCCTGGTATAAACATATACAACTTTACCTTAGTATAAACATATACAACTTTACCCTAGTATAAACATATACAACTTTACCATAGTATAAACATATACAACTTTACCTCTTAGTATAAACATATACAACTTTACCAGCAGTATAAACATATACAACTTTACATAGTATAAACATATACAACATTACCAGCAGTATAAACATATACAACTTTACCAGCTAGTATAAACATATACAACTTTACGCTTAGTATAACATATACAACTTTACCGCTTAGTATAAACATACACAACTTTATCTCTTAGTATAAACATATACAACTTTATCTCTTAGTATAAACATATACAACTTTATCTCTTAGTATAAACATATACAACTTTACGCTTAGTATAAACATATACAACTTTACCTTAGTATAAACATATACAACTTTACGCTAGTATAAACATATACAACTTTACCGCTTAGTATAAACATATACAACTTTATCTCTTAGTATAAACATATACAACTTACCTGTATAAACATATACAACTTTCCGCTAGTATAAACATATACAACTTTACCGCTTAGTATAAACATATACAACTTTACCTCTTAGTATAAACATATACAACTTTAACTCTTAGTATAAACATATACAACTTTACCTCTTAGTATAAACATATACAACTTTACCTCTTAGTATAAACATATACAACTTTACCGCTTAGTATAAACATATACAACTTTATCTCTTAGTATAAACATATACAACTTTATCTCTTAGTATAAACATATACAACTTTACCGCTTAGTATAAACATATACAACTTTACCTCTTAGTATAAACATACACAATTTTATCTCTTAGTATAAACATATACACTTACTGCT
The DNA here is from genome assembly GCA_020796225.1 of Arion vulgaris. Classification (NCBI taxonomy): domain Eukaryota; kingdom Metazoa; phylum Mollusca; class Gastropoda; order Stylommatophora; family Arionidae; genus Arion; species Arion vulgaris. Next base: position 56,499,706 of record CM036757.1, on the reverse strand, counting down.
TAGTATAAACATATACAACTTTAACTCTTAGTATAAACATATACAACTTTATCTCTTAGTATAAACATATACAACTTTACCATTAGTATAAACATATACAACTTTATCTCTTAGTATAAACATATACAACTTTACCCTTAGTATAAACATATACAACTTTACACTTAGTATAAACATATACAACTTTATCTCTTAGTATAAACATATACAACTTTACCTCTTAGTATAAACATATACAACTTTACCAACTTAGTATAAACATATACAACTTACCACTAGTATAAGCATATACAACTTACCATTAGTATAAACATATACAACTTTACCGCTTAGTATAAACATATACAACTTTACAGCTTAGTATAAACATATACAACTTTACCATAGTATAAACATATACAACTTTATCTCTTAGTATAAACATATACAATTTTACCGCTTAGTATAAACATATACAACTTTACCTCTTAGTATAAACATATACAACTTTACCGCTTAGTATAAACATACACAACTTTACCGCTTAGTATAAACATATACAACTTTACCCTAGTATAAACATATACAACTTTATCTCTTAGTATAAACATATACAACTTTACCATAGTATAAACATATACAACTTTACCGCTTAGTATAAACATATACAACTTTACCGCTTAGTATAAACATATACAACTTTATCTCTTAGTATAAACATATACAATTTTACCGCTTAGTATAAACATATACAACTTTACCGTTAGTATAAACATATACAACTTTACCGCTTAGTATAAACATACACAACTTTACCAGCTAGTATAAACATATACAACTTTACCGCTTAGTATAAACATATACAACTTTATCTCTTAGTATAAACATATACAACTTTACCTCTTAGTATAAACATTATACAACATTACCGCAGTATAAACATATACAACTTTACGCTAGTATAAACATATACAACTTTATCTCTTAGTATAAACATATACAACTTTACCATGCTAGTATAAACATATACAACTTTATCTCTTAGTATAAACATATACAATTTTACCTCTTAGTATAAACATATACAATTTTACCTCTTAGTATAAACATATACAATTTTACCTCTTAGTATAAACATACACAATTTTACCGCTTAGTATAAACATATACAACTTTACCGCTTAGTATAAACATATACAACTTTATCTCTTAGTATAAACATATACAATTTTACCTCTTAGTATAAACATATACAATTTTACCTCTTAGTATAAACATATACAATTTTACCTCTTAGTATAAACATACACAACTTTACCGCTTAGTATAAACATATACAATTTTACCTCTTAGTATAAACATATACAATTTTACCTCTTAGTATAAACATATACAATTTTACCTCTTAGTATAAACATATACAATTTTACCTCTTAGTATAAACATATACAATTTTACCTCTTAGTATAAACATATACAATTTTACCTCTTAGTATAAACATATACAATTTTACCTCTTAGTATAAACATATACAATTTTACCTCTTAGTATAAACATACACAATTTTACCGCTTAGTATAAACATATACAATTTTACCTCTTAGTATAAACATATACAATTTTACCTCTTAGTATAAACATATACAATTTTACCTCTTAGTATAAACATATACAATTTTACCTCTTAGTATAAACATATACAATTTTACCTCTTAGTATAAACATATACAATTTTACCTCTTAGTATAAACATATACAATTTTACCTCTTAGTATAAACATATACAATTTTACCTCTTAGTATAAACATATACAATTTTACCTCTTAGTATAAACATATACAATTTTATCTCTTAGTATAAACATATACAATTTTACCTCTTAGTATAAACATATACAATTTTACCTCTTAGTATAAACATATACAATTTTACCTCTTAGTATAAACATATACAATTTTACCTCTTAGTATAAACATATACAATTTTACCTCTTAGTATAAACATATACAATTTTACCTCTTAGTATAAACATATCAACTTTACCGTTAGTATAAACATATACAATTTTACCTCTTAGTATAAACATATACAACATTACCGCTTAGTATAAACATATACAACTTTGCCAGCTTAGTATAAACATATACAACATTACCGCTAGTATAAACATATACAACTTTACCGCTTAGTATAAACATATACAACTTTACCGCTTAGTATAAACATATACAACTTTACCGCTTAGTATAAACATATACAACTTTCACTTAGTATAAACATATACAACTTTACCGCTTAGTATAAACATATACAATTTTACTGCTTAGTATAAACATATACAACTTTACCACTTAGTATAAACATATACAACTTTACCGTTAGTATAAACATATACAACTTTACCGCTTAGTATAAACATATACAATTTTACCGCTTAGTATAAACATATACAACTTTACCTCTTAGTATAAACATATACAACTTTACCTCTTAGTATAAACATATACAATTTTACCGCTTAGTATAAACATATACAACATTATCTCTTAGTATAAACATATACAACTTTACCGCTTAGTATAAACATATACAACATTATCTCTTAGTATAAGCATATACAACTTTACCGCTTAGTATAAACATATACAACTTTACCTCTTAGTATAAACATATACAACTTTACCGCTTAGTATAAACATATACAACTTTATCTCTTAGTATAAGCATATACAACTTTACCGCTTAGTATAAACATATACAACTTTACCTCTTAGTATAAACATATACAATTTTACCGCTTAGTATAAACATATACAACTTTATCTCTTAGTATAAGCATATACAATTTTACCATAGTATAAACATATACAACTTTATCTCTTAGTATAAACATATACAACTTTATCTCTTAGTATAAGCATATACAACTTTACCGCTTAGTATAAACATATACAATTTTACCGCTTAGTATAAACATATACAACTTTATCTCTTAGTATAAACATATACAACTTTATCTCTTAGTATAAGCATATACAACTTTACACGCTTAGTATAAACATATACAACTTTATCTCTTAGTATAAACATATACAATTTTACCACTAGTATAAACATATACAACTTTATCTCTTAGTATAAACATATACAACTTTATCTCTTAGTATAAGCATATACAACTTTACCTTAGTATAAACATATACAACTTTACCTCTTAGTATAAACATATACAACTTTCCTTAGTATAAACATATACAACTTTATCTCTTAGTATAAGCATATACAACTTTACCGCTTAGTATAAACATATACAACTTTACCTCTTAGTATAAACATATACAATTTTACCGCTTAGTATAAACATATACAACTTTATCTCTTAGTATAAACATATACAACTTTATCTCTTAGTATAAGCATATACAACTTTACCGCTTAGTATAAACATATACAATTTTACCTCTTAGTATAAACATATACAACTTTATCTCTTAGTATAAACATACACAATTTTACCTCTTAGTATAAACATATACAACTTTATCTCTTAGTATAAACATATACAACTTTATCTCTTAGTATAAACATATACAATTTTACCTCTTAGTATAAACATATACAACTTTATCTCTTAGTATAAACATATACAACTTTACCGCTTAGTATAAACATATACAACTTTATCTCTTAGTATAAACATACACATTTTACCTTAGTATAAACATATACAACTTTATCTTTAGTATAAGCATATACAACTTTACGCTTAGTATAAACATATACAACTTTATCTCTTAGTATAAACATATACAACTTTACCGCTTAGTATAAACATATACAATTTTATCTCTTAGTATAAACATATACAACTTTACCGCTTAGTATAAACATATACAACTTTATCTCTTAGTATAAACATATACAACTTTACCTCTTAGTATAAACATATACAACTTTATCTCTTAGTATAAACATATACAACTTTACCGCTTAGTATAAACATATACAACTTTATCTCTTAGTATAAACATATACAACTTTATCAAGTATAAACATATACAACTTTATCTCTTAGTATAAACATATACAACTTTATCTCTTAGTATAAACATATACAACTTTATCTCTTAGTATAAACATATACAACTTTACCTAGTATAAACATATACAACTTACCGTAGTATAAACATATACAACTTTACCTTAGTATAAACATATACAACTTTACGCTTAGTATAAACATATCAACTTATACGCTTAGTATAAACATATACAACTTTACCTGTAGTATAAACATATACAACTTTACGCTTAGTATAAACTATACAACTTTGCAGCTTAGGTATAAACATATACAACTTTACCAGCTAGTATAAACATATACAACTTTACCGCTTAGTATAAACATATACAACTTTATCTCTTAGTATAAACATATACAACTTTACCCTTAGTATAAACATATACAACTTTACCTCTTAGTATAAACATATACAATTTTACCGCTTAGTATAAACATATACAACTTTATCTCTTAGTATAAACATATACAACTTTACCATAGTATAAACATATACAACTTTACCGCTTAGTATAAACATATACAACTTTACGCTTAGTATAAACATATACAACTTTACCTTAGTATAAACATATACAACTTTCCACTTAGTATAAACATATACAACTTTACACTTAGTATAAACATATACAACTTTATCGCTTAGTATAAACATATACAACTTTATCTCTTAGTATAAACATATACAACTTTACCTTAGTATAAACATATACAACTTTACCTCTTAGTATAAACATATACAATTTTACCGCTTAGTATAAACATATACAACTTTACCTCTTAGTATAAACATATACAACTTTATCTCTTAGTATAAACATATACAACTTTATCTCTTAGTATAAACATATACAACTTTATCTCTTAGTATAAACATATACAATTTTACCGCTAGTATAAACATATACAATTTTACACTTAGTATAAACATATACAACTTTATCTCTTAGTATAAACATATACAACTTTACCTCTTAGTATAAACATATACAACTTTACCTCTTAGTATAAACATATACAACTTTACCTCTTAGTATAAACATATACAACTTTATCTCTTAGTATAAACATATACAACTTTACCTCTTAGTATAAACATATACAACTTTATCTCTTAGTATAAACATATACAACTTTACCGCTTAGTATAAACATATACAACTTTATCTCTTAGTATAAACATACACAACTTTATCTCTTAGTATAAACATATACAATTTTACCTCTTAGTATAAACATATACAATTTTACCTCTTAGTATAAACATATACAACTTTACCTCTTAGTATAAACATATACAACTTTACCTCTTAGTATAAACATATACAACTTTACCTCTTAGTATAAACATATACAACTTTATCTCTTAGTATAAACTTTATCTCTTAGTATAAACTTTATCTCTTAGTATAAACTTTATCTCTTAGTATAAACTTTATCTCTTAGTATAAACTTTATCTCTTAGTATAAACTTTATCTCTTAGTATAAACATATACAACTTTACCGCTTAGTATAAACATATACAATTTTACCGCTTAGTATAAACATATACAACTTTACCGCTTAGTATAAACATATACAACTTTACCTCTTAGTATAAGCATATACAACTTTACCTCTTAGTATAAACATATACAACTTTACCTCTTAATATAAACATATACAACTTTACCTCTTAGGTATAAACATATACAATTTTACTCTTAGTATAAACATATACAACTTTCCTCTTAGTATAAACATATACAACTTTGCGCTTAGTATAAACATATACAATTTTACCTCTTAGTATAAACATATACAACTTTACCGCTTAGTATAAACATATACAACTTTACCTCTTAGTATAAGCATATACAACTTTACCTCTTAGTATAAACATATACAACTTTACCTCTTAGTATAAACATATACAACTTTACCTCTTAGTATAAACATATACAACTTTATCTCTTAGTATAAGCATATACAACTTTACCTCTTAGTATAAACATATACAATTTTACCTCTTAGTATAAACATATACAACTTTACCTCTTAGTATAAACATATACAACTTTACCGCTTAGTATAAACATATACAACTTTACCTCTTAGTATAAACATATACAACTTTACCGCTTAGTATAAACATATACAACATTACCTCTTAGTATAAGCATATACAACTTTACCTCTTAGTATAAACATATACAACTTTACCTCTTAGTATAAACATATACAACTTTACCTCTTAGTATAAACATATACAACTTTACCTCTTAGTATAAACATATACAACTTTACCTCTTAGTATAAACATATACAACTTTACCTCTTAGTATAAACATATACAACTTTACCTCTTAGTATAAACATATACAACTTTACCGCTTAGTATAAACATATACAACTTTACCTCTTAGTATAAACATATACAATTTTACTGATTGACATAGCATAACAGCGCCACCGTTTCCTATAGCGACACATAATTCATCGGCTTGATGTGACAGTACATGTTTCTATTGCTTGATGTGACAGTACATGTTTCTATTGCTTGATGTGACAGTACATGTTTCTATTGCTTGATGTGACAGTACATGTTTCTATTGCTTGATGTGACAATACATGTTTCTATTGCTTGATGTGACAGTACATGTTTCTATTGCTTGATGTGACAATACATGTTTCTATTGCTTGATGTGACAATACATGTTTCTATTGCTTGATGTGACAATACATGTTTCTATTGCTTGATGTGACAGTACATGTTTCTATTGCTTGATGTGACAGTACATGTTTCTATTGCTTGATGTGACAGTACATGTTTCTATTGCTTGATGTGACAATACATGTTTCTATTGCTTGATGTGACAATACATGTTTCTATTGCTTGATGTGACAGTACATGTTTCTATTGCTTGATGTGACAGTACATGTTTCTATTGCTTGATGTGACAGTACATGGTCTGCTCGAGAGTTTAGGGAGCAGAACGCTATTAGAATTCGTAAATAAGGAGAGGCTTCATTGCTGAAATCTTGCACAAATAAATATTTTAGTCTCCAAAAAAGGCTAAATAATTCACTTTATGCCAATTTTGAGCTTCTGTAGCTCAAGCGGTAGTGAGCTTGATTACAAACCCAAGCGTATCTAGTTCAAACCCCACGGTGGACAAGTTTGGAAGCAAATTCGTTTCCGTGAGATTTTTACGAAAGGTAAAATAGACCTCGCCGTTCAGAAAGCAATGACAAACTACTGAACGTATAAGTGGTGCCTAGAAAATCAACGACTCGTTTACTGTGGTAGATAGCTACGTCCTGTAAAGGATATGCCACGATTTGTTTCCCATTGTATTAGTTGCTTATCCGTGTGTGTATAAGTGAGTCATGATGTTGGTAGTATAATGATTCTCTGATTATTTCATCGTCTCACTTCTTTGTTGTTCACCAGTCTTTGTCAGACTTCTTTCTTTCATTACAAACAATGCTCTTTATCATGTCAGGAAAGAATATATTTTTCCCCGATTGGAAGTTTGCCTGCTGTGTGGTTCGGCTTTGTAATTGATATAGTGTTGATGTTATCTTCTCTCGTGTTTCTTTTCATTGTTTCTACAAAGTTTCTACATCTTATAGATCCCCTTTCAAAGCTATTCATTCTCTGTCTAATAAATAGTGTTATCTGCCACTTTTCTTGAATTTATCAATGCGTACAAAAAAATTCGATGAAGCGAACCACGTGACGAATATATATGTTCTGAATATAAATAGTAAAAAGAGATGAAAGAGTGGATCCTAGATAAGCCGATCGAGTGGATCACAAAAAGCGGACCGTTAATAAATGGATGTTTGGTCTGAAATGTTAAGAAAATGTTCTTCAGAGATTTTGTGAGAAAACATTTCCATAGCTTTGCGTAGTTATGTGACCAGCATATCAAAGACCGTTCTAGAAATCCGTATAAGATTGGCATGTATTACTTAGCGACCTAATGAATAAAAGGAAAGCTTAACACAGACCTGGTAAGAAAAATCTTTTAGTCCAGAAAGATATTTTCATTAGGAGAGTTAACACTGGAAACAAACAGTTGCTGCCTTGTTGAACGGTCGAAGATCAAAAGTTAGTAAAACACTTCAACGAAATGTTTGCTGAAGACGCCATCTTCTTCTTCTTCTTCTTCTCTTCCATCATTTATTTCTTTATAGTAGTGTTGGGGGAAGGGCGGGGGCGAACGCAGTGATCTTGTGTGTGCTTGTTTTAAGACACTTTGTAAGCTGATATTCAGTTTCGTTAGGCTGTTCTTGATCCCGTCGCTCCATCTTTTGCGTGGTCTTCCTCTTGCTTTGTTAAGACGCGCTCACTGACCGAAATATATAAAATAAACTATAACGTGTATGTCTATGTTAGAATGTAGTACATATATTATATTCAGTAAGTACTTGCCTACACTAGTATCTTTAGTTCAAAATCAAAATGAGCAGGCTGGAAAGCCGCTGCCTGGGCAAAGTTCATTAAAAAAGATTAAAAATAAAATTCTTATAAAATATTGTCACCATCTTCAAAATTACATCGGGGACCCTCGCCAGTGCTACAGCGTTCGTGCACTGCCGCTGAGATCTTTCATGTGTAAGAAAGAGATATGAACATGCATGGGTACTCACCGAAGTCAATGATGATGATCCTATCAATCAATCAATCAATCAATCAATCAAACGCCATAAGAAAATGATTCCATATGTTAAATCGTCTAGTATTCAATTTAATGAAAATATACATTACATTTTGCATGCGCCCGTTCACTTGTTCACGAATTCTCATATTCCCATAAATACTCGAAATATGTCCCACTCACATACAACCACTCCTCAACGCTCCCACTCATACATACAATGACTCATCAACGTTCTCACTCATACATACCACATGGCACATTGTAATGATAATAACGTACTGGCGAAATTCGTCAACATTTAATGTCTCTCTTTCCTTATATAAACAAATAATTTCATTAATTGTTCTCATACATTTATTTTTAATTATTCACTTATATATCGCCCTTAATTACATGTCGCCTTATATATCGCCCTTAATTACATGTCCTCTTATATATCGCCCTTAATTACATGTCCTCTTATATATCGCCCTTAATTACATGTCCTCTTATATTTCCTATTTAAATGTCCTCTTATATTTCCTATTTAAATGTCCTCTTATATTTCGTATTTAAATGTCCTCTTATATTTCGTATTTAAATGTCCTCTTATATATCGCCTTAATTAATGTCCTCTTATATATCGTCACAATTACATGTCCTCTTATATATACTAATAATGTCCCTTATATTGTTCAATTACATGTCTCTTATATATCGTTAATTACTGTCCTTATATATCGCCCTTAATTACATGTCCTCTTATATATCGCCCTTAATTACATGTTCCCTTATATATCGCCCTTAATTACATGTCGCCTTATATATCATTGTCCTCTTATTTCTATTAAATGTCTCTTATATATCGCCCTTAATTACATGTCCTCTTATATTTCCTATTTAAATGTCCTCTTATATTTCGTATTAAATGTCCTCTTATATCCCTAATTCATGTCTTATACTTATAATGTCCTCTTATATATCTCTATTAATGTCCCTTATATTTCGTAATTAAATGTTCCTCTTATATATCGTTAATTAAATGTCCTCTTATATTTCCTATTTAAATGTCCTCTTATATTTCGTATTTAAATGTCCTCTTATATTTCTATTTAAATGTCTCTTATATTTCGTATTTAAATGTCTCCTTATATTTCGTATTTAAATGTCCCCTTATATTTCCTATTTAAATGTCTCTTAATTCTCAGTTAGGCAGTTGTTATATGTTAACACTTTACTCCGTAGTGTTGTGTTACCTTTCAAAGAATTTATTATGCAACGTATACTGAGATAACTATAGTTCGTTCCAAAATTCGTGATCATCTTTACCGACCGATATAAAATCATGCACTTGATATAAATTCTTGATTTTTACATTTTTATATAGGTAACAGTGACGACCTTTCAAAAGTATTTTTTGCCCACCCAAACTTTAGTTCTGTAAGATTTTTATTATATGTAATTACTAAAATTACAGAGATGTTGATTTGGTATACTTGTCAAAATTTTAAAGTACGACTGTCAAGTCTGTCTATAACTAAGCATTTCCGTGTTCCACATGCAATTCAGTGCAAGTCAAAATCAGGAATCCCGTGGAATTAATCAGTTCACAATGTTTCCTACCGACTGTCATTGGCGTATGTACGCAACATTTATTTTCATTTATAGAGGTGGACTGTATCATTTGTTCACTATGTGACCTTTCTTTTTATAATATGCAATAAGGATACGCCTTTGCAAACATTCGCCACCGTTTTGTGTATTAACGTAAATTCCAAACTTTGGTTACCAAACTTTTGTTGTGCTTATGCAACGTTATATAACAAAAATGTTTTTTGCATCAACTAAGCTACCTACCAATTAATTAAACATGAATTCGTAAAGTCGTGAGGTATATAAGACTGCATGCAAAAAATTACTTGTATCGATCAGATAGATTTCGTACAAATTAAACCTTAGTGTGATAACGAATTTTAAAACGAACTATAGTATACTGACTTTGCGCGCGTAATCTTATAAGACAAAGATCAATGAAATTGTATGTCTGTCCCAATTGTGTGAAGACATCTGGACATCCTACGAACTTGAAATTTGGCAAGAATGTAGCTTTCGTAGATATGAAGAGGGAAAAATTATCAAACTACACTTTTTGGTTCGTTTCTATAAAGATATTCCAACTTAACGCACATGATCATTCTGTGTAGTAATCGCCGAAAGTGTCTATCCATGTTTTCACGACGTTCGCGGATACATGATGCGCAAAGCGATCATGTTGTTATAGTCCGGTGACGTCTTTTGCAGATCACACGAATACATATTTATTGGTATTTAAATATGTCAGTTCTGTAGACGAATGCATAAGATGCTCGACTGCTATCCTGAAGACATGTTCAATTTCATGCTCGGCCAATTTTTTATCACATTTTAAAAAAAAACCACATCTAATAGTTAATAATCTGAATAAATTTAATTTGCCAATTGTTATTTTTCAACTTTCACCGAAATTCAACTGTATCAGGTTTTACTGGCAGTCAGAATGAGTTTATCTGGGCTCGAAAGATCAACGGAAAAGGATAACAAATGTAACTTTAAAAGTGGTGAAATATTACAACTAGATTTAAACTAAATTAAGCTTTCACGGGAACAGAAATTCTGTTGTATAAGGTTTTACTAGCAATCAGAATGAGGGACATTTTAATCTTATGTGGCCAACCGACACATTTTTCAACTTCATGGAGACAAAACGTATTGTTCTTAATGGAAGAAGTCGATTCGAGGCAAGGCATGTTTCTCATTCCGATTACCAGTAAAACCTGATATTTAATTCTCACCGTGTTAACTATTTATTCCGATTCTGAAAATAACTTTACAAATAGATTTATACTAAATTTCGCGGAAGAACGGGTAAAACTGCTATTTTTAAAATATATCGAAAGCCAGTATATTGGTTCAGCAGAGTGAATGGGTTAACTCTATGCACAGTACTACAGGTCTGAAGTTGTGAAGGGTTAATTTGGCCACAGTACTACAGGTCTGAAGTTACGTGAAGGGTTTAACTATAGCCATAGTACTACAGGTCTGTAGTTGTGTGAAGGGTTTAAATATAGCCATAGTACTACAGGTCTGTAGTTGTGTGAAGGTGTTAACTATGGGCACAGTACTACAGGTCTGAAGTTATTGAAGTCTTCTGGGTATGCATTTTAAAAGAAGCGGTACTCTCCCTGCTCGTATATGGGAAACATATTGAAAACATAATTGCTTGGGGTTCGAATGAGACGAAGATCTATTCTGGAATTCTGATTAAATTCCGCATGTTCTGGCTGTCATGACGCACGCAGTGTGCAGATTGTGCTTTTGAATGTGTGCTGTAAAGAGAAAGAAAAATAACATCCGACCGTACCCATGTTTGAACCAGTCCCCATTACTGAAAGAGCCGTGTCGCAATCCGCTCTGTTTCCTAATGTTTCTACATTTACACTAAGAAACTGCTGGTGCCATATACGTATGTATATCCTCCAGGAATATATTAGTTAAGTTGAGATTCTAAGGACGTTTCAAAAATATATTTATATGATCGATTTCTTATGCAGTTTCATTTAAAAGGGAGCGTCTGTAGCTCAAGCGGTAGTGAGCTCGATCACAAACCCAAGCGTACCTGGTTCAAACCCACGGTGGGCAAGTTTGGAAGCAAATTCGTTTACATGGGATTTTATAAAAGGTGAAAACAAACCTCACCGTTCAGAAAGCAATGGCAAACTACAGAATGTATAAGTGGTACCTAGAAAATCAACGACTCGTTTACTGTAGTTGATGGCTTCGTCGTTTAGGATATGCCACGATTTTCATTTTTTCATTTAAAAGGAAAACGGAAAAAAATGTCGAGTTTGCATTTTGAAAGTAATTGATTTTGCACTTAATTATTTCTATTGAGTCCGCGAAATACATTTTTACACACTTTTAATTTCAATATTGGATTTAAAAACAACAACAACAGGCTAATGTATTTGGTTGAAAAATTGTTTACAAATACCGAATCAAAGTAATTTGTGCAAAAGCAGCTTTTACTTTGGCTAACATCACTTTGCGTGAAATATTTACTCTGATCTATTTTCTGAACTGAATTTTTACATCAATCGATAAATAAAGAATTTACTACTAACGTTATTTGGTAACAGTGGGCGTCTGTGGTGTAGAGAGTAGTGAGCTCGATACATCCCAAGCGTACATGGTTCAAACTTCGTGGCAGACAGTTTGGAAACAAATTTGTTATCGTGGAATTTTACGAATGGTAATCGCCCGTTTGTTCCCGGGCCCGCAAGAATAGTGAAACTAAGAATGATGCTCGTCCATCACGGGTGATGATGACCATACACATTTTCATCCAAGGGAATGTAGTTGCGCTATGTTTGTCTGTGTGTGCGTAGATGACTAGTGAGCCGATACGGGCTTGAAATGTTCTTGTACAGTGTGGGCAAGGTATACTTGCACTTGTGGGAAGTTTTACTGCCTTTCTGTTTTGACGTTTTGAAGCTAAGAATAATGCTACTACGACTTACAAGGCGTCAGAGGCGACTGATGTAAGACTTAGGAAGCTACACTAGTAAATAAAAAGCATCGCAGAAATCGATGTACTGCCTACTTGTAGGCGCATAACTGGCTCAACGTAAAATCGTTCTTAGACTTCGATCACATGCAAATCACACAGAGTGATTAACAAGTGATCGATAGGGATCGTTCGAAGAAGAAGAAGATACAGTAAAAATAGACCTCACCGTTCAGAAAACTGACAAACTGCTGAACATATAAGTGGTGCTTAGAAAATCAACGACTCGTTTACTGTGGCTGATACTTCGTCCTGTAAAGAGTATGCCACGATTTTCAATTTCATTTTGTTACATGAACCGTTACACGTGTTGAGAATTTAATTTTATTATCTCTATACCAAGATTGAAATTGTTGCATCAGATGTTGCAAGCAATATTTCACCCGTATGTTGCCGGGGCTCGCATGGGGAGCGAAGAATAGTAACACCACGACTTACAAGACATGATGTAAGAGTCGACTGAGATAGGAGCCTAGGGAAGCTACCCTAGTAAATAAAAAGCGTGACAGAAATCGGCTGTTCTGGCCTTCTTGTAGACACATAACTGGCACAACGTACAATCGCTCTTAGGCTCAGATCATGAAGATTGGTTTAATAAGTGGTCGATATGTAGCGTGCGAAGATGAAGAATGAAATATTTGTTATCACTATTTTGTAACAGGAATTGTTGCAGCTGATAATTCATGAAATACTTGTTATCCTTACTTTGTAACAGGAATTGTTGCAGCTGATAATTAATAAAATATTTGTTATCCTTACTTTGTAACAGGAATTGTTGCAGCTGATAATTAATAAAATATTTGTTATCCTTACTTTGTAACAGGAATTGTTGCAGCTGATAATTCATGAAATACTCGTTATCCTTACTTTGTAACAGGAATTGTTGCAGCTGATAATTAATAAAATATTTGTTATCCTTACTTTGTAATCGGAATTGTTACACCGAATGATAAGAGGAATACTTACTATTCCTTGGTTGAAATTCACCACGTTACAAGTAGTGTAGAAGGAGTGCATTGTTTTTTATGTTATGACTTGCTAAGGATTGATAAGTGCAGGAGAGCCACCAGTTTTTCATATTGTGATTTGCAAAAGTGAGAAGTGTAGAGCAACCATTTTTTCAGATTGTGATTTGCAAAAGTGAGAAGTGTAGAGCAACCATTTTTTCATGTTGTGATTTGCAAAAGAGGGTGAAGTGTAGTGTCACCAGTTTTTCATATTGTGATTTGAAAAAGAGTGAGAAGTGTAGAGCAACCAACTTTTCATGTTGTGATTTGCAAAAGAGTGAGAAGTTTAGAGCAACCAACTTTTCATATTGTGATTTGCAAAAGTGAAAAGTGTAGAGCAACCATTTTTTCTGATTGTGATTTGCAAAAGAGTGAGAAGTGTAGAGCAACCATTTTTTCTGATTGTGATTTGCAAAAGAGGGTGAAGTGTAGAGCAACCAAATTTTCATGTTGTGATTTGCAAAGGAGTGAGAACTGTAGAGCAATACTTTCAAAACTGAGTATCCAGAATCTCAACTTGAACAATAAGCAATAAGAAAAAAACATGAAGTGCTTCTAAATCTAATGTATGTTCATGAGTCGCTAGAATCCTGTATTGCGCAATCTCGAAGTGAGAATTGTGAACAGAGCTCTTGCAGTAGAAATAAAAAGTCTTACAGTTGTATTTTTGTACGAAATTTAGCTAAAAACTAGAAAGAGCAAAATAGAAAATCAGTTCATAACTTGTGTTTTTTTTGGTAACAAAAATTGTTTTCAACGTGAAAAAGACATACCACGCAGAAACCAATTAAAAAAAACATTATTGCATAAATTTAATTTGAAATATTTTTTGTTGGTATGTTTTTGTCTTTGTAAATATCTATTTATCTATATCACTTTTAAGATGACATGTATTGATGTTGTCTATTTTGATATCTACATAGACAAGTTTAAGATTGCATACATCGATTTTATCTTGTTTCAATATTCACATAAACTACTTTTAAGTAGCATGCATTGTAAAAATGCAAAAATTGTACATTCCAACCTCAGTTTTGTTGCCATCAGTTTGCAAAATATTATATTCTGCTTGTTAGTTGCGTGCTTCTTGCTGAAAAGCGACTCCATATAAAAATCGCATTTTTGTAAAATATTTGATTTTTAATGATTTCTCTATGGATGAAATTAGTTCCACTGTTATGCTAAGATCTTCAAGAGTGTCTTTGGTAATTGTTTTCCTAACAAATAAATTAAAAATAATTGGTGAGTATTTGAGTGCGTGCGTAGGTTATATTTTGTGCACGTTGGTATACAATTTTTTACTGCGGTATTGAGGCCCGATGATCTCCATGTGCTCCAATAGTACTCAGTTCGTGTCTCATGTGGAGCGATTCTGTTATTCTCTTATGCAGTGCCGTACACAGTGGTGCCCGCATGCGACATGGCGCCAGTATTATACATCCCTGGTTCCTCATTTTTATTCCTCTGGCTTTTAACATTAATTATAATTTCATTTAAAAAAATTGCGTTTCGGGTTAAGTTTTTTGTCGTAAGCACAGTATAACAAGAAAATTAAACTTGTTAGGATTAAGTTTTCATATGTTACTATATTTTTGTTTATGTTACTAATAATAATACATTATTATTATTAGTACTATTTTTAATTCAAAGTGAGCGTCTGTAGCTCAAGCGGTAGTGAGCTCGATCACAGACCCAAGCGTACCTGGTTCAAACCCCACGGTGGGCAAGTTTGGAAGCAACTTTGTTTCCGTGGGATATTTACAAAGGTAAAGTAGACCTCACCGTTCAGAAAGCAATGGCAAACTACTGAACGTATAAGTGGTGCCTAGAAAATCAACGACTCGTTTACTGTGGTTGATGGCTACGTCCTTTGGATATGCCACGATTTTCGAATTTCGAATTAATTCATCGACATTGTGCTCGCGCATCTACAGTCATTAGTCAGATCTTCTCTTCTTCCAACATTTACTTTCTTATAGAAGTGTTGGGAGTGAAACGTAATGATCTTGTGTGTGCTTGTTCTTCCTTCACCATTTACTTTCTTATAGAAGTGTTGGGGGTGAAACGTAATGATCTTGTGTGTGCTTGTTCTTCTTTCACCATTTACTTTCTTATAGAAGTGTTGGGGGTGAAACGTAATGATCTTGTGTGTGCTTGTTCTTCTCTTCTTCCACCATTTACTTTCTTATAGAAGTGTTGGGGGTGAAACGTAATGATCTTGTGTGTGCTTGTTCTTCTCTTCCACCATTTACTTTCTTATAGAAGTGTTGGGGGTGAAACGTAATGATCTTGTGTGTGCTTGTTCTTCTCTTCCACCATTTACTTTCTTATAGAAGTGTTGGGGGTGAAACGTAATGATCTTGTGTGTGCTTGTTCTTCTCTTCTTCCACCATTTACTTTCTTATAGAAGTGTTGGGAGTGAAACGTAATGATCTTGTGTGTGCTTGTTCTTCTCTTCCACCATTTACTTTCTTATAGAAGTGTTGGGGGTGAAACGTAATGATCTTGTGTGTGCTTGTTCTTCTCTTCCACCATTTACTTTCTTATAGAAGTGTTGGGGGTGAAACGTAATGATCTTGTGTGTGCTTGTTCTTCTCTTCCACCATTTACTTTCTTATAGAAGTGTTGGGGGTGAAACGTAATGATCTTGTGTGTGCTTGTTCTTCTCTTCTTCCACCATTTACTTTCTTATAGAAGTGTTGGGGGTGAAACGTAATGATCTTGTGTGTGCTTGTTCTTCTCTTCCACCATTTACTTTCTTATAGAAGTGTTGGGGGTGAAACGTAATGATCTTGTGTGTGCTTGTTCTTCTCTTCTTCCACCATTTACTTTCTTATAGAAGTGTTGGGAGTGAAACGTAATGATCTTGTGTGTGCTTGTTCTTCTCTTCCACCATTTACTTTCTTATAGAAGTGTTGGGAGTGAAACGTAATGATCTTGTGTGTGCTTGTTCTTCTCTTCCACCATTTACTTTCTTATAGAAGTGTTGGGGTGAAACGTAATGATCTTGTGTGTGCTTGTTTTAAGGCACTTTGTAAGCTGATATTCATGTTCGTAAGGCTGTTCTTGATGCCGTTGCTCCATCTTTTGCATGGTCTTCCTCTTGCTTTGTACTCAGTATACTTTTTCTGTGTGGCTCTCTGTGGTAGGCGATACCAGGGCATTCTTGTCAGGTGTCCAAACCATTTAATCTGTTGTTCTTTTATGAACTGCATTACTGGTTTCACATCCAGTCTTCTTCTGATGTCTTCATTTCTAATTTTGTCTCTTATTGTCACACCTGCAGCTCTTCTAAGGCACTTGATCTCAGTCGTTATGATTTTCCGCTCATTAGCTGCTGTTATTGGCCATGTTTGACACTGGTAACATAGTGTTGGCCAGAAAATTGTTCTTATGAGATGCGCCCCAATATATAATAAACGTTGGCTAGCGCTGGCCTAATGGTTTCAATTCTCAGTTTAGATGAAATCAGGGTTTTCCCATGCCAGACAAATAGTACTTAATTCTCAGCAAAGAGTCACCGTACGTCCAGAGAGACTTCCTGGCCACAACCAACTCTAGATAACTAGGCCAGACAACTGACTTGGGAATCCCTGACCAAGATCATAGAAAGGGGCTGGAAAATATAGATGTTTGATAGAACACTGCAAGCTTTTTGCATTCTTACTCAATTCTATGAGTCTATGGTTATTTATTGGTGAAAATATTCATAATATTGATATTTCTTATTGTTAAACTTAACTTGTTGCATAATATAATGTTGATTTAGCATTTTATGTTGATTTTAAAATGAATTCGTCTATATACACGAATACTGGAATGCGAGGTCACGTGGTGTAGGTGATTTCTCATAATTCTTACCTGAGTCCGAAGGCCCATAAGTTGATAGTTGGCTCTGGCATGGCCCTGTATATTGGCGAAGCATGAGTTACAGATTGGTTAGGACAACGTTGCTGTACACTTGTATCTGTTTCAATATGGTTTATTTCTCCCGTGGAAGTAGGTGA
Source organism: Arion vulgaris (assembly GCA_020796225.1). Taxonomy (NCBI): domain Eukaryota; kingdom Metazoa; phylum Mollusca; class Gastropoda; order Stylommatophora; family Arionidae; genus Arion; species Arion vulgaris. The sequence goes on along the minus strand of CM036757.1, from coordinate 56,481,398 downwards.
GATCCTGTAAAAATTATAGAAAACCAGACCACAGCCGTCACGTGATCTCTCATTTCAATATTGTTAGATAGAACACATTCCTTTAAAAAACGCCCGAGTGGTTACCGGGGCCCAAATTGGGGTCTAAAGAATAAAGCCACTGTTACCTGCCACGCATTTCGTAAGAGGCGACTAAGGAGGTTGGGATTGGGGCTAGCTACCCTACACCGTAAAAAAACCCACTAGATGGCTACAGAACGGAGAGCGAACCGAGTAAACGCTGGCTGAAACAGGACACATCGCCGAAGGATAAGCACCAGAGATCCAAATTGTGCTGAAGATGTGACGTAAAACACACATGCTAAGGCTGCATGAATCAGATTTCCACATGAATAGAATTTATGGAGAACTCTGGTACTTCGGTCTGGGAAGTGATCGCGAGAGAGAGAGCGAGCGAGAGTAAAGGGAATTGAACGCAGATCGTGTTGTGGCATATTTTAAAGAGGGCCACTTTTAATTAAAAAACATATTGATTATATTTTACTGAGTGTAGATGGACATACAGTCGATACAATCTAGTAATGATACATCTATTCATTAGGTGTCGCCGATAGTCAAGTTGATCACACGCTGCGCTAATGATCACGTGAGTTAGAAATTGCTTGGTTCAAGCCCAGCTTGAGTCAAACGTTTACTTACAGTGTGCACATTGCGCGCATGGTTGGATTACAGGAAACACTGATTCTTTACTTGAGAATCTAAACTACAAGTACCACTAAAGTCGGAGTAAGTCTCGCTTGAATGATGAGAAACTCTGGTAGTAAGAAAAGCAAACCTTCACGCACAAGTCAGTCAGAGGCGCCATATTAGGCGCTATGATTCGCCTGAGTGGTTACCGGGCCCAAATTTGGGATGTAAAGAATAGAACCACTGTTACCTGCATGCATGTCGTAAGAGGCGACTAAGGAGGTTTGGCTGAAATCGGATGCATGTGTCCTAAATATGTAGAAGTCTATACGTTTAGGGCCTACCAAACCAATGTGCAACGTAAACACGTTCTTGGCAAAGATCAAACATATCACAAAGAGTGATTAAAATTGATCGTAAAGAACGAACGCAAAGAAGAAGAAGAAGAAGGCGCTATGATTAAGCCTAAATTTATAACGGAAAAAATGGGAAAAAACCATGTTTTTGAAAGCATAAATTAAAGAAGTCATTCTACTAGCCTAAAAGAATAAAGTAAATGAGCAAGACAAAATAGTATATCAACTAATTCAAATAGCCTGAGTAATGGGAATAGTATGGTTACACAGACTGTATTATCTAGTATCTTCTTCTTATAACCAGGGCTGCGAGTTTTCACTCTTGGACAGGTTATCTAGTATGGAAGGAACAACATACATCACAAGATTGGAAAAATGTAACATTTTTTTTCAAATATGGAAAGAGAAAATACATACAGTACATAGGAATTTCTATTCTGAGTCACGATGGAAAAAATATTTTGCAAGATTGTTGAGAAATAACTCCGGTCTGTAATCGGACCTCAATTGAGCGAACCACAGCTAGGATTTAGGAGAAATAAAGTATGCACAGATGTAATTTTCGCTTTTATACAAAACATGGAAGAATCAATGTGGAAAAGCGAAACACTTTATTTGGCATTTGTTGACCACGAAAAGATATTCGACAGAGTATACAGAGACAAACTGTGGAGCATCATACAAGACTACATTTTTGTATTTAATATCTGCGTCTATTTGATGATTACCATAACATTAATTTTCTGAATGTCAATGTTTAATCAGTGTTCTCTATCTACTAAATTTTGTTCTCATACTCTCTGCGGGTTCGACAACAATAATAACCAACTTTGTCTATATAATTGAATATTTCCTTTAGTTCTTTCTTATACTTGGCTACCAAGACTGTGTCATCCATATATCATATCTTCTTCTTCTTTGCGTTCGTTCTTTACGACCAATTTTAATCACTCTTTGAGATATGTTTGATCTTTGCCAAGAACGTGATACGTTGCACATTGGTTTGGTGGGCCCCTAAACGCATAGATTTCTACACGTTTAGGACACATGCATCCGATTTCAGCCAAACCTCCTTAGTCGCCTCTTACGACATGCATGGTAGGTAACAGTGGTTCTATTCTTTACACCCCAAATTTGGGCCCCGATAACCACTCGGGCGCATATATCATATCTACCACTCGGGTGCATATATCATATCTACCACTCGGACGTATATATCATATCTACCACTCGGACGTATATATCATATCTACCACTCGGACGCATATATCATATCTACCACTCGGACGTATATATCATATCTACCACTCGGGTGTATATATCATATCTACCACTCGGGTGCATATATCATATCTACCACTCGGGCGCATATATCATATCTACCACTCGGGCGCATATATCATATCTACCACTCGGACGCATATATCATATCTACCACTCGGACGCATATATCATATCTACCACTCGGGTGTATATATCATATCTACCACTCGGACGCATATATCATATCTACCACTCGGACGCATATATCATATCTACCACTCGGGCGTATATATCATATCTACCACTCGGGCGCATATATCATATCTACCACTCGGGCGCATATATCATATCTACCACTCGGACGTATATATCATATCTACCACTCGGGCGCATATATCATATCTACCACTCGGACGTATATATCATATCTACCACTCGGGCGCATATATCATATCTACCACTCGGGCGTATATATCATGTCTACCACTCGGACGTATATATCATATCTACCACTCGGGCGTATATATCATATCTACCACTCGGACGTATATATCATATCTACCACTCGGGCGTATATATCATATCTACCACTCGGGCGCATATATCATATCTACCACTCGAGCGCATATATCATATCTACCACTCGGGTGCATATATCATATCTACCACTCGAGCGCATATATCATATCTACCACTCGGACGTATATATCATATCTACCACTCGGGCGCATATATCATATCTACCACTCGGACGTATATATCATATCTACCACTCGGGCGTATATATCATATCTACCACTCGGACGCATATATCATATCTACCACTCGGACGCATATATCATATCTACCACTCGGGCGCATATATCATATCTACCACTCGGACGCATATATCATATCTACCACTCGAGCGCATATATCATATCTACCACTAGGGCGTATATATCATATCTACCACTCGGACGTATATATCATATCTACCACTCGGGCGTATATATCATATCTACCACTCGGGCGCATATATCATATCTACCACTCGGACGTATATATCATATCTACCACTAGGACGCATATATCATATCTACCACTCGGACGTATATATCAAATCTACCACTCGGGCGTATATATCAAATCTACCACTCGGACGTATATATCATATCTACCACTCGGGCGTATATATCAAATCTACCACTCGGACGTATATATCATATCTACCACTCGGACGTATATATCAAATCTACCACTCGGGTGTATATATCATATCTACCACTCGGACGTATATATCATATCTACCACTCGGGCGTATATATCATATCTACCACTCGGGCGTATATATCATATCTACCACTCGGGCGTATATATCAAATCTACCACTCGGGCGTATATATCATATCTACCACTCGGGCGTATATATCATATCTACCACTCGGACGTATATATCATATCTACCACTCGGACGTATATATCATATCTACCACTCGGGCGTATATATCATATCTACCACTCGGGCGTATATATCAAATCTACCACTCGGACGTATATATCATATCTACCACTCGGACGTATATATCATATCTACCACTCGGGCGTATATATCATATCTACCACTCGGGCGTATATATCAAATCTACCACTCGGGCGTATATATCATATCTACCACTCGGGCGTATATATCATATCTACCACTCGGGCGTATATATCATATCTACCACTCGGACGTATATATCATATCTACCACTCGGACGTATATATCATATCTACCACTTGGGCGTATATATCATATCTACCACTCGGACGTATATATCATATCTACCACTCGGGTGCATATATCATATCTACCACTCGAGCGCATATATCATATCTACCACTCGAGCGCATATATCATATCTACCACTCGGACGTATATATCATATCTACCACTCGGACGTATATATCAAATCTACCACTCGGGCGTATATATCAAATCTACCACTCGGGCGTATATATCATATGTGGTTGACTATTTTTCCACTGTTGTTGGGTTTTAACAGTCCTTTATGCTGTTTAAATATTTTCGCTGTGTTTATGGACTCAGTTGTCATGCCCACCAGAGTATCGATGTTTCTTTAAAATCTCTCTCTATCTCTCTTCCGATTTTCAGTTCTCAAGTCAATATATTGTCGAATAACGATGTCAGACCTTTTGCTTTTGCCGTCCTTGATATCTCTTTCACTATGTTGCACCTGTTGTCCCCAAATGCTTGAAACCTTATCATTGCATTATGTGCCCGAAGAACATTGATTGTCTAATTCTTATCCTGTTGATTATGTTTCATTGTATGCACCGCCCGTGTGGTGCCGGAGTCAGCAAGGGAAGCAAAGAATAGTACAACTGCAACCTACAATGCGTGACTGATGTAGGCCCTAGAGATGCTACCCTAGTAAATAAAAAGCAGCGCCGAAATCGGATGTGCTGGTCTACTTGTGGGCGCATGACTGGCACAACGTACAATCGCTCTTAGGCTCAGATCACATACAAATCACACAGAGTGGTTGACAAGTGGTCGATGTGGAGCGTTCAAAGAAGAAGATTGTATGGACGACTCTTCTAAAACATCATAATTTGTTGTTTATTTCCATTCGATTTTCGTCATTTATTGATTGTTTTTAAAAAATTATATCCGTTATTCGCTGCCATTCAGAAGTGTTGGATTAATATAGAACTGGAATATTCTTTCTGGAAGAGGCGTTAAAATACCAACTCACTGCCATATAAATCTGCATAATATTACTATTTTCAAACGGAGGCTTAATCTTGCAACAAACACAGCAAATACATTAAGTTTTAATATTAATGACCGCCCGAGTGGTTACCGGGACCTAAATTTGGGGTTAAAGAATAGAACCACTGTTACCTGTCAAGCATGTCGTAAGATGCGTCTAAGGAGGTTTGGCTGAAATCGGATGCATGTGTCCTAAATGTGAAGTCTTTGCGTTTAGGGGCCTGCCAAATCAATGTGCAACGTATACACATTCTTGGCAAATATCACGCTAATCACAAAGAGTGATTAAGACTGGTCAACCAACTACTCCAAGATACAAGACAAGAGGCAATGAATGACATACTCAAAAAGAGAAGATGGAAATGGCTCGGACATGTTATGAGAATGAGACAAGAAATGCCTGCAAGGTTAGCCCTCACTTGGACACCAGAAGGAAAGAGAAAGAAAGGCAGACCACGGACAACATGGAGGCGCATGATGGAAGAGGAAATGGACACCTCATCTCTAACGTGGGCTCTGCGCTGAAGGTTGCACGGGACAGGAGAGCATGGAAAGTCCTTTCTGAAGCCCCATGTGTCACTAGGCATGACGGGATTAAGTAATACTAAAACTACGTGAATTTTGTATTTAAATTTCAAATCAGTTCTTATGTATGACACTGATGCCTGTAGAAGGATAATAGCGACAATATAAAGATTTGATTAAAAGTTGGTGCTTGCTCAGAATGTAATAAATGAAATTGTATGGCAGTGTTAGTATTCAGAAACTAATGACAGTAACCAAGAAAATCCCGGTGAAATAATAATTTGAGAAAACACGCTGACGTTGGAAATCACATAAATTATGAACAAGTAAATGTGCAACAATGCTGGTCTCATCGTGGAATTCACAGAAAGAGAAAAAAATAACCAAAAGGTACCCAAAAAACCCCATCAAAACCCCAACTGTGAGGAAAAGTTGAAATAAAATAAATGGACTGGAAAAAGTATGAACATTCAATTTGGGAATATGTTTGTTGAAGACCTATCTATACCTCATAAAAACGTAAAGAATGATTATTATATCATGTTTGTTTGTTTGGGTGTTTGCGTTCATTCTTATCAAACAAGATAACCACTCTTTATGATTTGTGTAGTTTGCGTTATGAATGTAAATACGTTGCGCCTACACTAGGAGCTGTAGGACATACAAATCTGAATTTCGGTAATACCGCGGTTTGGTTCCTCAAGTCCGACTTACTTTAATTGAGCTATACCAAAAGCTAAACAAATCTTGGAAAGTGTACATTTAGACTAGCCCAGTTTGTAGGAATGTTATTTGTTGACGCAAAAAAAAACCCCCCGAAAATATCATTAGAACATTATGTGTTTAAAAAAGATAAGATAAGAACAGAAAACGAAGAAAGACTTTCTTCTTTGCCGTTGCTGTGATAATGTTGATAAATTTTTTGTTTGATAATAAATGTGTATATTTGTTTTTATTTAAGATTTTATCTTAACTTGTAATTCGCAAGAGTCTCAAAACTGTAATATTTTTTAGTTTTATATTTTATATATTAGAACAGACTAGATGTAATTTTTCTAAATTTTTTTGGTCTAGAAGGACTCTTGAATTAAAAACTTTAAATGAGTTCAAATACAGAAGACACACTAGCTTTTAGTTATTTTATCTGTTATTAGTAGTTAACTAATAAACCCTTTAAATACTTTAGGTATAAGGTCAATCAAACAGATGAATTGTTGTTCATAAGTCCCAAGGGATGGCAGCATAGAGCGTACAGAACATGTCTGATACATATGAGACTGGGGACTGACGTCGTTCGGAAAAATCAGCACATTGGGAGCTGAATCGAGACCACTAGCACTTTTAAATTTTATCTGGTTCATCATAGGAGAAACATCCGATATTATGTTCATGAGATATTTGTTATGTGAATTGTTTAACTCTTTCGCTCTTCTGAGACGATATACGGGATCGAAGTTTTATTTCGAGATGACGCAAAGCCATTATACCTGCTAGTTCAGTATACATTGCAATTTAAGTGCGCACATGAGTTAAAAAACAATTACGGAGTGAAAGGGTTGAACAAGTGATACAAGTGAAAGAGAGAGAGAGAGAAATACAAATATAAAAAAATGCCTATACGATGAAAGAATGATAAGAAATAAAGGTTCAACACTGGCAAGCGTTCTGAAGTGGTGTTGCGACTAGAATTTTAATTTGTAGATACAGTTTTGTTAACAGTGAAAAGCAGATAAAATTTAGTAGAACATGTTTCAGTGAATAGTCAGTTTAAATTATTGAACATGTGGAACGATTATATTATTCTGAACTATCTCGTAGAAGTTAGTTGTAATATGTAATAATTATAAGTAAGTCACCCGAGCGGTTACCGGGCCCCAAATTTGGGGTGTAAAGAATAGAACCACTGTTGCCTGCCATGCATGTCGTAAGAAGCGACTAAGGAGGTTTGGCTGAAATCGGTGCACATGTCCTAAACGTGTAGAAGTCTGTGCATTTAGGGGCCTACCAAACCAATGTGCAACGTATACACGTTCTTGGCAAAGATCAAACATATCACAAAGAGTGATTAAAATTGGTTGACTGTTTGTATATCACAAAGAGTGATTAAAATTGGTTGTATATCACAAAGAGTGATTAAAATTGGTTGTATATCACAAAGAGTGATTAAAATTGGTTGTAAAGAACGAACGAAAAGAAGAAGATAAATAAGTGGACGAGTATATTATTTAGGAATTTTATCTATAGAATTTGCAGCAGTAGTGAATTATTTGTGATTTTTTAAATGTGTTAGGGAGCTGGGGCTAGAAATGACCTAATGATAAGTTTAGTTAGGCCAGGGCAGCGACTACAGCGCATTGATGGTCGTAAACGAAGGACGTATTGTTTTGTTTACATTAGATTGTTATATCATTTAGTATTTAGAGAAGTAGACTTATATATTAATAAGTAATATATAAAAATACAATTTCCCGTAGCCTTTTCAGACCTTAGGGTATGACGTGTCTGTCACTTTACATTTCTGTGACGTAGTGTGCGGGAGGTAGGAGGGACAATTCCTTTCCGCACTTGTATAACATTAGACGTGGTATTGAGCCACAACTCTCTATGTCCAAGTCCATAGGTGGACGCTTATGCATTAAGCTAATCCGTAACACAGACTTACATATTATAATAATTAATCTCTTACAGTTATCCGTTACATAGGACCTGCAAGCAATTTCAAGACGTAAATATTGCTATCTATTGGTTCCTGGTCTGCAGAGGCAGACCAAGAAGAATATGGCTACAAGATATTAAAGAAACCATGAATATGACCATCGACGAAGTGGGTGAACTGACAGAGTGAATTTCAGATGAGCTGCAAAGAGAGCAACGTCCTATAATTCTAGGATACGCACCTTGATGATGATATATTGCTAGTATTAAATTGTGCAGATTGAACCCTCAGAATACAAAATAGAATATAAGAAAGGTATAACATCTCAGGTTACGAGAATAATTAAATGGTTTAATGTAGTGATATCATTTAAATATTCTTCTAATCCTGACGATAAGGAGACTTTTGTGTAGAGACGGTCTTAGTTAATACAAAAAAAAACACGAATATTATTTTATAAAGATGTGTTGGAGAAGACAAACAAGCGGGAGTGTGATTTTGATGAAATAAGTTTCTTTTCATTCGCCAACTAGAAATTCAGTCGTAGTCTTGGCGCCTAATATGAAAACACTAATGTAGATTATGTGTATGCCAACCATGACATACATTTTCTTTGTATGCCTTCAAATATGTGCATGTATTTTACGTCGACAGTGAAAGAAATTCCCCACGAAGAACTTCTACAACACAGACTGTACACATTTGCCAGACTTCAGAAATCGATGATAAAATTGCACAAGTCGTTCCAGAACTCTGATCGATATTGAGGGCACTCTAGAGTTACATCTGACGGGAGGAATATGCATAGCGCTGTGATCTTGCGAATGTTTATTACAATCTCTTGTGGCACATCTTCATGGTTTAAAGTTGTTTCATGTACAACTTTTCTGGAGGTTCCTGGATCTGTTTCTTTTCTGCTTCATCCTGTATTTGTTCTGAATTCTTTGATCATTATTTTATTGTTGTTTTGTTTGTATACAAGTCGACTTCAACAGAAGGACAAATTAAGTATACTCCTATCTAGCTTCTTCTCCTTCTTCGAGTGCTCCATATCGATCGCTTGTTAACCACTCTGTGATCTGTATGTGATCTGAGCCTAAGAGCGATTGTACGCTGTGCCAGTTAGGAGCCTACAAGTAGGCCAGCACATCCGATTTCTGCGACTCTTCTAATTTACTAGAGTAGTTTTCCTAGACCTCTACCCCAGTCGCCCCTTACGACATGCTTGTAAGTAGTAGTGGTACTATTTTTTGCTTCATTTGCGGGCCCAGGCACCATACGGTGTAGTTTTGATGTCAGTATAAAGTAACTGCTTTAGTAAGCTGATTTAGGGATATACTGTTGGGATAAGTAAATGTTCTCATAGCTTCTTATACATTACATTTACCACAACACTATTCCAGGAAGCATGTCAAGACAACTCACACTTCCCCATAAGAAACGACTCATGGTTACATCCCTACGTTTTTCATGTAATGAAAACAAACGATGAACATTATCATCTATATTCGCTCATCAAATACACTTACAACTAAATTTATACTATAAATTTCCGTGAGAAGAACGGATACATCTGCTAGTTTTATATAATAGCACTTTTAATGAGATCAGAAATCGTTCGGTTTTTCCTGCATCTCCATAAACACAAGAAGCATACCATCATATACACCAGTGCAAACAAGCGCAATTGTATCAAATCGCATTCCCTCACCAACGATACATAATTAATATGAACCCACACAGCTATATTCAAATTCATATGTTTATTTGCGGCGTGAAACGTGGTAACAGCAACGTTTTCAACGTTAGATCAAATGAAAGAGAAAAAAATCCCCATTTCTTATGAATGGATCCTTAAACATCATTTCCGCAGCCTATTGAATCCAACTGAGGTACTCTGTTCCATTCAGCTGTTGAGCCAGTCATAATTAAAATCACGTTGGAATAATTATCTCAGAAACATGGTCTGTTCCAGCAATAGTTTAAATACTGTATCTGTATTAGAGCGGTACGTGGACACAGGTTTATTGCTTGGTTATTGCTGGATACCGGGGACATTGGTTATTGCTGTATGAGGGGACACTAGTTATTGCTTGATACGGCGTTGTGTAAAGGACAATTTGGTGCGTAATTCGCTAACAGCCAGTTAGTTTCGCAATCACTCCGTGTGGCATGCAGTGCTTTGCCATTTTTTGTTATTAGTGAATAATGAGAAGCCAAACTAGACGAAAATATTGTGCGTAGGTGGACAAGATGAGTACAGTGAAATTTCGACATCTTCTATGTTTTATTCAACTATCCAGAGGCACTTGAGATATTGCAATTTTCTCCGTGTCGTGTAGTAAGTGGTATCTGCAAGCATTTGCAAGTAGTTTTTTTATTGTTCAATATTAACCGTCCATCGCAAGCGATGATAACAATTTCAGACGTGTGCTGCTGCACTCTCTGGTGTGTGCAGAGGTGACTGTAGAGTCAATCTTAGAACACAATCCCTACTACAGGTGGGGCATACATGATCAAGGTTAGACATGTGCGTGTTGTGTGCTCTGTCTTTTCGTGCTGCTCGTTTTCTCTGTGCCTCAACAATAGGATGATTCTCAGCTATTCGGGTTCCTCTTTTGTTGTTACAGCGCTACATTTGGCGATCTTGCGTTGGGATTCCCAGCACGTATTGTCTCTATCGAAGCATTTCAGAGACACTTTAAGAGTGTCTTTAAAGCGTTTTTCTGTCCACCAGCTGAACGTCTGCCCCCTTCAAGCTCGCCATAATCAACTGTTTTGGGATGCGTTTATCAGGCATTCGAGCAACGTGACCGACCCATCTCATTTGGGCCTTCTGCAACAGGGTGTTGACGCTTGGGATCTTTGCTCTTGTGTGGACTTCGATGTCTGAAATTTTGTCCTGCCAGTTTATTTTAGTATTCTGCGTAGACAGATTGTGTGGAAATGGTTTAATTTTCTTGCGTATCTGCTATACACTGTCCATGTCTCGCTTGCGTACAGCAGCGTGGTTAGCACTATGGCCTGGTAAACTTTCAGCTTTATGGCTATGCTTATTCCCTTCCGCTCGCACGCAGTGACACGTAATCTTCCGAACGCAGCACTGGCTTTGGGTATCCTATTGTTGACCTCAGAATCTATGTTTGCCGATCTGGATAGGAGGCTGCCAAGATAAGCAAAGTTGTCCGTTGACAGGAGACGCTGGTGTTTAATGTTGATGACTGGATCGTAATACTGCTCTCTAGGGACGGAACATGACCTCTGTTTTTGGTGTTAATGGTGAGGCCAAACTTATCACAGGCCATTGCGAACTTGTCCATGTAAGTCTGCATTTCTTCCTCAGAGTTGGTAGCGAGGGCGCAGTCATCAGCAAACAACAGGTTTGAGATAGCTGATTCTTTTACCTTGGTGGAGGATTTTAACCTCCGAAGATTGAATAGATTACCGTCTGTCCTGTATCTAATCTTTACTCCATGTTCGTCGCCTTTCTAAAAGACATCCGTGAGCATGGCAGCAAACATCATGCTGAAGAGTGTTGAGGCCAGTACACAGCCCTGTTTGACACCGTTAGTGACATGGAAGGCTTCCGACAGCTCCCCTTCATCAAGTACATGTGCCACAATAGCCACCCAAGGTAACATAATACCTTTCTGCTCAGTCAGGAAGTCAGAAATTATTGTTGACGTAGGTTGACTTTTATATATGCTTCATAGAGCACAGTACGTTTTACTGCAATTTTACACAAATCTGTGAGCCTGGTTATTTCGTGATGAAAAATTGTTAATAATACTGATATTCCTTAGCGTTAATATTTAATTTGTGGCATAATATAACCTTGTTATGTTGGTTTTTTTTTTAAAGGAATTCGGCTTTATCTAACATTGCTGGAATGCAATGGGCACATGATGTCTGTGGTGTATTTTCCTGTGATTGCCACTTGAACTGAACGGCCTTATGAATATAATAAGCTGTGATTTAATATATGGTATATATTGAGCTTCCGCTTCCAAAATTGTGACTGAAGGTTGTGTTAGGTCATAGGTTCCCAAACTATGTCGAGCCACCACCCACTTTGCGGTTAATATGTGCTTCATCTTGAATACAGTTATTCAATCGCAAAATCAGGAAAATACTTTATTTTTAAATATATATTATTAATTTCTTCTATAAGGTGCCATCGACCACTAGATCTCCTAAACGCCCCCAAGGTTTCAGTGCCCACTGGGGCAGGGCGGTACCGCCCACTTTGGGAACCTATGTGTTAGGGGATCAACAGCGGTAAACTGTTTTTCCATTTCGTCCTGTTTTCTTGTTATGTAATGCAATTTATTTCTTATTTCGTACGTAGAATATACCAGTCTCTTCGCAGAAATAACGTATACGCATGTTAAACTATACTGAAACAGGTACGCGACCGATAACCATTTCGATTTTTACATGCACGCACGTTTGCGTGTCTTGAATATGATAGTCCTGAATTTGTTTCTGTGCAACGGAATGCGTGCATCTGAGCTGAGATCCCCCATAGTTAAACAACCAGAGCATAATAATGAAATCAGGAAATAATTTGTTAAAAATACAACAATGTCAACGGTGAACTCAAAATGACAAACGAGCTGACTTTAGGAAATTCGTGTTAAAATCGGAAAGGGTTGGATGGAAGAACATACGTATTCTTTTCTGGAACTGTGCTAGTACTTAGCAAAGACACAATGCCCATGACCGACTCATCATACCATTAACATTTCTGTAATCAGGAGAGGAATAGATTGCCGTGCCGCTTTAATATCAGACTGGTTTCACAGTTATTATATTCATTTTTTAAAATAAACAGGTGAAAAAGGATACATTACTAATTAACGCAGAGATTGAATAATATCGTCAGCGAAACAGACGTAGCTATTTACATCGACGGTTTAGTCATTCAACAACAAAAGCGTGGGCTTTTCGGTACTTTCAGTTGGACAAATAATAAGAGGCCGATGGGGTCAACGCGAAAACCACAAGTAGTTATACAATGAAGATGCGGGCGGTTACAGAGGCGTTGACGTGGTTGACAGCTCATAATTGTTCTCGTGTTTTCATATTCAATGACTCAGTAAATGTGATTCTTGAAACCGAAACAGAAATAAGAGTGAGACGAAACTGGGCGGAGGCACTGGTACAGACAGGAAAACCTGATCAATTAGTTTGGAAGCTGAATTACAAATACCTCTGAAGTCGGAGTAGGGTAACCTTAATGGCAAAGGACATTGGTGATAATGAAAGAAAGCATTCAAGCAAAAATCAACCAGAAGCGCTATGACTGTCCATGAATTCGTAACTGACGGACGAACGGAAATACATTTGGAGAAAATTTGTGTTGCTAAAGTCTCCATGATCTAATTTAGCACATTGATAGTATGCTAACATTTTTGACAAACTGCTAATCATTGACAAATCCGATAGAAACTAATTTCTATTTTCTTGTTTTATTTTTAAAACGTCATAATATAACCAAATCTAAACCTATTCTTATATTGAAGGTAGAGTTCCATGGCTTAAATATTATTTAATCTCTTAAAAACAAACTAACAATACCGAGTTAGGTGCATTTGTGTCTTTTAGTACATACATGTATTTGTTTTATCTCTAAAATAGTTTTGTTGATATATTATTCTGGAAATGTTCACTACTATAAAATTAACATTGGTTATAGTAAAAAATAGTGTTGTAAAAAGTAATACCATCACCATCAAATTACAGCTACTAACAGAAATATTGAAAGGGACACGGCGGGGTCTCTGATGAATGCCATTCATATTTTCCCAGGAGTTTGCACACAAGAAACTTTTACAACATTACGGTTCATTTCACAGGCACAACTACAATTCCAAGATAGGCTCATACAATATCATGATACCGTGCTGGTTCATAGAAAACAGTTGCTTATTGTTCTGAGATTGTGTTCTTTGGAAGTCTGGGGAACTAACTGATAATTCCTGTTCACACTCCTCATTCCCTGAAGTGTCGGAAAATAAAAGAAACAAAGAAAATAATAATAGTAGATCGTCTCTTCTCAATTTAACGTACACTTCCCCATCCACCCTTCTATACACCGCTATCACATGTATCACATCAATTTCAACTGAAATTTCATTCGAAAAAAAAAGAGATGTGATACGTCCTGAAATGTCGTTCTTGCTAGAGAATTTGTGAAATTTATGGGAATAAATTTACTTCATCTGTGCCAGATTCAGACATGGACAATGAGCAAAGCACAGTCAAAAAAATAACTACATGTGAAATGCGATGTCTGTGAAAAGTTACCAACAACACCAGAAAATACAGAGTCACCAACATCAGCATAAGAAAGAAAGTTGGGACAGAATATTGCTTGAATTACATTGAGAAACAAAGAATGAAGTGGTTCTGCCACTTAATAAAAAAAGCTGCCAAACTCCACTGAATGCAGTCTTCTACAACAGAATATCAGGAAAGAAGGTACGAGGAAGACCACGAAAAAGATGATTAGATAACATAGCAGAATTCTGTCAAAAATAAAAAATATCACTCAAGCCACTAGAGTAGCGCAAGGAAAAAAAACAAAAACCAACAACACTGGGCAACAACCTGGTAACAGTGTGGCAAAAAGGAAGAAAAAACAGAGATTTGAAGCAACATAAGCTGCCGAGATGCAAACAATGCATGTGGTTTTATGTATAGCCTTATCTACAACAAGCCGTTACCATGGTAGAGAATAATTACTGTTTTAATACGTATATATATATATATATATATATATAAATATTTTTCATAGATATATATTTCATATATTGGTTATATAATATATATAGATGGGTTTCATTTCCAGAGGACCCCTAGGTGTAAGCCGGGCAGAGTTCGCTTCGGCAATACCGCTGTTTCAATTCTAATACTATATTAAATAGCAATAATATAATCTATGGTATTTAAAACCTATATATATATATATATATATATACTCGTCACGTACCGTTATACTCTACATAGGGCTTGCAAGTAATTTCCCCATTCCGCTCTGTCCTGGGCAACTCGCCAATCACTTCCATGGAATTGAGCTCGATATTTGTTGCCTCTCTCAGCAAAGTTCGTTTCATGGTTTCCATATAGGGCGTCCTCTCTTTCTTGAACCCTTTGCCTCCGACTTCAATACCTGATTTGTTATTCTTTGATAATTTCTTCTCAAGACATGCCCAACATATCTCTATCTTCTACCGTTTTAATGATATATTTAATTAGTATGTAAAACTAATAGAAAAGGAAACATGACTACATGAGAGAGAGAGGATGCTGAACTGTCTAACGTCAGCATACTAAAGAAACCAACAACATAAATTGGGTTTGATTATACGGAACTATACTTAGGAGCAATTTTCACTGCAGACTGAAGTATCGATAAGGAAATCAGCAATCGATGCACAGCATCTAATCAGGTACTGGGGCAGTTAACACCACTGTTGTCACATAAAGAGATACCGCTAAAAACTAAAGCAAATCTCATAAGAACGATTTTCTGGCCAACACTATGTTACCAGTGTCAAACGTGGCCAATAAGAGCAGCTAATGAGCGGAAAATCATAACGATGGAAATGAGGTGCCTTAGAATAGTTGCAGGTTTGACAATAAGAGACAAAATTAGAAATGAAGAAATCAGAAGAAGACTGAATGTAAAACTAGTTATGCAATTCATAAAAAAACAACAGATTAAATGGGTTGGACACCTGACAAGAATGCCCTGGAAAAAGAAAGACTGGAAAAGTTGGTTGACAATATATAAACACATTATAGAAAGGACATGGACATTTATCTCGCAATACAAAAAAAAGAGACGGAGTTTTTCTTGGCAATAGACAGAGAAATAGAAAGAGAGAGAGATAGAGATAGATAAATAGATAGAGAGGGAGGG
The DNA here is from genome assembly GCA_020796225.1 of Arion vulgaris. Taxonomy (NCBI): domain Eukaryota; kingdom Metazoa; phylum Mollusca; class Gastropoda; order Stylommatophora; family Arionidae; genus Arion; species Arion vulgaris. The sequence goes on along the minus strand of CM036757.1, from coordinate 56,465,247 downwards.
AGAGTATGGAGACTTACAAGAAAACAAAGAGAGAATGAGCTATCAACTTGAAAGTAATATCATTAGTAACTTAAAAAAAAAAAAAGGTAACTTAACTAAAGTTTAATATCTAGCAAGATAAGGGAGTTCTTGAAGTCCAAAACAAACTTAATAAGCAGACCTCGACATGATCAGTTCCAGAACGATACATTATTATATGTCACGTGTCTGTCACACTCGCTTATGTAAACTGTTGCCGATATTAAAAAACAATAACAGGATCTTGGCATATCGACTAGAAATACCTGAATTATAAGACTGTAGCCAGAATACATTAAAATACAAGTGCTTTTTTCCCCACAACACAACACATATCAAATCACACGTCAGTCTTTAGGAAATGTCATTAAAGCTGAAAATTAGGAGAAATAAAATTGTGACCAGTAAAATAATTGACAGAATTAATAAACAATGACATAATTTTTTATACAGATTAACGCCACGATATGG